>VZTN01009279.1:218822-307502 GCA_013400515.1 Erpornis zantholeuca
GCCGTGGGCTCGCCAGCAATTAAAATTAAAATAAATCCAGTTAAAAATCCGGTCCCGCCGCTGCGGGAGCTTCGCGTGAGCGCCCGACTGCGTGGGGCTGCCCGGGACCCACCCGGCTGCGTGGGGCGGCTCGGGACCCCTCTCCCCTGGGGTGGTCTGGGTTGTTTTTCTTTTAGTCTGGGTTTTTAGAGGAAGGAAAATGCTTTTTTTCCAGCCCCCGTTGGCTGCTCGCTGCCTGGGCAGCGGGGCGGCAGACCCCACTCGTGTCACAGCTGGGGGGTTGGAGGGGTCGGTCCCGGTGGGGATTTTGGAGCTCTTGGTGTTGCGGCAGTGCCAGGTTTAAAGTGCCGGTGCTTGGGAGAAATCGGGATGGGAGCCGACGGCATCTCTCTGTTCTCACAGGTAGGAAAACTGAGCGGCTACTAAGTGACGAGCCCGAGGCCGCACAGGAAATCTCTGGCGGAGCTGGGGCTAGACCCCAGATTTCCCGTTCGGTGCTTTCCTTGCCTGCCTGGGGACAGTGGTTTAACCTCACGCTCTTGGGCTGCCGGGGTAAAGTCCTGCCAGGCTATGCCAGCTCCCAGCCAGGGCTCCTGCGGTGGCAGCCGGGCATGTGGCCAGGTGCCAGTAGACCGAGGCCTCTCCGCTGTGAGAGGTAGATTTGGAGAGCAGAGTTGTCCCTCTGGATGGATGTGGTTCCAAGGTGGAGAGCAGGTGTGTGCCCCTCGGGTGTCACATTTGCTTGGCAAGCTGGCCTGTGTGAGAGTGGCCCCATCTTGCTGCTCAGAGCACACTTTGTGCCCTCAAATCTCAGACAATATGGTTTTTCAAAGGAGTTCTCTGCTATTCTGGTTATGTGATGGGGAACTTTTGGGGGAGAGGTAGGTGATGTGTCTTGTCAGGCTACATGACATACCTGGAAAAGCTCATATACAAGCCTCTGTTGATCTCATTTTCCCCATTTCTGCTCCACTAAAGGGCACAAACTCTGCCCAGCCATGGGCTTTCTTTCTGCCCAGTGCCATAGGGTGGCTCCAGTTGAGCAGGGAGGGTTTTCCTGCTCTTCTCCCTGTCCACCTACTCTGGCTGCAGTGCCCAAACAAGGATCATAGTGTCCTGAGGAACACTTTTCCGTGGATAGGAAGCCAGAAGTTTACTTCATTATCTGGAACAGCTTATTCTAAACTAATCTCTCTTTAAGAGATGAGGAGGAAGGGAAAAACACCCAGATGCTTAGAAGCATTTTATTTACCGTAAAAGAAAACAGCAATTTAATGATAACTTCTATTAACTAGGTTGGGTCTCTGACCTTGATGTATTCTACAGCATAGCTGAGAAGAGGGAGCAGACTGTTCCAGTCTGTTTATTGTTTCCTCTTAGTGCATCACAGTAACTCGCAGCACACAGATGCCCACACAGTTCTGGAGTCCTGACCCACCTTTGGGAGTGGGAAAGAGGAGGCTGTTGGATCTGATTTGCTTCAGATACAGCCTAATCTGTAGCTGATGTTCATATTATAGATGGGTTGGGGTTTAGCATAGGTTTTTCTGACAGGGCTCAACCTCCGCAATTCTTGCTACTGTAGAAAAGCTGTAGTAACTTGAAGCCCCGAAGTCGCTCGTGGGAGCACATCGCTATCAATAAATTCCTTGTTGTAAAGCCAAGTGAAACCAGCCCCGTGGGGACCGCTGGTTTTCATCGGGGAGGCATGGGGATGGATGCAGGCGGTGCTGACAGCCTGAAGCGGGGAAGCCTGGAGCAGGTGAGCCAGGCTGGTAGCAAGAGCCATCTGGATTGTCAGAGGAGACATTTAAACAGCAGTGTGGCTCCAGTTCTCCTTTATATAAGTGTGTCTCCTTGCTCTGCAGGGTTTTCCTTCTATTTAGATCTCCTGTTCCTCCCCTCCAAAAACGCGGTCCCCTTGTGTATTGCGAGCTTTTCCCTCCGCCTTGGTTACTATGGTGTTACTATGTAAAAACAGCTCGTCTTGTAGCTCCTGGAATTATCTGCAGATTTTTTGCAGTCCGGCTCTGGGACATGGGCCTGTGTCCATCCCTTGTCCAGCCTTTCCCTGTCTGTGTGATGGGACGGCTGTGGAGGCAGAATTGTCTGCAGGGCACGGCTGTGTCTTGGTCCCACGGGACTTCCTCTGGGTATCTGGGCACCAGGATCTCACTGTCACACAGGTGCATCTCTTGCTATTCCTGAATGTGGGAGTGTATCTGGGTAGTGATGAGCCCTGCAAGGCCTGCTCACATTCATCTGCTCCAGGGACTGGGCTGACTGCAGACAGGGCATCAGCCCCCCCTGAAAACTGTTGGGAATGGAGACAAACTGGGGAGTCTCTAGAAATCTGTGCAAACAAAAGGCAGAAGGTGGGAACAGACATCTCCACCCATCCTGCTCAGCACCCCCAGCTTGTTCAAGTTAACCCCCATGGGCTGGCTCATTGCTGCCCACTTTTCTGCAATAGGTCCCTTGCTTCCCATAGCCTGATATTATTCCTTTCTCTTTTCCACCTGATTTGCATGTAAAAAAGCCTGAGGGAGGTTCAGCCCTGGAGAGGTCCTTGGTTTGCTCACAGCTAATGTAAATTATTGTCTCCCTCATCATTCTTGCAGGGGACTGGTGTCACCCTGGAATAGAGGGATTTTGTTGGGAGAGCGGGAGCCCAGAGCCAGGTCCAGGTTCCCTCCACCCTGCCCATCCTAAGGGTGATTTGCCCTATGCAGACTCAGAATCACGCTGAGTTGCCTCTCCCTTTGCATTAACTACGTAGGAGACCAGGAGGATTATGTTTGAACTTAGGTACCTGTTCCAGGTGGAATGAGTCTAGTCCTGCTATGGAGGCTAATTTGGAGACGATCCTGCTTAGTGGTGCCTGATGGTCTTTGTGGTGAAGGTCAGCAGCCTCTCTCCCTCTGGCAGCAGTGATGGCTCCTCTGCTTTGTTTAGTAGGAGCGGGCGATGTTTCTAATTAAAAAGGAAAAAGTCTTGTACTTCTCCTCTCCTTTGTTTGTTTGCTTTTTCTCTTTTTATTTTTCTCTTGACAAATGTTCTAAATAACAATGCTTAAAATGCAAATGGAGTGAGCTTGTGTGAAGTGACTGCGAAGGCCTGGTTGGGGAGGACCGTGGTGGAGCTCAGGAGCTGGTGATGACACATGGCACAAGAGCAGAGCCGAGGCGGTTGGGTTGTCACCAGAGCAGTCGCAGCCATGGCAGCCGTGGCTCATCTCCACGTGGAGGACAGTCTCACACTCTTCAAAGGCTTTGTGGTTTCTCTTTCCTCTCGCCATTCAGAGGGACACTGTGTGAGGGTGCCCTCTCCTTGTTCTGCAGCCACAATAAGGGGACATTCAACTGGACTCCCTTTTATCTGCGCACTCTTCACTCCTTATTTCTGCTTTTTTTGTTTTATTCGAAATAGAAAAATTGGAGAATGAGCCTTCCAAACTGTGTGTCCAACTGCAGTCATGGCATCTGTATCATTCCTCCTATTGCAGGCGAGTGCTGCCCTTGCTGTTCCAGCCAGGCCCCTCATGTGTTTTAGCACTTGCTTGGGGAAAAAAAATGAAATAAAATAACATGGTGTTGAGGTTGCAAAAGTTTCCATTCTAACTCCACCCAAACACTCCTGCCCAGTAATGCTCAGAAAATTCAGTCTGGGTGATGGAGCTTCCCTGCCTGCCTTGCTGCTGGTCTGCTTGGGAGAAAGGGGAACAGCTTTGGTTTTTGTTTTTCGTTTGTTTTTTTTTTAATAGAGAGGTGCTTGAGGGCCATGTCAGGACTGGGGTGGGGAATGAGCTCTGGCACCTGACTCCTTAATAAAAAGCCAAGGTGGCACAGGTTTAAAGTGCGAGCACTGAAAAATTCACTGAGCCAGAGGCAGATGGATCAGTAGAAAGGGGCTTCCAGGGGGGCAAGGTCACCCTTTGCTATTTGTGTTGGTGTTGTTTAACTCTTCTTCTCCTGAATAAGTGCCTTGATGTTGCTTTCAGGCTGATTTTGTCCCACTGGTGCAAAGGGATCAGTTTGCTCCTCTGGGAGGGATAAGAAAGGAATTAGTTGCTCCTGGATCATGGCTTGGTGTGCGGGATGCTTGCAAATGCTCTGCTCTCATGCCTCAGTAAATAAAGAGGTTTTCATGGGACTTATAAAAAACTTCTCTTTTGGAAATAGGTCAAGCAAATATTTATTTCCCTAAGGTGTCATGCCAGTGTTGCACAAATACTTGAATGGGTAGTCACTTTATTTTTCACTGCTTTGTTTCTTCTTAAGCACATTCAGTTCTTTTTTTCCAGTGGTGTGGGGACACACATTAATAATTATATGTAACCAGTCCTGTCTCTCTCTTCATCTGGAAGTCTGTGCATCTTCTATGGGCTTGTGCTCTACAATTGCAGTGCTGTAAGTTGGAAGCTGTGATACTTTTTTCTTTACATTCAGGTGCTTCTCAGCTGTGGGGATGCTTTTTGTTCTCCAGAAGAGTTTCAGATCAGTGGTGGCTCAGCTGCTGCAATGAATTTAAAAACAAAACTCCCAGAATATAGCAAAGCTCAATGAAATGGCCATGATAGTGTCTTGCTTTCCTGTCCTAAAGCCTCAGCTGTGTTGTTGCTGGTGTCCCTTTGGAAAGCAAGTCCAATGCTTGGGTTATCCCACAGACGGAGGATGCAGTTACTGCCAAAAGCTTGTGCCCTGCTGTCTGGTGGAGCCCCTGTCTTCCCCAAATAACCAGGGATCACTTGGTATCTGTCTTTAAAGAGGGATTGAAACTTCTCGTCTGCTCTTAAAATGGTAAAGAGTTTAGTTAAGAGGACCAAAATTAGGCTTGCAGTCTTGGCTACTTGATCTTATTGCTCTTCATCTCCAGATGTCCTCAGCGTAGGAGTAGCAAGGGTGTCTGTGCTGTACTGTGAGTGCACTGGAGTACTTGGAGTATACCTCGTGTAAGAGGATGTTTGAGACGGGGTTGTCTGGGATGCTTTTTGATGTGTAGCATATTAAACTGAAGTCTTGGGCCTCTGTGTGAAGGATCCAAATGTATTCCTGGCTCCCCGTGCTTGTACTCGGGGCAGGCTGCAGTGGCTGGAGACCTTCCTGGTGGCTCCAGGTCCTGCCTTGGGGCATGAGTAGCACAAGGATCATTCCAGCTGCCAGTCATAGAAAGCACTGGGCTCTCTTACAGCCTGCAGCCTTCAGGCTCTGGTCAGCCTTGACCTGGTGGTCACCTCTCAACCAGGTTGAGCTCAACTCGACCAGGTGGCTTTGGAGACCTTGAAGGGTTGAATGTGATGTCATTTTTCACAGCCCTGGTAAGACGGGTGTTTACACTTTGCATTAAAGGTTAATTGGCTCTTACATTGGTTCCTGGGTGTGGGGTGGCCCTCAGAGACAGATTGCCCTGACACCTGTGCCGGAGGTTGTGCAAGCCTGGTGTGTATTGTGCTTTGATTTGTTAAACAGGATTTAAAAGCCGGCTCCCCTTCTGAAATGTATCCTGTTCTTTCTTTGCTGGGAATCATTTCCACATCACAAAATATTTAAGAGAAGGGGAATGTCTCTGTTTTATAGAGGCAGAGCCTACTTAAACCCCAAAATCTAAGCACGGAACCTCTCAGCTGTGCTGGCACAGGGGAGGCAGGCTGTGGTCTGGGCTGTGAGCAAGCCAATGATGTGAATATTTCATTTAGACCATAATCCACCTGTTGGGCTTTGCTCCCCCAGTCCTGCAAGCACTGGGAAGTGTAGCAGATGTTTTAAATGGCAGCCAGCACTCCCTGCTCCAGTGTCTGGCATCTCCATGTTGCTTTACAGGCAGGAAAGGCAGAGTCTGAGGATGATGTAGCAACTGCTGCAGGTTTGCAGGTCCTTTCTTTTTAGTTGTTTTTTCCTCTGTTGTTGTGTATCTCTTGGTGGTGTAGTGTTGTCCTGCTTTCTCAGCCCGTTCTGAGCTGTGTTTGCTCTGCCATGTGCCAGCATAATTTCTAGAGGTTGGAAATTCTGCCCTGGGAACACAGTAGTGCTTATTGGAGCACTAGAAATGAAGGTGCTATGGATGAGGTGTCTTCAGAATTGGTGTGCTGGGGGTTAATTTTGCAGTACCCCTCTCCTGTGAACAATCACTGTGTGTCCACCTGCTCCTAACCCTTTTCCAAGCTTCTTTTGCTACTTTATGCTCTCCAAATTTTCCTGGCATCCTTCTCTTGCTTTGTCAGTTTTAGATGTGGGTTTTCAATCTTATTTTCTGCTGTGGGGTCACCTGTGTGTTTCCCTTTGGTGTTGCAGAACATTGCTTTTCTTGTTACCTTCAGGGTAGGTCTCAGAGGAGCTTATGGCAGCAGTTTGTGGCAAGCAGGAGATTGGGGTGTTTAAAGGAATTTTAAAGGCTTTGTGCTCCTCCTTTGATCTTCTCTGGCACCTAGGACAGGTTTTGATTGTTTGTTTTCAGTTTTTTGTTTGTTGGTTTTTTTGATTGCAGTTTTCAAGGGGATGGTTGGAACGGAGAGGGTGGGGGTGAGAAGCCCTTGCTTTGAGGGGTAACCACAAATAAACAGCACTTCAAGGCAAACACTGCATCCTTTGTGTGCTCAAAGCCCTGCTGTTGGCAGTATTATTGTGCCCGTCCAGGTGAAATGAGGTGGTAAATAGTATTTGAGATTCAGTAGTGAAATTAGGATATCTCTGCCTAGTATCTCTGAAAAAATGGTTTCCATAAGGAAGACCTGAAAGCAGGATAAAGTGGTCCTTGCTGCTGGTTGTTGTGGGCTGGCGTTGTTCTGTCCCTTGTGCTCCTCTGGTGTGAGGATGAAGCCACCCCAGTCCATCAGAGCTGCTCATGGAGCAGGGAACATCGTTCCTGCCTCTGTACAGGTGTTTTGGCATCGCTGGAGACTTGGCCTTGGAAATGGGGGCTCGTTTCCCACACGTGGGAGGTTTCCCTTCTTAATTGCAAATGTCAGCCGAGTGGAAAAGGGTATGGTTGGTGTGAGGCAGTGGAGGATGGGGGAACAGCAGAGGTGTTGATGAATATGAGAGGGTTGCATCGCCTTCCCCGAATATCTGCTCTGTGGATTTCATTTCTGCTCTGCTCCTTAATGCTTGGAAATGCTGCCCTGTGCATCTGCTCTGCTGGGGCTGAGTTTGTCAGGGCATTGTAGGCATGAGGCTGGGAAGAAAATGGAAAAAACCCCAACATGTTGAATGTAAAATGTCATTGATTTCTTTCTCTATTTTTTTGTATTTTTCTTCTAATTTAATCAATTCCCTACTGTGTTGTAAATTCCAAATGTGAATGGGAAATAATCTCACCAGTACAATAATTAGCATGTAACCAGCAGATGAAGAAAACCCAAACTGCTGAGCTGATTGGTGAATGCTGACTGTTTTCCGAATTAATTTCAATAATCACATCTCCCATTAAAAAGAAGACGGGGCGGGGAGGAAGTCTTAAATTTTCGTCAAGCTCAATGTAGCGAAAAATGGTATGTGCAGTGTAGCTGTTCTGAAAGTGATTAGAAAAGAGAGCTGAGGGAGGTTCTTGGAACTGAATTAGCAACAAAGTATTGCTAATTTTGCAACCAAGAAGCTCAATTTCACCTGCTTTTTTTGGGAAAAGAAATAGAATTGTAAGTCAAATGTCCGTAATTTTGTGTAGGTGTCTAACAGTAAATAGTCTACTGGAAGAGGAAGACATTCCCTTGCAGTTGTGCTTTGCTGCAGGATGCAAAAACAAGTCCACTGGAGACCATTACTAGTGAAATATGTTTACTGTGCATCCATCCAGCTCCCAAATATTTTGTTGTTGTGCTCTGAAGGGAGAGATGGAAATTGGTGTTTGGGAAGGGGCTATTTCAGAGCATCCAGGAGTTGCACACCCTCTTGGCACAGGGATCTGCAGCCCTGCTCTGCATTCCTCTCCTGCTTTTTTTTTTTGTCTGGTTCTGCCCCGAAGGTGGGTGGCTTTTGGAAAAGGGAGAAATCCTCTCTCAGCCGTGCTACCTCCATGGTGTCACATCCAGACAGCACCAGGAAAGGTCACCTCTGCAGAGCTGCACCTGGCAGCTGGTCTAATTATGCACCTGAATTCACAATCGGGATTAGCAGGGATGATTTTATCTCCTAATGATGTTTTTCCCCTCATGGCCATGGCCACCTCACCCTCAGGGCTTATTTTCCAATAGCAAAGTGCAGGTGATGCTGCTACCAGCTGTTGGGCCAGAGCATCACTGGAGAAGATATGCTTTTTCATTCCAGTTTAAACTCAATTTTAGGAACATTTCTGAAGTTGTGATAGAACTTGGTGCTTGTAGGCTTAAAATCTTTCATTTAGAAGTGTAGGGAGGGTCTGCTGAAACCCTGGGTATGCAAGAGGTCCATGCTGTGCTGCAGTGGTGAGAAATCCTGGAGTGTGCGATGGAGACACCTTTTAATTAATGCAAAATGCTCACTCTGGCTTGAAGCTGCTGGTCCCATGTGCCCCCTGTTTTCAGTGTGGGGAGTGACACCTGCCCAGAGCCACCTGTGGGACCAGGGACTCCAGGCCCTAGAGAGCATCTCTGGTGTGTGGCACTTGGGTCCTCTCCCTCCAAAGGCTCAGGATACAGTGGTTTATGATATTATCATCATATATTATTTAAAAAACAATTAAAAATATCCAGGCCAGCCTGAGTGCTTTGAAACAGAATTTGTTATTCTATCAGTTCAAGCCTGGTGCGCTGTGGGAAGGTCTGCAAGTGGATCACTCTGGGATTTTCTTTGCGTAGAAAAGAAATGGTAGAAACAGTCTCAAAGAAGTATCACATTGTTTCATTTCCCTTCCAGACTTGATGCTTTTTTAAAAATAAAAGCTAATGTCAACAACCTACAGTAACCACTGAGTGAATATACACATTCTGGACCCAGTTAATTTTTTTTTTTTTTTGTGAAAAGCAAGATTTAGCTAGCAATGATGTTATGAGTGATGGATAGAAATGTATGTTTTAAACCACCTCTATAATGGCTTTTTCTTTTTGTCTTTTAAAAATGCCATTAATCAAGTTAGAGGCTGAAAAAAAAACAAAGCAGAGACTGAGAAAAGTAATTTGAGGTGAGTAAACAAGTTGACTTTTTTTGTTTAATGCAAGCCCCAGAGATGGCCTGCTGCCAGTGTGTATGTTAAGTGTACCTTAAATTCAGAGTGTCCTTCAGTGCTGAGAGGCATCCCAAACACCTTTTATAATAAATCTCTAATTATAGCTTAGTGACTTTGTAGGTTCTCCGGATCAGCTTGGGAATATTGCACAGAAATCAGGGAGAATATTTATATTTTATGTGACTTATGGGCGAACTAGATTTAGAGCTGGACTTGGTGAGTGTGGTACAGAGTGATGTATTTATGGTGTGTTAGAGAGTTGTGCTTGCTGCTTCAGGATACAATTCTGGGGTTAAACTCTGCATTTTGGGAAATACTTCCTGAATGCAGCAGTGTGGATGCCCAAATCCAGACCCCAGCTGAGCTGGTTGGAAAAGGGTTCGGCTGGTGGCCAGCGCTGCAGCCCATCGCTACCTCCTGATGTCTGGCTCTTGGGGCTCTTGGATTAAAGCCCAGCACTCAGAACCAGGGGCTTTGGTGAACATCTCAGCTTCTTAAAGGGAAACAAAACCTCCAGGGCTTTGTGATTATGGAGAAAAGCTGGAAAATGGGAATTCTTGGGCAGCGAGTGGTAGGGAGATGCATTAGCCTGGTTGTTTCCCAGTATCCCAGACTGGGAGCAGTGCCATGGGGTCCTGGGCTTGACTTTTGGCTTTAGAAGTTGGCATGGCAGACACTGTTAGGTTGATTCTTTTCTCCTCTGTTTATTTGTTTCTACTCTCCTTCATTTTAATACTGTCTCCTGGGAGATTTCAGCTGAAGTCTATTAATTGCTGAGATGTTTCTTTCCCCCCGTGTCGCGGATGCTGGGTCCAGTTTGGCTGTGGGTTGTTTCCAGCACAAATGGAGGAGCAGCAGGACAGAAGAGCGGTGCTTGTGTTGGGTGTGTGTTTGTGTGTCCTGCAGAGGTGCCCTGTAGGTGTTACACGCTCGTATTTGGGCTCAGCCACACCCTGTGCCATTGAGGCTTGTCCTCCATCAGGAGCTCTGTGTGTCCCCCAGACTTTGAGGGACCTTGCTGAGTCAGTGTGGGGTTTTATTTCAATTTATTATTCCTCTCACAAGCTTAAGTTGGAGGTTTGTGAGACGGCTGATCTGATGCTAAGGGATAACTTTGGACAGCTTTCTGCTGGTTCAGAAACTCTTGGAGAGGTCTGGTAAGTTCCCCCAGAAAAGTAGTCACCAGTGGGGCACTGCAAAATCCTGAGGCTGGATCAAATTGAGTGGTAATTCATCAAAGGTTCCTTCTGCTTGGCCATCAGTCCAGGAAAATCTGGATCGCTTTGCCCTCCTACTTGAAAGATTTTCTCCAGAATTGTGTCTAGACACTTGTCTTTATTTTCCCCATCCTGATCAATCTGAGGTCTTTGTGACCCTAGGAGATGAAGCTTCTCTTACTCTGATGCTCCCTGCAAGGGCATCTTTTCTCTCTCCAAGTGTTTTGGAGCTCGTGATGAAATTGCAAGGCTTTGGCAGTGCCCATTTGGGTGCTATTTGTGTGCCAAACCCTGCTGAATACATCTTTTATCACAGATTTGTAACAGTAGCTGTTGGAGGGGAGCTTCACGGGAGAAGTGCTTTCAGAAGAATGCTTTTGTAAGTGAACACTGTCCTAAAAAAAAAAAAAAGGAAAAAAAGGACATGCAGGCAAAAGAGGAAAAAAAACCAAGCCCAACATTTTTCATGTGTTCATGTTATAAAAATTGCCCATTAATTTGGGTGAATCAGGTTTTGCTTTCATTTCTAGACAATTTTGTCTGTCTTCTTTGTACAAACAAGCGCTGTCGTGCTCCAGGCATTTTTTGGGAAAAAAAAAAAAAAAGACATTTAGTTTCAGCTAAGAAATGCCAGAATCCTTGTTTTGTGTAACTCTCCCCAGGCTGAGTCCCAGCCAGGTCCCTGCAGGAGCTGGGATTGGGACCCAGCTGGCACTTTGCTCAGACTGGCCTCGTTTGTGGTGTGGAGAGCAAACTTGGAAGAAGAGTCTGTTCATCTGGTCCATCTTAATAGGAGAATTTAAGGAGTAGAAAAGGCAGGAGGGTTTCTGAGCTGTCGATGGAGCAGCAATGGAGGATGTGCAGCCTCTGGGACAGGGCTCTGCTCGGCTCTTGTCTCTGCTCGGGGTCCCTGATGGTCCCTCTGTGGCCACTGTTGTGTTGAGCTGTGTCTAGTCTCTGTGAGAGCCTGGTATTTCTCAATGGCAGAAACATAAAGCTTCTCCTCCCACATGTTTGCCTCACAATTATCAGTGCTTTTCCTTGAATAAAAGGATTTTTCATGGGAAAACTTGCTTTAAAATCACAGGAGTGTCTGAAAGTGTTCGGGCTGCTGAGCATCCCCACTCCAAGGAGGGGAAATGTGGTGCTGTGCTGCGTTTCCAGTTTTGGTTTGGATCATCAGACATTGTTCTTAAATAGCCATTTACTCTCCTTCCCATCTCTCTGGCACAGGAGCAAGAGAATAAAACATTAAAAGAGGAATGTGATTATAATCCTGTAAAAACTGTCAGAGGAATTTGGCAGTGGTTGCAGCCTGTGAGTGTAAAACATAATATTATATTCATTTTTTAAAATGATTAGATTTCAAGCTGACAGTTTAGATGACAAGTCACCTTAAAAAGATATTATGGACAGTGTAAAGACTGTCAGTGTGGTTTTTTTCTGTGCTAACTGTGGAGTTTTCAAGGTCTGTACACCCCCAAAAGAATAGGAACCTTTGGCTTTTGGCAAGCTGCATGTGGAAGCCGAGAGCAATGAGGTCCCTTGTATTAATAATTTGTATTATAATAGCATTGTCACTGCTGGCTCCCAGGCTTTTTTTATCCCTGAATTAATGACAGGGCTGCCTGTCAAAGGGAATTTTTGTTGAAAAAAAACTTATTTTTGCTTTTGTTGTCTCTTTGCTCCCACAAAACTGTGTGTGAATGGTACCAGTAACTGCAGCTGGGAGAGACTGGAGATAAGGGCAGAAGAACTGTTCAGCCATGTTGTTGAATGTATTGACAGTTTAAATATGTTACTCGGCGTGGAACGCAGATCCCGGGGGTCTGATGGAGTTCCCCATCCCAGAATATCCCAGCTCACAGCAGGAGCTGAAGCTGAAGATGCCAAAACCTCCAGGCAGTGCAGGAACAGAGCCGCAGCTTCCCACGTCCTGCTGTAGGCCTGGGATTTTTGGCTGAAAGGGAACCAGTGCTCTTCTGTTTCCTCGAACTGGATAATCACACGGATGATCAGAGCCCCATCAGGCCTTGAATAAAACATGGAACAAAGTGATGATTACTGTTCTCAAATAATAGATAGTTACATTTAGCTCTTTGTGTCCCCTGTGGTCCTCGGAGCATCCTTTTGGCAGTGAGATGAAAATGAGAGGAGTGGGGGTCTGTTGTTTCCTTTTCTTGGATGAGAAGCTGACTTTTTTGCTGACCTTTAATGCTCCATCTTGTATATACCTGTTTGGTTGTTTTTAAATCCAACCTGAATAAGATTCAAAATTTTTAAAACTCTGCAACAGGAATTTTTAGCATCATGGGAATATTTCATAATGCCTTCTCTTTGCAATGGAAAAAATTATTTCAGTAGAAATGGATTGGACCACGATCTGCTTGGATTTAGACAGTAAATTCTTGGAGGTTGGGCATAAAACTCAGCTGAAAATAAACATCAGCATCAGGAATAGTATAGTGCAGAAGGATGGGGGAAAGTGTCCTCTTCTGGTTCTGGCAGAAGAGAGCAGAAGAGTTTGTCTGGAGGAGATCCAGAGAGTTGCAAGGAGGTTGACTGGAAGTCTAGAAATCCCTGGGCTGAAGAAATGTGAGCTGTGTGGCTCCAGATGGGAGAAGAGCAAGGCAGGAAATATATCTTCAGGTTCCTGAAAGGGAAGGTGGTGGTGGCTCTCTGTGCACACAGTGGGTAGAGCAAGAGGTCATGGTCCTAAAACTGTAGGGAAACTAGTTCAGATTAAATATTGGGCAAAATCAGGGCAGTACTTTGCCTGAAAGTAACCAACAGGATTTGATGGTCTGAAGAGCTTGTGGAGCATCAGTTGTTGAAGGTTAAAATGGCTTGGAAATATTTTTCTGATATTTCTTGATGGTCATTGTTGCATGGGGAAGATGCAGTTTATTCCCCTGCAGTGGGAGTTGTCTTGCTGGTGTCCTGTGCTCCCTTCCTACACTGCTGGCCTGGAGTGGTGAGGCTGGAGAGGGTTGATTTTGGTCTAAAATAAGCAAGAGATGAGAAATTACATTCTGTGCCTTAAATTTTCAGGCAGTTAAAAAGCTTGAAGCAACTAAACATAATGCAAGTTTGCATGCCTCCCTAGAAAAGCAGATGTTGCCTAGAAATATTTTATGCTCTTTGGTTCTACAATTGAATGTTATGGACATTAAATTGTATGGCTTGCCTCTCTCAATGGTGCAGCTTTTCCAGGACACTGGTTCACTTGAGTTGAAGAGACAGAGAGGGGAGTGAATTATGTTGCCTTTAGTACAGCTATTTCTCTTTTAAGAAATATCAGTAAAGTTGAGTTCCCAGCTCTGTAAATACTGGAGAAATAGAAACAGCCACTTTAGACATCCTGAATGGTAACTTGTCAGTCCTTTAATTGTTCCTTGGGAATTATAACTTTTTTAAATCAGTGTTCCGCAAGCAGCAGAGACTG
The DNA here is from genome assembly GCA_013400515.1 of Erpornis zantholeuca. Taxonomy (NCBI): domain Eukaryota; kingdom Metazoa; phylum Chordata; class Aves; order Passeriformes; family Timaliidae; genus Erpornis; species Erpornis zantholeuca. The sequence continues at coordinate 232,620 of VZTN01009279.1, forward strand.
CAGGGCTGGACAGTCTCTGCTGGGCAGTGTCAGAGGGTCTCACTTGTCTGAGAAGTTTCCTTCAGGTCCATGTGGACACCTCAGGAAGGTGCCCATCTCTGCCCCCAAAGCTGGGGTCTTGCAGAGTGCCTTCACAGCTCAGCTACATCCTAGTTCTGGGAACAGCAAGAAAAGGTGAGGCATCCCTCAAAGCATCTCCTTTGGAGACTGGTGGGCAGGGGAATTGTTTTTGTCTTTTTCTGTATCGTTTTGTTCTTGCTCAGCCCAACCTCTGCCAAGACAGAGATGGGCTTGGGGCTGCTGTGTGAGTCTCAGGGTGATCCAGGTTTTGCTCCGCAAGCAGGCTTTGTTCTGGGACAGCCTAGTTCCCTTTTCAGCCATGTCAAAAAAAAAATGCCAAAAGAGAGCAAGAAGATCTGTTAAGATCCCAGAAGAGAGCTAACAGCTGTTAAAAAAGATAAATAAATCTGAGGTGTGGTTGTCAGGTAACAGAAACACAGAATAATCTTTATTTTTGACCCTTTGCAGTGGATTTGATTTTGAAATGTTCAGTCCCTCGGTGGATCTCACACAGGGGTGCTGCCGGGAGGCTGGCGTTTCTCTGTCCCTTTTCAAGAGCCCCCTGGTCCAGCTGGTTCAGACACTGCAGTGTTAAACCTCCAGCTGTAGGAGGATAGCTTACTCTGTGTGCTGAATTTGGTGTTTGGGGAAGATATTCTCCATTCTGGAACTGTGTGCAGGTTTTGAGCTGCTCAGACAAGCCTTAGGAAGCCGCTAAGGACGGCAGTGGGATGGTAATGATGACTGTGGTTCTGGCAGATAGTGCAAATAACTGAGACAGAAGGACCTCAGTGTATCTTGGCTGTTGGATGCTGGGATTTTAATATCTGAAAGAAGTTAGGGAAAAAAAGCATGCCTTGGTTGTCCTTGTTGCTGTTCCAGTTTCAGTGATAAGCAGCTGAGCTGTTTGCATGTTCTGCTCTGAGGAAACCCCAGTCCCTGCCCCCTCGCCCCAGCTCTCTGTTATTCTTCTTGAAGCAGCAATTCCAGGGAATTCGAGGAGGAGCTGCCAGGGTAATCATGGCTCATGGTGCCAAATTTGCAGGGGCTTTACTCCATATTTCAGAACAAGGTTTTGGGAGACTCAGATTTATCTCTGCCTCCAGCTTAAGTTTCTATTTAAGCCACCTTCAATTTCTAGAAGCACGAAGCTGTTCTGACTGCTGTGATCGAGGTCACTCTTTAATTTAGGTACTCCAAGGAATGCAAAATCTTGTTTGTTAAAGTCTTAGGCATATGCTGAATCCCTAAAGGAGTGTGTGAACAATATTAAATGTACCATGGCAGAGGGAGAGGAGCAGCAGTGTTACAGGAGAAGGAATGGCAGATAAGCAATGGGGCCATGCTGTTATCACTCTGTTTGGGAGGTGCTGGGGTTGTGCAAGCTGATATAGGACATTTACACAAATTTCTGGAATAAAAACCCATTCCATCAGCAGTTTAGTATTTGTTTCTTATTATATGTTAAATTTTTTCTGGCGTAGCAAAGTTTGTCACCTGTTATGTCAAGGTCTTGGCATTCAATGCTGGGATCTTTCCAAATGTGCTGAAACCTAATTGGTTAGGGGTAAGCCTTCCCTTCATTTTAAGGGAGGAAAAAAAGAAAAGCGAGGAAAAAAGAAAAAGCTGTGGCATCTAGCAGGCATTTAAAGCATTTTTTCTTGTTCTCTCAACTCTTGTGATTTGCCAGACTTAAGCCTCCTGATTTTTTTCTCCCCCCTGGTTCTGGGGTTGCTTTGCTTTTCCTGTGAATTAAATTGGGAACATAACAAACAGCAGTAATATAAAGCAAGTTACATAGATCAGCCAGCACTGCAGGTCTGGGGAATGCTTTCTCCAAGCATGGCTCTGCAGCAGGGAGCGTCAGGACACCTGAGTGCTTAGTGAGGGAAAACCTTTGTGTCCTTCTACCCTTGTCCAATTGCTTTGCCTTTTAAAAAATTATTCTCTTTTCTTTTTAAATCCTGCTGAGTTTGGTCCATGCAATTATAGCCAGAGTGGAAATTTCTTGTCTGCAGGATTCTGGATGGGTTTGGGGAGTCCTTTCCTGAGTTGTAATGCATCTGTGGCAGTTATTTGGTGAAATCTCTCTGTGCCACTTACTTATTTAATCCAAGAAACTCAAGAGTTGTGTGCAAAGCATATGGTCAGCAGGATCGAAGTTGAGAAGCAGATCAGGGGGCTCTGGCAGGGAACTTCAGGGACTGGAACTGGCTGAAGCACAGGGACACTGCACAAAGTCACAGAATCACAGAATGTTTTGGGTTGGAAGGGACATTAAAGATCAGGCAGTTCCAGCCCTCCTGCCACTGGGCAAGGGACACTCGGGACGTCCTGCTGGGAGAGGAGGGCCTGTCACTGCCCATGCTCGGGCAGGAGCAGCAAACAAGTGTAAATTTTCTTTTACCTGGGCAATCACAACCTAATTTTTCTGGGTTTCATCCTTGTTACAAGCTCTGGCTTACTTTTCCAGGGTGACTCTTTGTTTTTCAATATGCTATTTTCTCCCCTGGTCTGAACTTAATCCCAGAAATCCACTTGGCTGGTTATCTCTTCAGACAGTAAAGTTTAGAAATTAGGAAATACATGTAACTGGCTCTGCTGCTTCTCCAGCAGGGAGGGAACAGGGACTGGATGGCAGTGGGGGGAAATGAAGGGGAGAAAAGAAGGCCACAGCTACGAGCAGAGCTGCAGGTTATATTTAGCTGCTGCTGTGGCAGTGGCAGTCAGGGTGCTGTGGTTGCTGCTCTAAATATGTTCTGGCCAGTTGAGGTTTCCAGCCCTGTAATGGACCAAGTCCACAGAGAGCTGGGCAGCAATGTCACTGGTTTCCAGCACACTGCAGCTCCGGGGCTGCTTTTGCTGGATTGAGGGCTTGGTGATTAATTCAGCAAACTTGGTTAACTTCTGATAAATAATGTCTTTACTAATGGAGAGGGGGAAAAAAAACCCAAAGGTGGGTGTTTAAGTGGGGATGTACTGTGGGAGCATGGCGGGGTGGACAGCATGAGCTGGGAGACTCCTCAAACTGATCAGAGTTTTTACTTTTGCTTTTAGCCTTTGCTAACTAAGTGCCACCTTCTTCTGCAGGGGTGCAGCAGTAATTTTTGGTGTAATGTCTTCTCTTCCAGCCCTGAATCCTGGTGCAGCTGAAGCAACTGTGGGCACTTTAAAGATGTGGTTGAGCACAGAGGAGGGGCAGGAGAACGACAGGCTCAGGACGTGGTCCCTCGTGCAGGTAGGACGGTGCTGAGTGTGATGGGGACCTTTCTGTCCTGTGCAGCCTGTACAGGGAAACTGGGTGTATTCCAGTGTATCCCACACATCTCTGTGCAAGCTGAAGGGAGTGATCGTGCAGTGGTTGGCTGCATTGCCTTGAGAACAGGGGTTGCTCTGTGGTCAGATCAAGCTTGGCTTATGCTTTCAGGTGTCCCTGAGAAGGGGGAAAATTTTATTTTATTATTTTTTGCTTCTGGACATCACTCCTTGAACAAAACAGAGTTCAGATAGCCTGTATGTTGGTACTTTTCTCCTGGCTGGGGCTCCTCCATCTGTGTGCTAGTTGCTGATTTACTTTATTTCCATGTAACTTAATAAATATCCATCTGTCCCATGGTGTGGATGAGGGGTCAGGAGAGCGATGCTTTTTGCCTTTGGCTTCTGTGGCTGGAAGAAGTGTGCTTGGAAATAACACTCCAGTTTTCCATTACACCGTTCCAGACTTTTGAAGAAGAAATGGGGTCTCATAGCAGAGCCAAGCCATTTTATTTGTACAGAAAGTAAGCTCCATGGCTGAACATCAGTGAGCAGACTGGTGGGGAATTTGTTCACCCAGTTCATGGCTGTGTGATAAATGACAGTGTCCCCATGGACATGGGGATGTTCAAACCCCAGAGTGCTTTCTACCCAGCCTGTGCCACATCTGGAGACTGCTTGTTTCTAGACTTTATTAAATAATCAGTGCTGGGAGTACAGTGACTGTTTGCTGCCACTTTTCTGACACACTTCCAGTTCTGCAGCCTGTTAAACTGGTAGGAGCAAACTAAGGCACCCTGCTAAAGCATGTGATGTGCTGGGATCCACGTGCACCCTCAGCCCCCTGAGGGCTGTCCTCCTTGAAGTTCCCTCCATTAATTGCATCTAGGTGGGTCCTCAATACCTTATGGCAGTAACTGTGCAAATGCAGTGAACATTGTGGCTCTCTGGTTGTCTGGCTGTTACAAACAGAGAATTTTGCAGGAGGAATAAGGTGAAGCTTTTGTAGTTTCACTCTGCCTTTGTAAACAGAGTCAGTGTCTCTTAGGAGGGAAAGTAGGGAGAAGGGAATTAAATTTTATATCCCTTGGTATCTGCCATGGAAAAACAGCAATAATGGATGTGGATGGTTTGTGTGGAAGGTCTCGGGGTAAATAAGAAGGATTCCTTTGTGTTCCATCTGCAGAAAAGGATGCTGTTCATTACTGAAGGGCAAGCACCCAGAGATGGATTGTGGCCTTGTAGCAAAGTATGCCATCCTCCCTGCAAGCTCACAGTCCTGTGCTGGCCCATGAAGGCTTTTCAGTACCTTCTGAGGGAGCTTTGAGAACCAAACTAAGAATCTCTGCTCCGGAACTTGGCCCCTTTTTCTCTGCTCCTCCTTTTCCCCCACCCTCCTGTGGTGTCCTCTCCCTCCCAATTCATTTGTTTTTAAAATGATTGTGCCATTGTGTGCATCAATATGCACATGGCCTGTCTTGTTTTTCTCTTGGCCTGAAAGTGCAAAGCAAATCTGTTTATGGTTTTGGTGAGCTAATTCTTCTCCACCCTAGATTTTTAAATAGACTCTTTCTTTACCAAGCTCGCAGAGCTTGCAGGATGTATTGAAGTAATGGGAAAAATATGTTGTGTGTTAACCTTCCTTTTTCGTAAAACTTTATTTACAAGATCCTATTCCCAGCAGTGCATCTGGGAAGTGAATATCTGGATGCTGTGGAGGAAGTAGAAGACTTTGAAATAGCAAAATGGGAGTTTAATGCATTCGGGGAGGAAATGTTTTGAGTTTTCCACGTTCAGCAGTTGCATTGTGGAGCAAAGTCTAGTGAGCTGTGCTCAGTTGTCCCTTTAATTATTTATCTTCTCCTGCAAATCCTAGTTTCTAGGCTTGGCTGTTCCCTGGGCTGTTTGTTACCTTCAAACAGGCTCCTCCAAAGCAGCTGCTGACCCAGACCTTGCAGCTGAAGGTAAGAGCAGCAAGGAATGCTCTTGGCCTGTAAATAGTGCCTTGGATTAAGGGCTTGGTATGTCACTGGTGTGTTGGAAATGTTATTTTTGCCTTTTGATTTCATGCTTCCTGCGAATCAATCTCGGACCTGTCTGTTTAGGTTAACAGCCTTCTCTGCATCCTTGTGGGGGTTGCAGAGCTCCCTGTGCAGCGTTTTCACCAGGGTGTCCTGGCTGCTGGAGGCAGAGCTCAGCTCTGCTGTGGGAGCACTAGAGAAGCCCCAGGGACACCCCTGTTCATGCTGCCTGGCTGCTGGCTTGCCTCCTGGCCCTTGTGCTGCATTTCTCCTGTGCCCTGGCCTGCCACAGCACCTCCTCACCTCCAACCTGGCTGTGAGATATTTCTAGAGAAAACTGTGAGCTGCTTGTGGCTGGCCACGGGGCAGGAGCTCTCTGTGGAGATGTGGGGCTTTGTGCAGCCTGCTGTAGTGGATGGTGTCCCTGCCCATGGCAGCAGGGCTGGACTAGATGATCTTTAGAGTTCCTTCCAATGCAAACCATTCTGTGATTCTATGGCCATTACATGTGCAAGTGCACTTCTCCAGCCCCAGCTCTGTAGGGTTTGGCTGAGGCCTCTGGGTACTCCTGTAACATAAATAAGCAGGAGTAGGATTTCAAAGCAAGCAAATTTTTGACATAGTTGATGTCACGCCTCTTCAGCCCTGTGTTTAGGGCCCAAGGATCTGGAGGCTCACAGCTGCTAGTTTGGTCTTGTTGCTAATAACCCTCTGGAGGTGTTTCTGCTGAGCTGGTTCTAGCAGAGGGCCGAGGGGTTCACCCTGATCTGATGGTGTTAGGGAAGACAGGACCTGTGGTAGGAAAAATGTGGTGCTTTCACAAAACTCTTTTCCCTGCATGAAGCTGCAGCACTGGATGTGCTCCTCGCTGGCGTTTGTGGTGTGGAGTGACAGCAAGGACTTCTGGTGAGTAGCCTTAAAGCAGAATGGGCTGGGGCAGCTCATACAGCTCTTTCACCCAGAGCCTCTGCTCTGCCTGTGAATAACAGGTGGGGAAAAGAGATTTTGCTTCCTTATCTTGAGAGGTAAATTTTTCACAAGAGTTTTGTTCACCTGCAAATCTGCAGCAGAGCTCAAAGAATTCCCCACATAAAGCCTTTGCAAAACAGGATTGTCCTTTATCCATGTAATTTGGTAGCACGTGGTGTTTCTTTCTGTAACAGAGTCTTAGAAGAGGTGAAGTTCTCTCTCTTTTTCCCTTTTGTTCTCTGTTTCTGTTAAGCTGGCAGTGTTTGCTCCCTAGGAAGGTGATGGCTGGGGGCTGGCATTGACTACACCCAGGCAGGTGGCTGTAGCCCTTAGCATGGATCTGTGAAGCCTCTCTTACCTCCCCTTTTCCCATCTCCTCAATCATTATGTGTAACTGTAAAGTTTCCCATTTTGCAGGTTGGATGGAGTTTTCCAGATGCCCTTGCATCCCTTTCCCTCATTCCTCCCTTCCTACTCTTACTTCTTACTGACCTTATTTGCTCAGGACATGTGTACCATATCAGTGTGATGAATTGCTTGTACTCAGAAGGATGAGGCCATTGGATGCCTAAATGCTGCATAAACTTATTGGCTAGCCCCACACTAACAGTTTTGACCCCTGCCCCTCACATTGTGTTTTGTGAAAGGCAGATTCCGTCCTGCATGTCCCTTTCCAAACCTATTGCCCAACACTTCCACTATTTGTCATCATCCGAGAAGGATCTGAGCACTGCAGATATCCACAGATGTGGTCTGATTGTCTGTTGTGTTAAAAACCACATATGTGTGTCAGGAGGGTTTGGATTTGCCACTCTTCTTTGCGGGGCTTCTCCCCATGCTGGAGTTTGGAGGCTTTTGGGATGTGCAGCAGTGCTGCAGTGGCTCTGCTGTTCCTCTGCTGTGGTGAGCAACGCCCCAGGAAGGCACTGGGCTCCAGCAGCAGGAGACTCCCAGGAGAAGCCAGGTTGGATGCTCCCAAGATGCCTTCAACCAGCCCTGTCTGGCAGGAGTGCCCTGAGGCTGTGGAAGGTGCCAGTGAAGGCTGTGCCCAGTGACTGTGAATGGACTGGGGTATGCTGAGAGGTGCTTACACAGGTTTTCTTTAGGAAGGCAAAGAACTGTGCCTGTGGCCTATGAAAGTCTGGATAAAGTCTGTTCTATGGTTTTGTACCAACACAAACCAGTGGCACATCAGGTTCAAGGAGAGATCTGCTGTCAGGGGAGAGGCTTTGGGATGTCTGGCGGAGCTTAGGCTGCAATATTCTGTGTCATCTGAGGTATTTGTGAAAGAAGACGCAAATCCAAGGTGAAATGGTGAGTTCTTACTCACCACCCTTCAAACTGTGGACTGGAGGCCACCCTTCAAAACAAAGTGATTCACTGCAGAGGAAAAACAGCTTCTTATTTCCCAGCTTGCTCTGGAGCCTTGTAATCACTTTGGTGGTTCAGCTCTCTGCAGCACTGAGGAGTTGTCTGTTCCAGCACACTGAGCATGCTGCAAGTTTTATTTTATTTACAAAACAGCCCTTTAAGCATGTTGGGCTGTAAGGGAAACTTGTAATAATTCCCTCTGCCAGTATAATTCAGTGGCAGTGGAAAACAGGAGGGTGTCTGACTAAAGGTGACCCATTAAAGGGTGATTTCTGATAGATAACTAGACTGGGGACTCACAAGTCCTGAGTTCAATTACTAACTTTGCTATAAGCTTCCTGTGACCTTGGGCGAGTTATTTAAAATTGCTTTGTGCCTTATTTCCCTTTCTGTAACACACTGGTGACAGCATTTCCCTTCCAGCCAGGAGCTGTGTCAGTGGGAAGGTGTCCGTACCCTTTTCTGTAGCTGCTGCATGAAGAACCTGGATGGAGTAGGAAGCACGACCATCTCATGGGCCTCTCTTGTGTTTTCCTGGGGAAAATGGAAAAAGATGATGCATTTAAAGGGTTTTACAGGTACCTAGAGAATATGTTCCATGAGGTCCTGGGGCTCCTGGCACAACTGCACTAGCAAAGTGGCTCCTTCTTGAGCTGTAAAGTCTTCCTTGAGCTGTGAAGTCTTCCTTAGCACTGCTCTCCATTCTCGAGCTTTAAATTGATGGCCAGTTTGGGGCAGAGCAGGTTTCTGGTGCTCCTGTGCTTCCTTTCTGCTTTGAACCTGGGTGGATTCTGAGGAGATGTGATGGCTTTGGGGATAAAGATGATGGCACATGGCCCTGCTCCCCATGGCAATATGTGGCCAGACCTCGGGCAGATCATTTCATCTCTCCCTGCTTCTTCCCTGTCTGCTCCTTCCCAGTGGGGGTAACAGCACTGACCACCCTTTTTACCACTCCCTAAATGTCAGGAGAAGCTTTCCAGCATCCCTGAAATGTGCTAAACCCTCGTGGTTGGAATAGCAGGCATCTGGGGGGAACAGGGGACTGGCTCTCTCCCGTATGGGGCTGTGAAGGCTCCCTGCCCTTCCCATGGGATAAGCCTTGGGAAGTGTCCATGTGACAGCTGTCCAGGGAGGAGCTGCCTCCAGCTGCCTCTGTTTCAGGTACAGCAGAGCTGCAGGAGTGATGCTGAGCCTCCTTTGTCCTGGGGGCACACAGCCCCTCTTCCCCTTGCCAGAGCCTGATGGTCCAGGGGTGGATGTGGGAGAGCCACTGGCCTGAGACCCCCACCCTGTGGCAGTGAGTGAGCTCTGGCTGGTGTGGGATGCTGTGGTAGGATGGAAATCATCACCTTTGGGATGTGGCAGAAAATCAGGCTGTGGTGGGAAAATGCTCCTGGGGAATATCTGACTATCCAGAAATGGTAAAAATACTGTTATCTGTATTTCCCTCTGGTCACAGAGCTGGTCCAGTGTCTTGTGCAGGCTGTTGAGAACCAGCAGTGTGAATTGTGGCCACTCATTCATCTTTGAAAATATCGTATGAAATTTCTATTTCTGTGCAAGAGGCATGGCCCAGCAGCTGGAAAAATCCATCATTTTTGGAGAGAAGCTTTGCTTTAGTCTCCATCCTGCTCTTCCCAAAAGCCAAACCCCTTCTCCTTCAAGGTACCCTGAGTTACTGACTGACCTGCTGGGTGTGATGCTGCAAAGCTGGGCAGCTGGCAGCACGTGGCCTCCAGAGCACAGCAACAGGCTGGGGCTGCTTCTAGACCAGGGATTGTAAATCTCAGGCTACAGGTAGGTCTGGCTGTTCCTTTAGACTCTGCCTGTAACTAGGAGTAAAACTGCCTTGAACAGCAGTCCTGACACTGCTGAAAGGGAAGAAATTAAATTCTTAATGTACAGGATGTGGTATCTTCAAGCACTTCTGCTGTCTAACCCTCTTGTTTTTCCCTTTTGTGGTTTGTGTGATCTTCATGCTGGGCCAACAGACATTTAAGGCTGTGGATTTTTCCCCAGGTTGTGAGACTTTTAGTTGTTCAAGCCATTTTGGGAGTGGGGGAGAGTGAGCTCCAGACGTGTGTGTGTAAGATCTCATGGATGTGTGACTCTTGAAAGTCTTCAGGGTTGTCTGTTGGAGGATCTTGGAGCTCTGGGAAGAGGCTTTGCACATGTCTCTGGGGAAATTCTAAAATGCCATGGAAATAACTACTGACTGAGGAAGGGAGGGATGTGAGGAAGATGCCAGGCAACAAGGAGGGGGCTGGCAGCAATTTCCCAATGGAGCTGAACCCTGGTGAATGGTTTCAGAATACTGACGTGCTTTGGGGGATAGCAAGTGACCTGAAAATACCACAGACAGGGAGCTGCAATCCCGTGGGACCTTGCCCAGGATGGCAGCTTGAGTCATTTAAACAGCGAGGGTGTCTCCTGTACTAGCAGCTTCTCAGCACTCATCAGCACTTGCCAGCTCATGATGAGACTTGTGCCCAATTTTAGAAGGGTGAAGAGGATGAAGGGTATGGATAGGAGCAGCTGGCCCTGAATTTTGGGTGCTGATTGCTTTTGATGTGGAAACAGATCGTCCAGAACAGCCCCAGGTGCAGTGGCACTGTAGCTCTCCAGTGCTTTGGACAGTGCTGCAAACGACTTTCCCAGCTATCCCTGGAAGGTTAGTGCAGTGTTACAGCAATAATCCATGGAGAGCTCACTGCAGGAGCCCTCCTGCTCGCTGCTCTGCCTCGTCCAGCCCCTTGGGAAGCAGCTCAGTGTGAGGACTCGTGGGACTGACTGCAGGGGTGTTGCTCTCACGGGGTTACTCTGTAGAGCTGCCCTACCTGCTCCTGATGGATCAGGGATGAGCCCTGCAGAGTGTGAGTGCTGTCCCCCGGCTGCCCTGCGGTGGGAGGCATCTATTCCCTTAATCCTCTGCCGGCGAGTGATTACAGCCTTGTGCAGGGAGGGAGTTCCCGCTCTCCTGAGCTCTATCCAGCGTGACACGCTGCCGTTCTGGTGCAGTATCATTAAGATGCTCCCCCGTCTGTTCACTCCTAGCCCGAAGAAGAGGGCAGGTGCTTGGTGGACCATGTTCTCCTGACCTGACTGTGGTTTGGGTCGCTGGCCTAGAAATGAAATGCTCCAGCATGGTCATCCCCATTCCTGTGTTTGCAGGCTGCCTGCTGACACAGCATGAATGTTTTTACCTTACTGTCCCCTGTGCTGACTCCTGCAGTTTACTTTATCCAGCTGTTTTCTTAGTGCTGTGAAACAGAGTTAATAATGCTGCTGTGCCCTTCACCCTAATGATGATGATGAATGTTTTAGACTGGTGTAATGAGACCACCCTTCGCTTTTTTTCTGAAAACTGAGGAGGAATTCCTGATTTCTGTCTGAGGTTATAGCATAGTCTGTGATGCCTTTGATGTAAACCAGGAATATTTCTGTTACTCGTGGGACATTTTGCAATGAGAACTTTTCCATGTTCATTTGAAGGGCTGGGAAATTTTAAATTTGCAGCAGAGGGATTTTCTCCAAAGGCTTCAGATAAAGTCAGCTCTAAGGAAATAACAGTCTTTGTATGGCACAGTGATTTATTGCTTTTTTAATTGACTCTTATATCATTTCATCCCCATGGAAGGATGTTGTTCCCCTTTGCTCATCCTGCACCCAGTCTAATCTAAGTTCATGCAGTTGTTTGTGAAGGGTGGGATGGTTTCAGGAGGGCAAAATGCAGCAGTCAGCTCTCCTGTGAGCACTGTAATGGTAGAAAACAGGCAGAAATAATTTTTGTTTTCTTTCATCACTCCCCTTTGTCACCTGTCTGCAGGTCTTATTTGGCAAACAGAGCAGCTATTAGTGAACTCTCCACTGTGATTTGGGGTTGTAAGGTGGTAATAAAGTCTCTTTGCACTTGTATGAACATATAAAATATTGAGAAAAGTCACCTAATACAGCAGTTGGAGATGTACTAGTAGGTTCACGCCTGCCTGCATGCACAGAAAGTGAGGATTTCCTTGGGTTGTCATTTCTAGGAGTGGAGTTTTGAAGCCTGTGGCCAAGACCTGAAGATAGGTTTGGTATCAGTTGGTGGTAATTGGGCTGTACATGCATAATGATAGTAATTTCCTCCTTCTTATATCTTAAATTTGATTTATAAGACCATGCTGCAGTGTGACTTGAAGCTTTAAGTGTTTGTCTCTGCTGGCAGTTGGCAGTGTATTAGCTGTGATTCTTTACAGAAATAAGTGCTCAGTGTTGGAGCTAAATTGAATAATATGGTGGTGTTTGTATCTTAATCTTCCAAATAGCTCTCTTAAGTTAGCTACATTGATGTCTGAAAGGCTTAAAAATAATAAACTCCATTGTACAGAGCTTTGAATACAGAGTGGAAGCTTAGTAATTGCTGGCAGTTCATGGGCAGACTCACTAAAACGTGGCAAGGAGGCAATTCTCCCAGCACGCCTGAATTTTTTAAAAGAATCTCCTTGTATCAAGGCCTTGTGATCCACAAGGTACAAAGTGCATCAAAATGAATTCAGGCTTGCAGGACTCAGTCCAAAACCCCAAACCCTTAAGTTGCACTGTCATATCAATTTAAAACACCTTTTGTCTTCCTCATCAGTCTGTGGGGAGCTGTTTGCATCCCCAGCTTTTGGGCAGGGTAGGTGGAATGGGCTCATCTTCCAGCCAGCTCCACTGGCTGCTTGTCAGTAGAGAGCTGAAGTCCTGAGCCCCCATCCTAGCTCCCAACCTTTTGCTCTTCATAGGAAAGGGAAAAAACCTAAATATGTGGCGGTTTGTTTCTTTTTCATGAGGTTCTCAGGGAATCAAGTATCAAAGGGAAAGCTCTGAAATCAGGGATCTGACTTTGCTGATTTTTCTCAGAAGATGTTTATAGTTCCCCTGCATCCTTGTGAATGAGTTTTTAAATGAAGATTTGCAAAGGGCAGCTAAGGAAAAGGCTGGTTGGACCAACAGGCATGATTTAAAAAACAACAAACAAAAAACCCCAACCAAACAAAAAACTGCCACAAACACTCCCTCCCCAAAAAAACCCGAACCCAAACAATATAACCCCAAAACAAAACAAAAAACCAGGAGAGGGAAAGGAGGAGAATGTGATTTGTTTATCACAACTGAACTTGAAACTAATTTTAAATGTCTGTCTTTTGAGAGTAAGGAAATTCCTTTAGCTTCCAGCAGTAAATAACTGAGATGCTTTCAGCTCACAGCTGATCTTGAGGATGGTGAGTTTTCAACTAAAAAAATAATTGACTCTCCAGTAAGGCAAATCCATTCCAAGTGTCACTAAACAGCTGGAGGAAGAGGAGAGTCCTGACTGGCATGGTTCATATCACAAATAACCCTTGAACTTTGTTCTGTGGCTCTGCATTCTGTCTGGAGTGTCTTGACAAATGGCTTTGAACAAATACAGTTTCAAACCAGGGAGCAAATGACCAGGATTGCATCTGGCTGGCAGGTGTGTGATCCAGATGCCTGGATTTTGCCCAGAGAGATCTCAAATCAAGTCCCAAATCCATTTTTCTCTTGCTATCAATCCTAAAAGACATTATTTCAGAGCAAGGGAGATGGTTGTCCTATGGGAACCCTTGGGGGTGAGTGAATGAGGGTGTGGTGGTAGGGATGGTGTTGTTTTCCATGCCAAGCTCTTCTTGGCAGCTGAGTGATGAAGGATCTAATGCTGGCTGTGGTGAGCAGGATTTCTGAAACTCAGCTCCTCCTCAGGCTTGTCTCAGCAAAGGGTTTGGCTGTTAGGATGCTGAGCTCTCTTAATGGTCTGCCCATCTCTATGCCAGCAGGGCCTGTCCTGTGCTCTGCAGTTGGGACTTCTGGAAGTCTGTCACTTATGTAGGTGCTAAAATGGAACCGAACTTATTTGGGAACTGGTATTCCAGCTGAAGGAGCTGAGCACATGCCAGTCTGACCATAGACTTCTGAAGTCCTTGTGGTTCAGTGCTTTAGTCCAGGATATTGCCTATTTAAGGCAATGGAAGAAAACCCTGTGCCACTCTTGCAGAGTAGGTATGTGAACTTTAAGCATCAGGACCAAATGGTAGTTCTAGAATTAGATGGTGTCCCTAAGTTCCCTCTTCAGTTTTAAGTGGACACAGCATTCTTCACTTACAGCTTCAACTGTTGTGTTGCATTGTTGTATGGGGTTGAACATCTGCCCCTTCCAGCCACAAAAGTGGCTGTGTTCCAGTGGTGGGTGCTTTCTTTCTATTCAGGGATCCTCTGAGGCCTGGAAAAGCTTGAGTATTAGGCATGACACACTGTCAACTGCAGATCCCCTTGGCTCCCTCCTCCCAGCATCTGCAAGGCCAGAGTTGTCCATCTTGACTTGTCCATGCACAGTGCACAGAGCAGAAAGACCCATCCCTACCAGCTGCTGCTGCTGAGCAGGGAGTGAGGCCTCCCCAGGAACCTGCCCATCCCATGCAGAAAACATTTGTGGTCCCAGCCCGTAGCAGAGGAGAGGGAAGAGCCATCACCAGCTCCCTTGGGAGGGCTGTGTTGCTGGGACCATGCTGCCAGGGTCTTTCCCCACTGGCAGCACCCTGGCTCGGGATGCTCGTCCTCCATCCAGCAGCTCTGCTGCAGCCATGCTGTCCTGTGGGGTGGCAGGGGATGGAGCAGCAGAGCAGCAGACCTGGCTGGAGCACTGTGCCCCACATTAAAGATTTGGATGCTAAGGCAGAGCCGTGGTGAGGAACAAGGTGCCCGTCTCACACAGGTCTCTCTCAGCCCAGTGTTTCCTTCCCTGCAGCATTGTTTCCGTGATTGACTGGCGTTTGCTTGGCAAAAGCCTTTTGAATATTCATTTGGCTGACGGGAGATGAGAGTGCCGTAGCTCCTTGAAATCAGCTTGGGGAGGGGAAGCAAATAAGACTGCCTTTTTCTCACTCCTAGTGCTACTTGAACTCTCTCAAATGCATGCTTCACATGGATAAATGATTGCAGAGTCCTCAGTCTACCTAACAAGCCTGCTGTTGTACAGCAGAAATTATAGTGCCTGCATACTTGCCATCCTCATTTAAAAGCCCATTCCTCATTAATATCACTTTATATATATTATTGCAGCTCGAAATGCCATTCCTCTTCTCCCCACCCATTTCCTTGTCTGGCTGTGACATACAGGAACTACACCCAGTGCTTGACTCGCCTCTCCTGACCTTTTGTAACTTGGCTCCAAACTCCTTTTTTTGGGTCTTTTGCAAAACACTGTCAGAAGGGAAAAATCCTTTGTTAAAACACAGCCAACTCCTGCCTCAACGTGGAACAGTTTGTTCTGCTGAAAGAATGAGCCAGTTCAGTGAGCAGAAAAACATTGCCATAAACCAGCGGGCTCAGTAAGCTGCAAAAGCCATCGGCTGAGCACAAGGTTTGAGAGGACGACTCTGAAGCAAAATCTGTGGGGATGGGAAAAAAAAATCCACAATCCCAACCTGCCAAACCCCATTTCTTTGCTTTCAGACAAAGTATTTTGCAGTTGTCTTTTTGGTTACAGCAACTCTAAGTGGGGGAATGGGAGCTGAGGCTGAGCAAGGACGTAACGCAGCTCTTGAAGCTGCATATTGCAAAAGGGCATGGGGGATGAAGTAATCAAAAAATGCTCAGCTGGGAAGGGGCTGCACCACTCATAGCCATCAGGCTGTGCTGCGGATGAGCAGCTCCAGTGCCTCTGGTACTGTTTAGTAGCTTGGTTTAGTCCTTCCCACCCACATCTTGTTTTAAAGCTCTGGGCACTCTTTATTTCCCTGGAATTGCTGCAGGTCTGTCCCTTACGTGGCTGCTTGGTAACTGGTGATCAGCCTGGCTTCAGCAAGCAGTTCTTCATTCCACAGGGGACTTGGATGCTTGGTGAGAAACCTGTGTGACAGGCTTTTGGGTTAGTGTCTGCAGTGGGATTGTTTTGGTGCTGGTATAAAAGCTGACACTGGTTTTCTCGTAACAGTAAATGTTGTGCTGGCATTAGAGCTGTGGTTCCCGAATTTGGGGTGATGGTTCCTCAATTAAGGTCACTTGTATGGAGGTGGATGTGCAAACCTGGCAGTGGGGTTGTGAGCAGAGGTACATCAGAAAGCTGGGCTCCAAGGCTTCCCCAAGGTGATTCCTTGGGAAGGGGCAGGCTGTAGCAGCGCTGAGAGCACAGCGGGGCTATGGCACTGTGGGTGCTCTGTCGCCATTGGGTGCTCACACCTGTGAGCTTCTCACCAGCTCAGCCAAGCATTCCCTGCTGACTTAAAAGTCTCGAATATCCTTGTCAGAAATTTGACATAGACTAAGATCTACCTCTGGTGCTTATTCATTACTCTGAGCTCCCTGGTGGAGTTTTGGCTTGGAGCCAGTTCAGCAATTTCAGATAACAAAAACACAGAGGAGTGTATTTTAGGTGTAGCCTATTCATCTTCACATAAATTCCAAAGGGCTGCATCTGCCAAAGCTGGGCTTGTCCTATGTAAATGGTGGTGCTTCACAATGAGCTCTGAGGGTGGGATCACCAGGCTGTGGCACATCTGAAGGTGATGTGGCAGGATATTACTGACATGAGGGGCTGTTGAAGGTGCCTGTGTTTAAGATGAAATCACAAATAGAGCCCTGGCAACGCAAGCAAAGACGAAAGCACAAGGGGCTGAAATGGGAACTCCACTGTGTTTACAAGCATGGCTGTACTGTCCTGTTCAGGCACCAACCAACCTGCTGGCAGTCACCAGCTGAGTGTGAGGTGATGGGGACACCCAGATACTGATGAGCTGAGGGACTTGTTGAAGCTCCATTAGTGCTATCTGGTGTCCTCTGCTGGCAGTGCTAACCTCGGAGCTGGCTCTGTCGAGGTGTGATTATCTGTCTGCTGGGCCTTTTTGGCCCCCCTGGCTTTGGGGGGGAGAGACAAAAATGTTTTGCAGCATGGACAAAATCTGAGGATTGAAGCTGTGGAGGTGGGTCCCTGGGATGCTGGAACTGTGAACCCTGCTAAGGTAGTGCAATGCGGAGCAAATCTGTAATGAAGCCTCTGTGCCAAAAGAGATTATTGCATTTTTGGAAGATGTTAATGGTATGATTGCATAACATTTATTTTGTGCTCAATCAAATGGATGAGGGCAGAGGAAAAGGAGTGAATTAATGTTAGTGATGTTCAAACAGAAGCACGAAAAGCTCAGAGGAATGATCAGTGGTTTTGTTTTGATGTGTGTCATGGTGGTTGTTTTTTATTCCTCACATTCTCCTGAAATATAGCACAGGCTTGTCTCTAAGGGGGGCACATTGCCAATAGTCTAAAGGTTATATTATCCCAGTGACCTATTTTTATACTCTAATCGCGTTCTGTTTCAGCCAGCTCTTTCTAACCTTCCATCTTGTTCAGTTTTGTGCTTGTCTGGGGAAAAAAAAAAAAGCAGAGATAATTGCCATTAGTCCCTGAGTGCTGAGGCAGCCTCTGCCCAGATACCAGCACACAGGCGAGGTGCTGCTCTTACAGCACAAGAGCAATCCAAAACCACAGCTCAGAAATGGGTGACTACTTGAGATGGGGGGATGAGGAGCACTGTGGGGCAGAGTAGAGAGGGTTTATCTTAAAGGCAGATTTTAAATTGAAAAGTCCAGTAGTTTGGAGAAGGGTGAAATTTTAATGAATAGCTCTGTTTAACTGGTCTAAATGGAAAAGACGCTGTTCTGCTCTAGGCCTGCCAAGGAATGGAGAATGAACATGATTGTTCGGTCAACCGGCTCCCACTGCATTTAGACTGTACCCGTGGTTTCAAAGCCAGGCTTAAGCTACAAAGCACCCTGACCAGTTGGCATAAAGAGAAATTGTTCCTTAGTACAAATGTTGACTGTGATGCTGCTTGAAGCTCAAAACTGCTGAAGTTTGTGCGTGTGTTGGTACATTCGTGGAGCACGAAATAATAAGATCTGAAGAGCCTTTTTTGCCTGCCCTCTCTGGGGCTGTGGTTATTGTATTGCTGGTGGCTCTGCTTGTTCATGTTGAGATCACCTGAGATTTGAGTGCCTGCAGAGTTAGTATGGTACCAACCTGCTCTGGAGGGGAATATCTCATTAACTGCTCATTGGTGGGAACTTGCAGCCCTGAATGGGGTTAAACCCCAAAAGAATTAAGTGTGTCACAACCTTGGTCTGGGTTATGAACCAGGCTTTGGGTGGCAGATGCTACCTCCAGGTGCCAGGCCTGGGCAAGGTCATGGCATGGGGATGTGTGCAGAGAGCTGGGGTGATGCTGTGCTGCTGGCATTTTTAGGCTGCTGGAGATGTTCCCATCCCGTGACTTCCTCCCAGCTGCAGCCTTTGCAGAGTTACTCGGGGAGGATGCTGGACTCCAGCTAGCTGGGATGTACAACTGCAGACCAGGAACAGAGGAGGTCAGCCCTGGCAGGTCTTGCCCTTTCTTCTCCTTCACAGAGCTGTGCTAGCACAGCTGGCAGGGAGGTCCCATCCACACCTTGGGAATTTCTCTGGAGAGGTTATCTGTCCCCTCTGGCTGTGTCTGTCCGTATGGAATGACAGGGATGTGGTCTGGAGAGTCTTTGCTGAGATGTCCATCCACAAAGTATGTCCCTGGGATGGATTAGCAATAGCCCCCACTGGGCATGTTTTAACAGTTCAAACTGGTGAAACTCCTACATGACTTCTCATGAGTGGACTGCAAAAGCAGAAGGAACGTTAAGGTCCAGCCAAAGAGAAAGAATCCCAAGACTGCCATGGCTGGCAGCAGGGTGGCCATGGGGCTGTACCCCACCTACCTGGACCTGTTTATCCTCCCTTCCCCAGCACTGGATAAATGCACCCGGTCCCAGGCTACTGAGCTGGCTCCCAGTGCTGCCCAGGGCAAACTGGGTGCCAGTCATGTGGGGGCACCTGCTGTCAACCACAGTGGGATGTTTGGGCTGGTGGGAAGGGGAAGGGGGCTCAGCCCTCAGGTTTGGGTAGGTGGTGCTGGCCATAGGGATCATTTAGTTAATGGCCTTGCTAATTAGAGTGTGACTGGGAAGTCATCTTCTGACCCTGGCTGGAGATAGAACCTGAAGGGGAGAGACAAAAACTCAAAAACATTAACTTTTTTTCCTCCTTTGATTTTTCTTCTTCTCCCCCTCATATGATGCTATCAGCTGGGGCCTGCAGGGTTTCAACTTAAAAACAAACTGCTTTTATTTAAAGTGCCAATATTGTGCTTGGCTCCGTATGAGACAGAAACATTAACTTTGTCTCTGACCTGGGGAGCCTGTCTGCCTGCCTAGCAGGCACTGAAAGCGTCGAGAAAACTGTTATTTTACTTCTATTTTGATGCTGGTTTTTAAAAATCTAATTTTTTATTAATTTCATTTGCTTTTAACAGAGCATTCCCTCTTCAGCAGAGCACCAGAGCCCACAGAGAATGTAGCCATCCTTTGTGTGCCCATGGAGACCTGTCCCTGGTGTCAGTGTTGGCACCCAGGAGCTGGCAGGGCTGGGGGCAGGGGAGGGCAGCTGTCCCTGCATTCCCGTGCCTGGGCAGTGGGACTGGGGCTGCTGTGTCCTGGCTGGTGCTGCTGCCTGGTGGGTTTTCTGCTTGTTGTTTCTAGGCGAGGTTTGCAGAAGGTCACAAAAAATTAATCTTCTAACTGGGGACCTTGGCAATGCGCGCAGTGAATGTTTTGCATTAACAACCTAACTCGTTAATTCAGTGAAACATTTAAAACCAAACCAGTTATATCCAGCCAAGCTGGAAAAAGCTGAAAGTTCATACTCAGCAGTGCAGATTTCGAAACCTCCCTTTGTTAATCTCTGCAGAAGTAAATTTTCTGCTATTGCAGAGCTCACTGTGACCAGACTGGGCATTGTTTCCCTCAGCGGAGGCAAAGCTGCTCTGCAGAGGGTTAGTTTTGTACCTAGAACTGCCACCTTTCCCTCCAGCATTAGTTTCTGTGAGCATCACTAGGACAGAATTTGTTTGACTCTGCTTTAAGTCAGTTTTCCCTCAAATTTCCATCAGCAGGTTTATGTGCACTGGACGTTTGTCCTGCTTACTCTGCTACCTTGCTCTGACATTAGTCAGTATAAATTAATTAGGAACCATGCATTTAAGTACAATAACTTTGTCTTTCTGGC
Organism: Erpornis zantholeuca; assembly: GCA_013400515.1. NCBI lineage: Eukaryota > Metazoa > Chordata > Aves > Passeriformes > Timaliidae > Erpornis > Erpornis zantholeuca. The sequence goes on from VZTN01009279.1 coordinate 252,422, forward strand.
TGCCAGGTAGCTCTTCCTTTCAGCTAATGTCTCTTTGCTCCAGTTAATAATAAAATAATATGTAGGAAATAGAGTTCTTCACTCATGGCTGTGCAGATGGGTCTGAGGCATCTGCAGTGGTGGTATATACATTGAGATCACTTGTAAGGATGTTTTTCAATTGGTTAATTTTTCTGCCATTAATTTATCTTATCCATTAGAACAGCCTCATTTACTTTAATACGGGAGAAATGAGTGAATTAACCATTCTGTTGTATATTAGTAGTGTATTAAAGTATTAAGTGCATTCCAGAAGGTGAGCAGTGAATAATACATGCTCCCAACATGTGGTTATGCAACTGTTCCATGGAAATTAAATGGACAAACAGAACACTTGATTAATTTTTTTTTCCCCAGTAAATTGCCACTGTGATTCACTTCCAGCTAAAATTTGCAATCTGTGTTCTCAGGTGGCATTAATATTGGAGCCCTGCAGGAGAGCTGTGGTGGCTGGGGCTGCTTTGATTACATTTTTAAGAAAAGTTGTTGGAGAGAGCACAGAGTTTGATGCAAATGGGCTGGTAAATGAAATGCAGAGCTTTTAGGTTCTCTGTAGGTGGGTCAGGCCATTCACATTTACCCAAAATAATAGCGATGGAGTGCTTGGGAGAGGCACTTTGTGAACGTGGCACAATGGGGGTCTTTGTGTGTCGCCGTTGCCTTGTATCAAATTTATCTGTTGACAGATAAAAATCATCTTTTTGATATCTGGAGACTTCATAAACACTGGGTCAGATCTGTCAGGGACTGCAGCTGCCTCAGTAATGGAGACTCTGGAACGGGATCTCTGGAGTTTGCTGGAAAGAAAAAAGCTTGCAGAGGGCCCAGCAGCTTCTCCCTGTGTTAAAGCTGCAGGATAAAAAGAAATAAGTATTCCCTTTTACCACTGCTTCCCTGAAATGTAACTCCTCAGAGCCTTTAAAGCTGTATTTTGTAGCCTTCAGGCTGATCTTACTGTTTTTTCCCTAATTGACTCGACTTGGAAAGGTCATCACAGCCTGCTAGACTGTGTAATATTTAACTTAGCATCAAAAATGAGGATCTTGGGATTGGTGTCAAATGGATGCTGTACCCCTCTGAATAACACAGCCCATTCATACTCATCCAAATATTCCACTTGCTAATGCTAATGAATAACTTTCTGGCCCTCTGCAGAGGGCAGGACTAACCAGGAGAAGGTGGGATGAGAGTGGCATAAAGCAGGTATTGAGATGTGCAATCCCCACAGTATAAATCCAGCTCAGGGCTTTAATACCTGTTTTATTTATAGATTTTTTTTTAAAGTTATAATTTCTAGCTCTTCACGATGCTTTAGCATAGCAAGCAGTCTTTTCTGATGCCAAGTTCAGTGATGACTAACACTATTTACAGGACTGTTTTGTAATCTCAGATCAGCCCACATTAACGGGAAGTTACGTTTTCCCGTCAGTCTTTCAAACGGTGCCTGAGAGTTGCTGAGGCCAGAGCCAGCCATCCAGGCTCTCCCATTTGGAAAAAATGATGTCAGCTTTCAGAACAAGCTTTAAAAAAAACCCTAATAAAGTTAGGGAGGTCATTTGAAATTGAACTTCCTCCATTTGAATTTTTTTAAATTTTTTTTGCATGAGGATCTTTCATTCCTCTGTTCTAAAAACTACCAACAAAACTAAGCACAGGAGGTATTGCATAAGCACCACCAAGCCATTTGCCTGATCTGCATTTCTCAGTGCATGAGATCAGCTCCAAATATCTGATCTGAGAAAGCTGCTGGTGCACAACTGCTGTAACTGATAGGAGTTACCTCTGTGAGTCATCTCATAGGATGGTAAGTATTTTTTTTTCCTTAAAGTTCAAGGTTTTATGAGTGTTTTTATAAAGCTCAGTTGCTGTTACTGTAAATCCCGGGGAAATCTGGCACAGACTATTCGTAATATGAATCAGTGCATCCATATGCTTCCAAGTGACCTTGCAGTCTGGAAAAATACCATTTCATCCCTCTGTTGAAGAGAAAGAAAAAGCAGAGTTTCTGTAGAAAAGGTTGACAGAGGGGTGTCAACAGGCAGATGAGTCCTGCTGCCAGCTACAGCAGCTTTACTGCCCTGGGGTCATGATCTCAGGCACAGCATTTGCTGTGCATGTGGGAAAGCTACATCAGGCCAGGAATAAGGTTGTGGCTAATGCCTCAGCCAGCCCTGGCCTTCCATGGCCTGCTTCAGTGGAGGGAAATAAAAAAAGGAAAAATTTATTGTTGGTTGGTTGGTTGGGTTTTGCTTATTTTTGTTCCGTTTTGGTTTTAAATGTAAAAAATCTCTGGTTACCCCAAGCCTAGCAAGATGGGCTTTCACTGCCGAGAAATTACATTTTGTTAGGGAATACCCCAGTGCATTGGGTGGTGTGACTGCCAAAAGCTGCAGAGGTGGTGGGAGGGGAAGGCTGGGAGCCAGGAACATTGTGATGCTGCTCTTGAGCTTTGGGCCTTTACCTTCTCTTGCGGCTCCAGATGAGGACTCACAGATGCTGTTGAAACAGTAATGAAGTGAACACAGGATGGGAAGGGCATCTCCCAAATGCTTTGCAGGCTTGCTGAGCAAGGAGGGCTAAAATACTGCACCGTCCTCGCTCCCAGCAGCAGCTCCGGGTGTCTGCAGAGACTCTTGGCATGGGCAGAGTGCTATGAGCTGGCAAGAAACTTCCTGACAGGATGGATGGAAAGTGCTGATTTTGAAGAAATTGAAATGTTCTGTGGGGAATATGTGGATTTTTCATCTTTTTTTTTGTGATGGGAAGCAGGCGGCTTTCCCAGGTGACCCTGCCTGGTGTCACCTCCTGCATGAGGCTGGGGTGGGACCTGGGGCACACAGGGAGCCAAGGCACTGCTCTCCCTGATGAGACACCAAGGATGGGTCTTGACAGGGCAGAATGAGGGGAAAATTCAGTGGTGTTCCTCCTCTAATGAGAATTTGATGTGGGCTGTAAAAGTGACATGTTTGTGTACTTGTTTTGAAACAGTTCACAAGTTTGGATAGTTCACAGGTTTAGGTGTGAAAATACTGCAAATCCAAGATCAAGTTAGATTTTTCCAATGAAAGAGGAAAAATTATTTATTGAGTGAAGCAGTTAAATACGAGGGCAGTTGTGCTTTGTGTAATACCAAGGGAACTAACCCCTCTTCCCACTCCTTATCCTCAGGTTCAGTGGCAAATATGAACATTTTGTCAACATTTGACAACACCTTCTCGGGACATCATGAGTTTGCTGGAATCTGAACCACAGAGCACTAGGAATAGCGCTTTCTAAATTTGAATTTAATTTAAATGAAAGAAAAATAGTCCTCTGGATCAATCGTAGTGATGGCTAGCAAAAGGAAATCCACAACTCCCTGCATGATACCAGTAAAAACACTGGTGCTTCAGGAGACCGAACAGGATGCTGGAGAAGATGATCATGAAGGAACACAACCAGAGGCTCCTGCAGAAGGACCAGCAGCAAGCGATGCTGGGGCCAGCAACAGTAATAATGGAGCTTTGTCCAACGGGCACTGTGGCATTGCCGATGGTGACACTTACATCTGCAAGCCTTGTGACTTTGGGTCTCAAGACCTTCACCAGTTCTTTGGGCACTTGGACTCTGAGCACTCAGACTTCAGCAAAGACCCCGCGTTCGCCTGTGTCGGGTGCAGCTTCCTGGCCAACAGCCACGAAGGGCTCTCGCACCACAACACAGAGTCTCACCCCGGCGAGACGAGCTTTGTCTGGAGGGTGGCGAAGCAGGACAGCCGTACAACCGTGGAGCAAAGTCTCTGTGAGGCCACCAGCAGCCATGACCTGCCGGGAGAGGTCCCTGAAGACGGGGCAGACGGCCAGTCTGAAATTATCATTACCAAAACCCCCATCATGAAGATAATGAAGGGTAAACCTGAGGCCAAAAAAATCCACACGCTGAAGGAGAATGTGTCAAGTCAGTTGGGCGGGGAGTCAGAGGTGAAGGATGGAGAGCATTCATTCCCAAATGGGTCCGTGCCAGTCAGCCAGCCCACTGCAAGTTCAACAAAGTCATCCCACATAGTGAATGGCTCCATCATAGGAAACGTGCCTGTTCTGCAGGCGGGTGTTGCACAACTTGTGTCGCTGCAGCAGCAGCCCCCGTTGCATCAGCAGCTCCCCACATCCAAGTCCCTTCCCAAGGTGATGATCCCACTGAGCAGCATTCCCACATACAATGCTGCCATGGACTCCAACAGCTTCCTGAAAAACTCTTTCAACAAGTTCCCCTACCCCACCAAAGCTGAGCTCTGCTACTTGACCGTGGTGACCAAGTACCCAGAAGAACAGCTGAAGATCTGGTTCACTGCACAGAGGCTGAAGCAGGGCATCAGCTGGTCACCGGAGGAGATCGAAGATGCCAGGAAGAAGATGTTCAACACTGTTATTCAGTCCGTGCCACAACCCACCATTACAGTGTTGAACACGCCCCTGGTTGCGAATCCTGGGACTGTTCCCCATCTTATCCAGGCGACTTTACCAGGCCATGTGGTGGGGCAGCCAGAGGGGACAGGGGGGCTGCTGGTCACACAGCCCATCATGGCAAACGGGTTGAAGGGCACCAGCTCCTCCTTCACCTTGGCAGTGACTTCTGTCCCCAAGCCGCAGCCGGCGGCACAGCACAGCACCGTGAGCTCCAGCAACACATCAGGGGTCAAGGTGGTCAACAGCGCCCAGTCACTGCTCACCGCCTGCCCTGCCATCTCCTCACAGACCTTCCTCGATCCCAATGTCTACAAAAACAAGAAGTCCCATGAGCAGCTCTCAGCCCTCAAAGGCAGCTTCTGCAGAAACCAGTTCCCTGGCCAGGCTGAAGTCGAGCGGCTGACAAAGATCACGGGCTTGTCCACCAAGGAGATCCGAAAATGGTTCAGCGACAGGAGGTACCACTACAGGAACGTAAGGGGCGGCCGGGCCGTCTTCCCTGGGGACAGCGCTCTTGATTCCCTTCCCGAAATCACCTTTGATGTCCCACCCAGAGGAGCCGAGCTGAGCCCTGCGGCGGCGGCGGCCACGCCAGCCCCTCACCACCCGCCACGGCGGCAGTCATGGCACCAGGCGCCCGACTTCACTCCAACCAAGTACAAGGAGCGAGCGCCGGAGCAGTTGAAGGCCCTGGAGAGCAGTTTTGCCCAAAATCCCCTTCCTGCGGAGGAAGAGGTGAACCGCCTGAGGGGGGAAACCAAGATGACACGGAGGGAGATTGACAGCTGGTTCTCGGAGAGGAGGAAGAAGAAGGTGGCGGAGGAGAATAAGAAAGTGGAGGAGGTGGCTCAACAGGAGGAGGAGGAGGCAGAGAATGGCGGCGGGGAAGGGGAAGACTCCTCGGATGAGCAGAGGGCCACGAGTGAAAACGGCTCAGTCGACGCCTCCGGCAACAACCCGAACTCGGCGGAGCGGAAGGTGAGTCCCATCAAAATCAACCTGAAAAACCTGCGAGTGACCGAGTCCAACGGCAAAAACGAGGTACCGGGGACCGGCGCAAATGAAAAGGGGGACGGCAGCTCCAGCCGGCCGCCCACCCCTCCCAAAACCAAACTGAACTTCAAAAAAACGGCCCAGCAGCGGCATCTGCTGAAGCAAATGTTCGTGCAGACCCAGCGCCCCACGAACCAGGAGTATGACGCCATCGTGTCCCAGACGGGCCTGCCGCGGGCCGAGGTCATTCGCTGGTTCGGGGACAGCCGGTATGGCTACAAGAACGGGCAGCTGAAGTGGTATGAGAACTACCGGCGGGGGGTCTTCCCCCCGGGGCTGGTGGAGGTCAGCCCCGCCGGCCGGGAGGTGCTCGAGGACTACTACGAGAAGCACAAGGGGCTGCGGGAGGAGGACGTGCCCCGCCTCTGCGAGCGCGCCCGCCTCGGCGCCCAGCAGCTCAAGGTGTGGTTTGCGGTGAAGGCGGAGGAGGAGGGCAGGGGCTCCGGCCCCGAGGCGGCCGGCAGCCGGAAAGGGCCGTGCGAAGCCGGCGCGGAGGCGTCGGAGAGCAGCGAGGCGTGGGAGCCGGGCGGCCAGGAGGGCAGCGCCGGGACCCCCGACGCCCCCGGCCCACCGCCCGCCACAAGGCTGGGTAAGGCCGCTGCCTCGGCGTGGGAGGGCTCGGGGTGGCAGGAGGGCACTGAGCCTCTCCTGTTCGGGGAACAGGTTCAGCGAAGAGGTTAGCGTTTGAGGTTTAACTGAGGAAGTGGTGAGGAGCTCGCTCTCTGAAAAAAGGACATAAAGGAAAGAGGGTGAGGAGGGTCCGGCAGGATGACACAAGTGTCACTGCCTGCCGCCCCTTCCTGCCTTGGTCATTGGGTGCTGGCACCCCTCAAAAGCCAAATCCTGTCTTTATTTCAGTAAAACAGCTGAAGTGTCCAGTCCTTTTACCTTTCCCTTTTACCTGTCCTGTGGGAAGATGGCCCATAGATTGATTTATTTATTTGGGAAGAAAGGGGCCTGGCTGCTTGTCCTATGCCATTGGCTCCTTCCATGTCCCCACCTGGTCTCCAGCAGCAGACACATCCCCTGCCTGCCTTTCTCTCTCCTGCTGCCAGCTTTCCAGATGTGATCATCCTTGTTCAGCATGGAGCAAGGCTCGGGTGGTGAAGGTGGAGGCTGCAAAGGAGGGAGGGGACATGGAGTCTCCAGGGCTCACTTTTGGAAGGCATGTGTCCGTGTGTGCATGTGTGTGTGGAGGAGAGGAGAGGTGCTTTCCAAGCTCTCACTGGGGTTTTCTGCAGTGCAGCTGGGGGCTGCTTCCTCCCTGGCAGGGTTCCCACCAGATGGGGATGGCCAAGTGCTGGCCCTGTCCCACGGTGGTCTGTGCACGCAGCTCCTTGCTGGCCAGCTGGGATCTTCTCCGGTCCCACTGCCTCGCTTTGGAGCTTCCCACACACCTCTGCCATGGCTACTGGCCTTAAAAAAATAATTACAAAAACCAAGTAAAATTCAGTGTTTCCCATCCCATCTAATTTGGAGGAGTTTGGAGCATGAGTTTGGATGGGCCCTGCCCTTGCTGCACACCCCATGTGCTCCACCTGGAGCAAGGCCAGGAGCATCTCTGACACCTCTGTTCTTTTTCAGAAACAGACTGAACTCAAACCACCAGCCCCGGAGGATCCGCTCTTACCCTTGAGAAGAAATTTGTGATCTTTCAGACACCCGTGGGCCGGCCTGATCCAAACCTGAGGAGCAGGACGTGGTGACGAAGCACTGCCATACATGAGACCTTTGAGCACAGCACACGAGACAGCACGTGCAAAAACTGGGCACTCGGTGCTGAGCTCTCAGAGGCCCAGCCGAGGAGATGGCTGGGCGCTGGCAGAGGCAGGGGCTCAGCTCACACCCAGGAAATAGGATGCTCCTGTTTGCTTTCCAGTGACAGACTTTCAGATTTCATATTCATATACCGATGCCTACAGCTGCCTATACAAGCATAACAAATCTCAGACATTGTGTAAACAAGGTCGTTGCTTAGATATGGACTATCATGGCATAGTACTTGTTTCTTTTTTCTGTTTTTTTTTTCATCTGTCCGTTAAGGTGTTTGTTCTCTAAAGGTTGGCATGGCTGCATATATCTTCTCTGCCCTTTCTCGTCCTTGAGCCCTGGCAGTGAAGGGCTTTGTGGGCACACAAGTGTGAGTGTATTAGGAAAGGGAAGGGATTTGAGAAGAAAACTACCAGTCTTGAATTTGAGTGAGATTCTCATCCTTCCAGATGAGGTTAGAGTGAGCATTGCATACTCTCTGATAATTAGCAGGTTCCCAGACCTGGGCAGCCCAGGAGATGGAGTTTGGTATCTTTTGTCCCTTGCTGGCTGGAACATTTTCCCCTGAGCTCCTGGAGACTGACTGTAACAGGCTGTTAAATCTCCAAGTCTCTCATCTCTGAGAACTAGCACATAATAATTTTTGCATCCTGACCTGGAATCCTTTTCATTGTTTGGAGAGAACAGTCTGTTCTTGAGAGAACAAACGCAGAGAGTCACAGTGTGGCTGTGAGCGGTTCAAGCCATTGTTGTCTCCAAGGCAGCAGCTCTCCTGCCATCGGGAAGTTTACTTCTTGCAGCCCTACATGGCAGATCCTCCTGCAGCACCACTGGTGATTTCAAGTGTTTGTTCCAGTCTTTTTTTTTTTTTCCCTTATTTTTTTTTCCTTTATTTCCCCCAGGCCACGTGCAATAGTTCTGGCAAAAGAGCAAAATAAATTTCCCAGTTATCCTGCCTGCTGCCTGGTACCTGTGCATTTTTAATGCGTGTTGTCTTGGGTGGTTGCTGTGTGATGCAACTGCTTGAACATTTTTGCTTTAAATATTTTCTAATAGAAAACAAAGTGTAGAAGGGAAACTCTTGAGCTGAGTAGTCCAGCCACATCATTCTGTCACAAACTAATCAAATCCCAACTCCAAATTGGTTCCATGTTTTGCCTTCACTTTTGCTCTTGGAAGGCTATTCCAGAAATTGACTGCCTTTGAGTGGTTAGAAACTTTATTTAAATTTCTAGTTTGAATTAATTCGTGGCTGGTTCATTCCTGGTTTGTTTTGGAGCCAACATTGTCCTTTAACTTAAATAGTTTTTGGTGTTTATCTGCTGATGTATTTATGGAGAGTAGTCATAGCTCCTTATTTTTTGCCAAGCCAACTCAGCCAAGCTTTTTCAGTAGAAGGTTTTTATTTAGTGAGAGCTTTTTAATGTGGGAGACTTTATTGTTGGTGGTAAATGATATTTATTAGGAGGGTGGGTAGCAAACCCCAAAGGATCGAGAGATTTACAAAAAATCTGGTTTAAAAACAAAAAAAGCTCTTTCAGAACCTTTTCCAAAGATGGTGTCTGATTTCTACCTTTAATTGCCCTTGCTTTTGCAATTCTTTCATCGTCCCCTCTTTGAGAGGCCGCCTTGCTCAGCTGCTGGAAGGGGCTGTGGCTGCCCAGTACTTGGGCAGAGGCTTCCCCTTGCCCGGTGGGATGTGCTGGGTGCCTGAGCTCACAGGGCTTCCCTGGCACACGATGTGAGACCGTGGCCAAGCGTGACCATCTGCTCCAGACAGAGGTGACCTGCACCACGCTGTGAGCAGGGCTGGCACCGACCTGGAGCAACCTGTGTGGCACCAAGCTCCCTAAATTTCTCTTTGGAAGCACTGTTGATGGTCATGGCACAGTTGGAGGCATGACCAGCAGCCATCCCACACTGGCTGGTGATGGCTCAGCTATAGCATCCCCGTGGCTCTCTTGGGCGACCAGGGGTTCACCCTCATGGGTGCAATCCTGTGCACCCCAAAATATTAGAGAGGGTGGGAGAATCTGTGTGGTTCTAGAGCTGAAAGCAGATCTGGGAGTCGTGCAGCCTGAGAATATGGATGTATGTACAGTGTCACCTTCAGAGAACAAATACAGGTAGGTCAATTTACTCTGTAGTGTCTATGTACATGCAGGTTTATTTAACTACACATATATACAGTTCAAATATGCCATTGATTCTTTATTGCATTAAGATGTACATTAAAAATGTACACTTTTACTAACTACTTGCTATATAAATATGTTGGAAGTGTAGTTTGCCCACTCAAGGTGATTTTCTGTGGGATTTTTGGTGTACACTTAAGGGCCTATGGCTGATTGGAAGCGTGATCCCCGCTCCATCTACAGGAATGCTTAAGGACTGTGGTATGAACTGGTCCCTTCAAACCATGTTTTGATGCACTAGCTGAAATATTTTGCACTTGGATTGTATTCAGCCAGTTTTCCAGAAAAATTGAAAAGAAGTCTTGTGAGCTAGAGGGAGAATTTCCCGGTGTACACAGAAAAACCAGCCTTGAGGGTTGGAAGCTGCTGAGGTTTTTGAGCTTTGTCTCCATGCATTCATACAAGCACAGCAGGAGTTTTCTTTCTTTTGGGTCAGAGGAATTTTAAAAAGTGGTTCCATGCAGGCTCCCCTCGGACGTGGCGACGGGGCTGGCAAACGCCATTGCATGGGGAGGGTAAGATTTAGGGACAAAAAAGAAATCAAAAAATGATCGAGTTCCCTTTCTAACTCCTACATTCCTTGTTATCTGCATTTTTTAGTTGACTTGAAATCTCCATAAAAGTATAAGCTGAAGATTTTTGAGGGTTTAGCTCTGTGGTCTTCTGTTTCTCTGCTGAGGAGGAGAAACAGGTGCCATCTCCAAACTGACTTGGGTTTTGGTGCAGGACATTGGAAAAGTGTTTGCATCCGAAACTGAAAAGAAAAATTGAGAGGTGGCTTGACAGTCCCAACAGCAGCTCTTGTGGTGTTAAGAGGAAGTGTCACCACAATTCTTCACAGTGTGTGAATATTTATCATCATCTAATCAAAGATGACTATCTTGACTTGAAAGGGGTGTAAGATCGAGGTGATGTAGCCAGCATCAGTAAGGAAGGGAAATTAAATTCTCCACCTCCATCCTCTGTGCTTGAGCCTGGGCTTGGCAGGCACAGCAGAAACCATCAATTTTAATCCATGTGAATCTTGTTACTTATGTCTCTGAGGCTGCTTAGATTAAGGACACAATCCAATTGCTTAATAACCCCAAACCCTGATTTGTTCTGGCCCTGGCTTGCTCATGGTAGGGGCTGCTGGTTTTCCTGGTGCAAGGAACTGAGTTTCTTTATTCATTGATGTCAGCAGCCCCTGCAATGAGATTTCTATACATTGTTCCATGTTTCATTTTGGGTACCTTATTTTTCAGATCTGTAATTAGCATCCTAGAAATTACTTTTTTTTTTTTTTTTTTTTTTTTTTTTTTTAAGCAGAACACTAAACAAACCATGATCTACAGGCTCCTATCTCCACTTGCCTGAGAGCTGAGTGCTCCTGCACATCAGGCCTGCAGCGTTGGTAGGAGGATGGGCACAGGCGCTTGCAGGTACTTAGTGTGATTTGATGTCCCCTCCCCGAGCTGGTCACCAGGAGAAGCCACCAGCAAAAGCAGTAGCTGCTGGCAGAGAACTGCTGAAGTCCTTAACCTGGCTGGGGCATGCTCTCACAGAAGCTGGAAGGATACCTGCTGGGTTAATTTTTGTTACGTGTCCCCTGACAGTTCAGGAGAAGGAAGCTGTTTTTTAATTTAGGGTTTGGTGTATTTTATTTTTTTAATTGGAAAGCAATCAAATTTGGTCACATGTGGAAGTGTTGTATTGTTTTCTCTGCAGCCCCTCTCTTAGAGACATAACAGAGGCAACCTGATCAGAAGCTGGCTCACTGGGAATCAGAAGAAAAAGGTGATTTTCAGCACTTGGGTACAAATTACAAAGTGAATGTGATGCTGCACATTCCCATCATGGTGACAGTATTTAAAATGCTTGTAAACTTCTCCTCGGTGTTGCCCAGATAATTTTGGCTTTGCTCTTTTCAAATCAGTTGGGGTCCTGATGTGATTCAGCTCACCTGTAAATCTGTGGTGTCACTTCTCAGCTGATCCCAAAACCAGCAGGGTGAGATTGGGCAATATGGAGGGGAATGAGGCACTTGCAGGCTATTCCTGTTCTTTTTATTGGGAAATTTAGTTTCTGCTGTATGTTTTACTGGGAGTGGTCTGTGCCTGGAATGTTGGATTGGCATCACAAAACTTTAAGCAGAGCAAGGGAGTTCTGTTATGTAAGCAATGATTTTTTTTTTTTTCTTTTTTTAAATTTTGGGTTTTGTTGTTATGGCCCAAGTGCTCTGTTGGCTGATGGAGGGCACAATTAAAGCCCCTTTTTCCCTGTACTAATAGAAGGTGGTGTTAGGAGGACTCTTGCTTACTGGTGCTAGTGAAGGTTGGGCTAGGAATCCATGGCATAGAAAATTTCTAGCTAAAATTGCACTTTCTCTTCACCCCATCTGGCTCCTGGTGGTATTATGGGTACGTGGCTGTTAATTCCCCTTGCACATACTAACATTGCACTAAAAGAGAGACTTTGGGAACAGCGTGTTGATCACTTTGTTTCTCAGCAGACCACAAAGTCAGCCTAATGGGGTCTTTTTTTTTTTTTTTTTTTTAATTATTGTTATTTAGAAATCACGCTGGTGCTGAATGACCTGGAATTTTTGCTTGGATTTATCCAAAGGAAAATGTAATTGTAGCTGCAACGGGACCTTTCATAAGGGTGGCCGTGCAGTGAGGGAGCAGGGCCAGGGCTCTGCTGTGTAAAGCTGTCTTTGTACCGGGGAGGTGTGGGGGGCTCCTGGGGGGTTGTTACTTTGGATTTTTTTTTTTTTTTCAAGACCACAATTTTAAATGGTCACCTTGGCAATCGTGTGAAACAGGAAATAGTTTTTACTTTTGGTAAAGGTTTTAAAGAGGAAAAAAAAAAAAAGAAGCTGCCTGTGATTGTGGGCTGTAGCTATTATTAGGGCTAGGGTAGCTTGTACGTGCTATGGACTTTACCTGCTCTTATTCTGAGGGCAAGAACTCCCTGTAGCAACAATGCCACTTCTGAGAAGTGAACGGCAAGTTTCCCTTCCTTTTGTATATGTGGATGTGAGGGTGGGCGAGGGGAAGAGCTTGCTTGTACAGTTTGTTGAAATGAAACCAGACATTTTTGGTTGTTCCTAAATAAAGAGTGTAAAAGACAAACGTGAGTCAACTGGTGCTTGCGCTGGGGTTTGGGAAGGCCCAGGGTGGTGCCCTTAAGCTCAGGAATGGCTGTGCCTGCCCTCCAGATGCTGGACTGGGACAGAGTGCTCCATCACACTTTTTTAAAAGCACAACAATTTTCCATGGGGTAAGGCTAAGAGTGAGTGCTCCAGCAGCATCCTGAGCCCAGGCACCTCCATCCTAGGGGTCCTTTTTCATCCCAGAGTGCTGTCTCCAGGCTGCCTCAGAACAGCATGGGCAGCTGGAGCACATAACTGTCTTACCAAGTGAACAGCATTAAACCTGGGGCTGCTCCTGGTTATTTTTCCTCCCTGTATGCAAACCCCTTAAAGCCAGGAGGAAGGAGGGAGCAGTGCAACCTCTCCTCAGACACAGCTGCACCTCAGCTCTGCCCTGGTCTGCAGGGCACAGACCACGAGACACCCGAGGCAGCACACACGTAATACTGACACGTTTATTGTCTTTTAAAGCTAGTGCCACCCTGTAAAGGGGGAGTTTCACTACTGGAGCCTTCGGCAGTGGCTATAGAGGTCACATCTGGTGGCACCAGGACAGACGGAGGTGCTGCCGTGGTCACTGCAGTCCCGCCTGGCCCGGAGCGCTGGGAACGGACACAGCACAGGATGCTCCGGCAGCTGCACAGGATCTCTGGCTTACAGGCACAGCAGTGACGCAGAGGCTGCATGGGGATTTTTTTAGGTCTCTTGTGATTATAGACAGTTTGGTCCCTCACCTCTGGCAGCCTGTCCACGCTTCATTAAGGGCTTCGTGGTGAAGGTTGGTGGTTGCTTGGGGTTGGTTAGGGGTGGGGTTTATTTCCAATATTTTTTTTTTTTTTTTTTTTTTTTTTTAGTTCTCCACTTGAACACACTTCAGCAGAGAAACTGGAAAAGCTGCCTGAAAGTAGGCCATAGCAGTGCCGTTTCCATAGAAACCAGTTCACAGCGTGCTGTGAGATTCACAAGCACTGGAGGTGCTTTCACCCGCCGGGATGGGCTACAGCCGGTTGTCCCCGTTGACCCGGGTCCTCCGCAGTACCCTGGAAGGGGGCACAGAGAGGGGACACAGCTCAGCCTCACCACGGCATGACCGAGGACAATGCTCTGGTGTCTCAAGTTGCCCACTGGATGAAAGTGGGGGCTCAGCCACGTCTCCCATGACGGAGGTTAATGGCAGCAGCTGTGGGGTGGCAGCTCCTTGTCCCACCCTCCTCCCACAGCAGTGACTCCCACAAGCACTGGCAAAACTTCCAGCTCAGATTTAGGGTATCCATGCAGCAAAAGAGGGTGCAGCTCTGCTCTGGGTTAGGGGGAGGCTGCAGTCATTTGCCTCCAGCCAGACTAAATGCAGGGGAGCACCTTGTGCTGGGGAGAGCTGAATGGGCACTGGCCTCACCTTCGCTCCCGGCTCTCCGAGTGGTCAGCAAGCTGCTCCGGGGACACATGCAAATCCTCGAAAGGCTGCTGGTACCGCGACTCAAAGGACCCCTCTCTGCCTCTGCTTGCCAGCAGCTGGCTGGAGCCATCCCCTGCTCGTTCCCGTAGGGATGAAGCACTGAAGAGGTTTAGTTCACCATTTTCCTGCTTGGATCAGGAAAAAGAAAAGCAGTAGTCAAGGGCTTGTGATTTCAAAGCGTACCTCCTGTAGTAAGGGCAGTAGTGGTGCAGGGCCCTGGCTGCCCTGCAGGGTGTCCAGGGTTCATGGGGGCTTGGGGTTCCCAATGTGCAGCTGCTCTAACAGCCATCGCTGGCTCCCACCACCATCATTTTAAATTAAGAAATAAAAGAACCATCTGTCTCAGAAGAAGCCCTGCCCTCCATTTATGCCAACAGGGACAGCCCCAGGCCAGCCAGCTCCGTGATCCTGAGCTGCAATGTCCCTGGAGCACAGAGCAAATCCACCTCCTCAGCTTTTGCTGAAGGGATTTCCAGGCACATCAAACACAGTGCAGGCAGGACCCTGCCTGAAACACCCTGACGCCTGCAGGAGGCAAACCCAGTGCTTGCTCTCCTGCTGGGCATCACTATGGAGCAGCACTAGGAATTCAGCCATCCACAGGCACCACTGAGCCTCACTGCTGCGACTGGAGCAGGAGGGTGGGCAGGCTCACTGGCTGTGCTCCTCAGTCCTGCAGCATGGTCTCCTTCTCGTGTGTGCAGCCAGTCTCACCTTGCAAGGGAAAATGTCTATCTTGACAAGCAGAGAAGCCAGCTCCAGGCTCTCGCTGTAGTTGTTCTTCAGGGGAACAGCTCGGAAACCTACGGCAGAGACAGCCCTGGTGTCACTCACTGCACAGGAGGTGATGTGTCAGTGCCCTGGCACAGAACACAAGGGGGTCCTTCTCCCACAAGATGCCTTTTCTGCCAAGAAAAGCTGTGCCTGCTCCATCCCTGTAAGTATCCAAGGCCAGGCTGGACAGGGCTAGGAGCAGCCTGGTCTAGTGGAAGGTGTCTCTGCCCGTGGTAGTGGGGCTGGAACAAGATGGCCTTTAGGGTCCCTTCTAATCCAAAACCATTCTATGATTCCATGATTCTCCAAACCCCAGTTTCCCTCAAGTGGCAGTGGGTCCCAAGGGCTGTTAGCAAATGGCCCTGCCTTCCTTTGGTTGGGGCTGTGACCTGTCACGGGGACAGGTGGGACTGAGCCAGCCTGGGGCCCAACAACACCCTCCCATGAGACCCAGCATCTCCCTACCTAAGAGTGTGAACTGGTGAGGACCACCATGACCCCCTCCCTGCTGCCCCAAGGGCTTTACCTGTCTTCAAGCCTTTCACCAGGAAGGTGGCCTGAGCCAGGAAGTTCTCGTCGCTGAACATGTCCTCCTCGTACACCACGAAGCGGAGGAAGGCAAAGTCAGGGTTGCTGACCCGAAAGTGGAACTGCTTCGGGGTCCAGAGAGGGTTCAGGCCATTGTCAGCTGCTCACAAAACACAGCTGTCAGTGGACAGCCCTGCTGAACCCCCCCACTGCCCCCACAGCTGATGCTGTCCTTGGGGGCAGCACGAGGGCAGCTCCCAACTCAGGGCCAGGCTTTGCTGCAGAGCCCACTGCTCACACCAGGATCAGGAGTGCTGATGCATCCCTCTCCCTTCCCTTTACCACCCTGCTCACCCACAATCTCTGTTTTCTGCTTGGCGTTGTCGTACTCAGCACCAGACACCTCCACCTCCACGAAAGGACAAACGATTCCCCTTCCATTTTTGGGAAGGTGCCGGGCCCCCAGGACCTGAGTGGAGAGCAGGAGAGACTTGGTAAGAGACAGGAACAAAGGAGAAAAAAATGTGTTTGTATACCAAGACGTTTTCTTTCCAAATAAATCACCCTGGTTCTGCTAATTGGAGAGAAGTGGCACTGACAGCCAGCCCAGCCTGGCATCAGAGAGAAGTAGCTCCCAGCCCTGGAAGCTATGGTGTTCCCGATCCCCAGTTTGACTTGTAAGCCATAAAAAAAAGCAGCTGAACTGCCTCAGCTTCCTGCCTGCTGCCAGCACAGCCAGGCCTGGGCCACAGCATCCCTCCCCCAGGCTGCCAAGCTGGAGCTGCGCTCCCAGCCGAGCTCTGTTCCCTGCTGGGAGCCCTGTGCTGGACACCCTCGTCTTTGCTGAAACTTCTCAGCCCTCCTGCCTTGGTGCAAGGAGGACAAGAAGCTGCTCTCCACCACTGCTCTGCCTCATGTTTGCAGCACAGTCTGTGCCCCTCTCAAATGACAACCTGCTTCCTCGCAGGAGAAAGCAATCGCAGCTCCCTCTTGCCCGTGGCCATATGTCGCTCCACCGTGCTGTCAGCACGCTGCTGTTGCAGGGGAAGGACCTGCTGCCAACACTGGATCATGTGCTTTGAGTCATGCTGGGCTCGAGATGGCTTCTCCATCCATGAAAGCTGGCTTTGGTGGGGACAGCAGGCAGTTTTGCCAGAGAACAGGAGGCTGAGCCTGCCTCTTAAAGGCGACAGTGACTGGCTATGGCACAAGGACTCTCGTCACCTGGTGGTGACAGCCGCATCCTGAGGTGCAGGGAGAGCTTGGAAAAGAGATGGGGCAGGGAATTTTTACATAGACAGTGGCCATGAGGTCAATGGTGCAGAGGCTACATGATGGGGGGTCCTCATGGAGAAGGGCTGTGGCATTTTTAGGTGGGATCACTCTGAAACGGAGGTGGCTGCAGAGGAAACCTGTGAGCACCTACAGACAGGATCTTCATTGCATCCTCCCCAAAGACTGCACTGAGGGGACTGGCAAAGGAGACTGCTGACCCACAGCTTGGCTCTGAGACCACAGGGAGTGCCTGTACAGGCTACTGGACCCCGCTGGTCCAAACGTGAGATCCACCTGGTTTGGCACAGCCCTCCAAGAGCTTTGCCTGGCAAGCTGCCACATGTCCCTGCAGAGCCTCTCCCATGCAGCTCTGAGAGCTGACACAGGAACAATCCAGCCTCAGTCCCACCACCAGGGAAGTAAAAATAATTCATCAAGCATCCACAGCCCATCCTCTGGCACCTCCCACCCTCAGCCCCCCTCCTCTTATCATCACCAGCAGCACAGCACAGAAATAGCCTGAAAGGTTTGCCCTGACCTCGATCATCTTCACAAAAGGGACCACAAGCATGGAGAAATGGAAACATTGAACTTGGAGCAAGTGAGTGACAAGGAGGGGACAAGGCAGAGCTCCTGTGTTGTTAGCCTGTGGATGCGCACTCGGCAGTCCTGGCCAGGCTCTGGGGACAGGGATGCCACCTCTGTGGCTCGTGGATGCCACCTGCTGGCACTGGGACCTGGACAGGAGGAGGCCTGGGGGGAGCACCCAGGGTTGCTGCTGCTGCTCCTCTCCAAGCACCCTCAGCAGCACCCATGAGTGCCCCTCTTCAGTGAGGGCTCTCCCAGTCTGTGCTGTGGGACAGGGGCTGAGGGGCTTTGGTGAGGAGCAGCTGCAGGCAGAGCCAGGAGCCCAGAAAAAGCAATCTCTCACCCCAAATCTGGTATAACCACCAGGGTCTGACCCTGCATTCATTCCCCCACACCAGGAGGAGGTACTGACCTCAATGGAGATGGAGAGGGGCTCTGTGCCCCGCAACGTGCTCTTGTCAAAGGGGTCAAAGATGTCGTCCCTCATGTTGGTGGGCTGCAGGACGTACCCACACTGGCCACTGGACATGAACAAGGCCTGGTTCATCTGCATGGGCTTGTCTGGAGAACACAAGCAGGAGATACAGGAGATGAAGGAGACCCCTGTGCACTTTTCACAGCCTGGATCATCACCCCCATCACTGATGCTCCACAGGAAGCCATATGGCCTCTGGCTCATCCCTGGGCAATGCCTGTGCAGTGTGGCCCCACTGCAGCCTATGCACGTGCTGGGGCCATGAGGTGACTCTTTCATACACGATCTGCCCAACTCCCCAGTGCCATGGGTCATTTCCCTCTTTTCCTCCTGCTTTTTTCAGCTTTCCTTGTGCTGACTGTAGCGTTTGCCAAACCCCCTGTGAGATGCTTGAATTCACAGAAGGAATGAAAAAGCCAGCAGGAAAAAAGAGGCAGGTCATTTGCTGGTGTGCTGGTGAGCTGAACAGGCTCACAGCAGGGTTTGGGCCAGGGAAAGAGGAGGGCTGGACTGCACGGCAGGAGCAGGAATGGAAGCTGGGGAAAGGCACAAAGAGCAGCCAGCTGGACTCAGACCATACAACCAGCGGGTGTCCCCAGCCTGGGGCTGCATCGGCCCCTTTGGCACCTTCCCTGCCTGCCCTGCTTGTCACCAGGGACCTGGTGGAACTCCCTGCCTCCTCTCCCTTTCATCTTGCTGTCATGGCACAAGCCCTAGCCTCAGTCCAGCCCTTGGCTCAATCCAGCCCTCTGGAGCACATTTGCCCAGGTGTCACTGCCTGCAGAGCCCTTCCTAGACCCAAAGCCCCTCCCAGGCCCCATGAGCCAGGAGCAGGGGCTCAAGCAGGTGGCTCGGACGAGGTACAGGGCACCCCAGGAGCCTGCACCCTCCCTGCTGCCCTCACCTGGGGTCTGGAAGTTGAGTGCCACCAGCTGGCTGCCACAGATCCACATGGGCAGGGGGTCGTAGTTGGAGGAGTCAAGGCGCTGGCCCTTGGGGTAGATGCGGGAGAGCTGCAGGCGGTTGTACTGCAGGAACTTCTTGCCTTTGATCTTGTTGACGTACTTTTCTGCCTTGGTCTCGGGAAAGGAGGACATGTCTCGGTAACAGGCCCTCTCTGTGCCGATCTCTGGGAGGGGACAGCACTGTGTAAGCCAGGAGCACACCGCCTTTCCTGACACTTAACCACCACCCCTAACACTGTCCTCTCACCCCTGGCACAGCCACCAGGGCTGTGCAGACCCTGCTCTGCCCCAGGGGCTGTTTGCCAGGTGCCCAACACCAATGGCTGAGAGCACCAACACAGCTCCCAGTGACCAGGCACGATGTTCCCCAGCCCCCTCCCTCAGCAGCTGCTCTGGGTGGTGACAGACCCCAGCAACAGAGAGATAGGGAAGGGAACTTGTACCCTCTGGAGGTACTCAAAGCTCCAAGGTAAGCTGGTGATTTGGACACCTTGGACACCTGGCCTCTGCTAAGATCTAGCCAAAGCAGGGTCTGTAATGCCACAGTGACTGCCTGTGATGGCCACCAGCCCAGCAGATGCTCACTCTCTTCATCAAAGGGCACAGGTCGGCAATAGACCACCAGTTCTGAAAGCTCCAGGGCAATCTTCTTTCTCCTCTCCATCATCTTCCCTTCAGAGAGCTGCCAAGAGAGGGTGAGAGAGGTGTCAGGCTAGGTAGGAGCAGTGGTGAGGGATGACCCAGCTCTTTAACTGACCCTCACTGCTTGGTGTGGCTCCTGCCCACGCTGTGGGGACCACCAGCAGATCTGCAAGGTCTTCATGGGGGGACATCACACAGGTAGGGCCTGGGTAGGTCCTGCCTCCTGCCCAGAGCTGGACTGGCACTGGTACCAGCACAGGGCATCTGTGGCCTTGCCAACCTCCACAGATGGAGATCCCCCACTCCCTGAGGCTGCAGCACCCACTCAGTTGTCCAACACTCCCAGATATCCAGCCTGAACCTCTCGAGCCATGTGGCCACCACCCCTTGCCACATTGTCCAAGATTGTTATGGCTTTGCCATCTCTGTAACTGCTCTGCCATCCATCGCAGGCTGTCACCTCACCAACCCCGCTCCTTGGCTCCTGGAAACCCCAGGACTCGGCCAGGAGATGCCTCCTCCCCTGCCACAGGCTCCCCAGGCTCACCCTGGCATCAGCTGTCTGAGCTGCCTCCCGGATCTTCTTCACCCAGTCCAGCAGGTCCTCGTGCGTGTCGGCTGCCACGTCCAGGGAGAGCCGCGACACCGAGGACATGCTGATGGAGAAGACGAAGAGGCGGTTGTTCTTCCCCTCGGGCCGGATGGCTGTGGGCACAGGGAGCAGAGGGCAAGGTCACAGCAGCTGCTGAGCCAAGCCCTTCCCAGGGAGGAAGGGAGAAGGCAGACACAGAGGACTCATGGCTACCCTGTGACTCTGCAATAGGAAACTCCCATTTCTGGCAACGGGAGGCAACAGATGGAGCCCAGGAAGCAGTAAGTGAGGGAGCAGAGCGTACCCTGAGGGGCTGAGAAGGGGGGGTCTTTGCAACGCTCCCTCCCTGGCACTCACCAATCTGGCAGGAGGGCACGTCCAGGACGCCTCCGAGCAGGTCTCCCAGGGGGCTGTTCTCATCCAGCTGCTGCTGGGAAGGAAGCACAGCAGGATGGTGCTGGGCATGGTGCTGGGCATGGCGCTGGGCAGAGCGGGCAAGCTCGGGGGCCACGAACCCTCCTTGCTCCACCCATGGCCACACTCACCTCCTGCTCTGGCTCCAGGCTACTGGGACTAGTAATTTCTTCTACATAGTTGGAAGGGAACCACAGCTGCTTTTTTCCACCATAATCTCCTCTCCACCTGGAAGGGAGGGAAGGGACAATGTCAGCACCTGACACAGGACCCCAGAGTATCCTGAGTGGGGGTGAGGGAAACAGGCAGCTCTCCCATCATCTGATTTTAGAGTTTGTGAGGCTTTGGGACTGTGCAGCTTGTAGGCAATCCCCAGACAGACTCCCTCCTAGAGTGAGCACACCTTTGTGTGGATGGTGACAGCAAGGTTTGATCATATCCCATAGGGAAAAGGGAGGCTCAGGACCAACTCACCAGCCTCCTTCCTGTTTCTCCACATTCTGGATGATGGCATTTTTGGTGAAGGTGAGCTCATCCTCCCTCTGCGCCTTGTAGTCAAACAGGGCTTTGACTGCACACTGCAACGAGGAGGGGTCCCATGAGGCCAGGCAGGGGATGGACACATGGACAAGGAGCCCACAGGATGATGAGAGATCACCTCCCACCACAGATGCGTTTGTTGAGGGGCTGTGAGGCACATCATGTGCAGGCAGGCAGTATCCAGCCCTGCTGTCAGACCCTAGTGACACCTTGCAGAGCAAATCAAGGCCCCCATTTTTGTCAAAGCAGAGCTCCTAAGTCTGGTATGGCCCCATGCAGGCACTTTCCTCTGTCCCAAGAGCCACTGATGGGTTTAGTTTGGAGAGCTCAGAACAACAAGCCAGCCCAACCTGGGAACCTGGAGGTTCAACATCCATTGTCCCTCTCTTCATGGTCTAGAAATGAGTGTGCAAACACAGCTCTTGGAAAATAAAAAGACCCTTGCTAAACCTTCCAGCCCTGCAGGTTGTTTTGGGCCAAACAGTGAGAGTGTACCTTGAAGGTGGGCATGGGGTTGGCTTCCACATAGAACCCGGGGTGGCGTCCCTCGTACAAGGCTCCATAGTCCGGCTCCTGTGGAAGCAAGGGGACAGTGGTTACAGCTGTGACCACAGGAGAACAGTCCCCTACCTTGGGGCAGGTGGGAGAGTGCCCCAGGAAGGTAAAAGATGATGCTGCAAACAGCAGCCCAAGCCTGACTCAGAGGGGCAGCACCAAACCCCACTGAAGAGTCAAGAAGCCCCAGGAGATGTGATGAGTCAAGAAGCCCCAGAGACAGCTCACACACCACCACTTCAAGACACCAGCTCAAAAATGACCTGCCCACCACCCTGTGGCTCCTGCACTCACCGCTGTCCCGATCTTCTCCAGGGTCTCCTCGTTGATGGGGTAGCGCAGCTTCATCTTGCGGTACAGAGGGTGCTTCTCGTGGTAGCTGATCAAGTCCACCAGGCTGTCAAACTCAGTGTTGCCCAGCAGCAGAGTCTGGCCCTCCTGCTGCACCCGGCAGTGCTTGATCTTCCCTTCTGCCCTGGAGGGAGAAAAGACAGGGAGAAGCCAATTGGCACCTGGCCAGAGAATATCTCTGCCAAAATAGACACCCAAGGAAAAGGAGCTCCTGGTCTGGTGACCAAGCACAGTCCTCTCCCACTGGAAGATGAGAGGAAGAGCAGGATCTCAAGGATTTATTCAGGGCCATTCCAGAGCAAGAGGAGCTCTGGGAGGGCTCACATCAGGCTGATGGCACCTGTCCTGCCCTCTCACACACTGCAGCATCCCAGCTCCACCTCCAGCCCCCACCACTCCCGTCCCAGACACACACCTGAAGGAGATGGCATAGGAGCTGGGCTCGCTCCTCTTGCGCACCAGGAAGGCTCCGTCACGGGGCACCCGCATCAGCATGTGCTCGGCTTGAGCCCGTGTGAGGTTGGCATGGTACCACCTGTCAGGGGAGACACACGGCTGTGCACAGGTCACACACACCCAGCCCATCCCATACCTCTGCCATGGCACAGGGATTCCCCTCCAGCCCCTAAAAGGCTGCTTGGATCCTCCAGAGGAAGACAGGGACTGCAGTGGGGCAGGCAGGATCAAAGCCCTTTGGTGAGCTGTGGCATGGGCAAGGGCACCCCAAGCAAACCCGGCAGCTCCGTGCTCTGCACTGAGCCTTCGTGATACTCAGCTCCATGAACAACGAAGCTGGCCAGCATGCCTGCTGTGACAGAGCTCCACGGGGACAGAGTGGGGATCAGAAAGCCCCAGCAAGGGAAAAATGGCTGAGGAGAGATCTGGGACAGTGTCCCAGCTGCCCAATGGACACAAACAAGCACTCACTCTTTGCTCTCGTGGGCATTGGTCTGTGGCACTGGCTCCGTGAGCCTCATCTCAAACTCGTTGCACCTCAGTGGCACCTCCTGGTAGTGGGTGATGAGGTCGTAGAGGCTGTCGAACACCAGGTTGTCCGTCAGGAAGAACTTGGGGCTGCCGGCGTCCTGGCGCGAGTGGATCCGGCAGTGCTGCACCTTCCCGTTGCGCCTGCGGAACGGGGACAGAGAGAAGGGGGTATGGCAGAGCTGTCCATGGAGGTTTTACACCTGCCTCAGGCACAGCTCCAGCCCCACATGGCATTCCTGCCCCACAGGAGAGTGGCTGCATAAGGATCCCAAGGGACTTGACCCTTCTGCACTGGGACAGGGAGCTGACATGATGCTGGAGCACAGAAATAGGGGAGAAACTGCTCACAGGCTACCGGGAATGGGACCCCACCACTGAAGGAGATGTCTAGAGGAAACAACCCCTGGAGCAACACAGAGCAGTGGGCTGGCACCAGGACCCTCACCAGAAGGAGAGGGTGTAGTCTCCTACGAAGGTCTCGCTCTCTCTGACAAGGAAGGAGCCGTCGGGGGCCCCTGTCTCGATGCAGTATTCCGTCAGCAGCCGCTCCGCGATGTGCCGCCCGTCACGTCCTGCTCCCAGCTTCCCGTGGAACCACTTCTCCGTGGAGTGAAGCTCCGTGCTGTTGCTCACCTGGCAGGGGGAAAAGCCATTGTTGTGGCTCACTGAGGGCAGGCTCGTGCTGCTGGAGTCTGCTTTGCTCAGGGGTCTTCCAGCCAGGCCCAGGGAGTTCCTGAAGCAGCTCCCATCCTTCCCACCACAGGATCTCCCCCTGAAGTCAGCTGTCAATGGTGATGCTCAGCCCCTTGGGGAGTCAACTCCTTTCCTTAGGGAACAACTCACAGTCCCACAGGGGAGCCCTCACCTCCTTTTGTTCCTCCTCATCCTCATTTCCTTGGTCACTGGTTGTCTCCCCAGAGTAATAGATCTTGCGGCTGGTCAGCACAAAGTAATGTGGGTTCCACTCCTGCAAGGAAAGAAACTCTGGCAAAGACACCCTTGGGGAAGCACCAAACTGCCTACCACATCCATGGGATCATCTCTTCCTGACCAACACAAGCAGGGAGGGACACTCAGGTTAGTGAAGGACAGTCACCAACACTAATTCCAGTGAGTCACAGGAGCTTCCAAGACATTCCCCAGATCTGAAGCACGGATTTATCAGTAGCAAAAACCCCAGCATGTGACAAATCACACTGCAAACACCCCAAGGCATATTAAAAGGAGATGACCAAATGAAGAGCAAATCAATGCAAAAAGAAAACAGCCTGCAGGGACTCAGCACAGGAACAATCAGAGGTGAAGATATCAGAGACAGTAATGTGGATTTACCACTGCACTTTTCTGTTTTTTCAAAAAAACCCATTTCATATGCATGTGGCTTTGCCAGACAGATCCTCAGCAGAGTAGAGCTGCTGAAGGTGGGCTGTGTGTGAGTAAATGCACACAGTAATGAACACTCAGTGCTTTACAAAGCTAAACCTGTGCTTAGGTGTGTCAGGTGTGTAGGCACTTGGCAGGAGGCAGGGCTGGAAGCACAGTCATCTCCAAAAATTCCTGCAGCACAAATCACAGGCTGCAGTGCCTTGGCCCAGAGCTCCCTCTAGCTCAGCCTTCTGCCTCTAGCAAAGCCCCACAGGAGATTCCTAGGGAAGAGCACAGAGAGCCAGCACAAAATCCCCCCACAGCCTTCAGGGACGCCTGAGAAACCAGAGAGACCAAGAACCTCTTCAATCATTTGCACCACAGACCTTCCTTCCAGCACACACAGCACCTGACAGAGCCACCATGCCACTGAAGGAGCCCTCAGAGCAGGGACAGGGTGACCATGGCACAGACATACGTGATTGATGGGGTCTTCCAGGTAGAGGATCCCATTCTTGATGGAGTTGCTGATGTCATTCTCTGAGTACATGACGGACGTGGGCAGCTCCTCGTAGGCGCTGCCCTCTGCCAGCTTCTTGTGCTGTGGGACAAGAGAGTGGGTCAGGCACCCACAAAGCAGCACAGATTTCCTGGTGAAATTTCCTGGTGAACAGCCCTAAAACCCCAGGTCTGCTGCAGTGGAGTCCTCCAGATTAGAAGAACCAAGACCCATGCCACAGAGACCATCAAATAGCACTCAAGTCCCATCCTTTCTTCCCAAAGGTGATTCCTGAAGCAGAAATACCAACATTCCCCATGCCCTCAAGGAAAGGTAGCACCCAGCTGCTGAACTCATTTCCTAGCAGATTCTCTGAATCAAGAGAGCTTTTTGTCTCCAGTTGTTCTTAGCATCAGGTCTCCACTTCCACCCCTACACTGCCAACCGCCCCTGTCCAAAGGCAGCTGCCCAAAGTCCCACACCCTCACCCCATTCTGCCCTCGTTCCCTCACTTAGGAGCCTTGCTGGGCAAGGAGTTCACCTTGATGAGAATCTTCCTCTTGAGCTGGTTTGGAGAGGGAAGGCCATCAGCAGAGATATCGACTGGTTTGGTCAAGAGCATGTCCCCAAAGACCTTCTTGAAATTCTGAGCCATGTTCCTCTGCTGAGCAATGCTGCAGTGGTCCTCAATGGACAGAATGACAGGGAAACTGGGAGAAGGAGAAGAGCACGGGATCTGGATGGAACCAACCACTTCTGAGCTCTGTCTCATAGGCTGGCCTCTGTGCCCTCCATGAGCACCTTGCATCAACAGTGACCTGCGCTGCCTTGAGCACCCAGTGGAGCCACCCTTCAGCAGTGCACAGCGGGGAGAAGGACTGGCAAACTACTGGGGTTTACCCAAAGCCCTCCCTCCCACAGTTTTCTGGGGAAAATCTCCCTTTGGCTGGGAGACACGACTCACTTTCCTCCCACCACATTCCAGGCCTCATGCTGCAGCTCTGGATGAAGGTCAGCCTCACTTTGCTACAGCACTTGGCTCTATCCTCTCTCTGCTCCACTAGCTGAAGTCCTGCTGTACTCACTCAGAGGTGACAAAGGCATGCTCCTTGATAGTGACCAAGACATCAGAGAACTTGATCTTGGTGGTTAAGGTGTGCCCGTGGTAGATGACTGGCATGCCATCGGGACCGTCCCAGCAATCCACTGAAAGAGATCCACAGGGGAAAATTAGCCCAAAAGCTGGAATACAGGCATGGCATGGACATGACATGGACTGAGCCAAGTGCTGCTGGGAAATGCACAGGAGGGCAATAAAGAAGTGAGGTAATCAGTGAAAGCCCTGATCTTTCTGTGGGACCAAAAACCGTGGGCACAGATCACCCAAGTCCCACAAAGCAAACGACCTCAGCTCTTTCTGCACATTATGATGTTAATGTTTCTACTTGATGCCTTAAATGGCTACCTAGAAACAGAGACTAGACAGGAATCAAGGAAAAAGGAGGGATTTATTTGAAAGGCCTTCAGAGGTACACTTTTGGGCTCCAGGGGGTCCTGCCTCAGTGGATCCCAAAATGGACAATGACAGCTCATGAGTTCTTCCCACTTGGATATCAGCATCAATTCCCCAAGCAGAACCCAGCCAATGATGGAATTTCCTCAAGCTTGCCCCCCTCTCCCCAAGATGATGGTTTAGAGTTCTTGATCTGGGTGTCCTTGGAGAGCAAACTAGATTTTGTTCTGTCTGTCTGAGCATGAGAGAACAGCACTTAACGAGCTACGTGAAACTTCAGAGTTACACTGGGCAGTGCAGGATTGGAAAAATATAAAAGTTAAAACCTAAGGCATCACACTGGCCATGCCAACCTTCAGGTCTTCCTTGCAAAGCCTCCCCTGAGCACCACAAGCCCCAGTGGTGGCAGAGACAGGAGGGCCAGGGTGGGGAACTCACGTTCGATGCAGCGGCAGCCCATGCGCAGGCAGCGGGCGTACGCCTCCAGCGAGGACTCGCTCGAGAACTGATCTCCCGTCAGGTACCTTCCAGGTGAGACAACACATCAGCACAGTGCCAAGCCCGCTGTGGGCACAGCTGGGATGTTGTGGACCTGCCCCTGCCACGTGGGAATGGCAGGGGCAGCGCTTCTCCACCTTCCCCGGGCGAGCGGCTCAGCTGTGCCCCTGCTGCAAGGTGCCAGCACTACTCCAAGGTCCAGCCCCAGCTCCTGAGATAAACCTCACATAACAATATCAGCACTGGTGCCACAAAGAGCCCCCTGTAGCCTGAGATCAAGGTTAGACCAGCTCTTGCTGGATCTCAATGCCTGCCCTCAGGGCTGCTCAGCTGGCTTAGGCTCTCAGTCCTTTAAATTTGGGTTAGAATGAACACAGAGCCCAGACAGAGCCTGTCTGCACAGAAAGCAGTTCCTGCAAAATTATTCTAGCAGCAGAGAGTGGAAAATGGCCAATTTCAGCCCAACAGGGTTTATCACATCTGTTCTGAGAGGCTCTGGAGAATGACATTGCTGATGGTGAGAAATCACCAGAGTGACAGCTCAGGACATGAAGGCACCTGAAGGTCTGTGCAGATGTGTGCTACTGACAACGTCTGAGCAAAACATTTATGGCTAAATGACAGAAGGGAGGAGTGGGGCACCAAGAGGAAGGTCTCTGATGTACTGGCCTGGGTTTGGAAAAGCCTACTTGATCCATCACTGGAATTGGGCAAAATCAGGAGACTCCCACCCTGGCACAGGAAAAAGATGCTGAGAGCAGCTGGGCGGGGAGAGCCCTCCCCTAGTCCTTACGTGTTGTGTGAGGAGGAGATCCAGTAATGGGAGAGAGGGTTGTTCATGTTCTCCAGACACACCATGTCCAATTGTGAGTTCCAGATGCTGTTCTCTTTGGAAAACAGGAAGGTGAGAAACTGCTCAGGAAGAAACAGAAATGTGTTAATGATGCAGAGGAGCCAGGTGCTGTGGTTTAGCTTCACATGCATCTCCCGTTCTGTGCCAGCAGACATCCAGCACAGACTGACCAGGGCTGCCCTACAGCACACCAGCTACCTGAGCCAGGGTGCTCGAGTGACCACAGCTTGGGCACTGCCACCTACCCCTTGAGCTGTGCCAGGTATCTGTGTGCCAGATCCTTTGACCCAGCTGGAGACAAATTAATGGCTCTGCATTTTATTTCGCAGCTCACAAGGCAGGCAATAGCTTACTAAGGCCACGTGGGTCAAGGGACCTTGGCTTAGTCCAGAGTGCCAGTGACATGGTCATCTCTAGTTGTTTTTATTCTTTTTTTCAGCTCTTCTTGCTTTGAAGAGATCCTTACATACCCCAAGGCAGCCCCTCTCCTCCTCCAGATCAACTGCCTGGAGCACTCCCAGCTGCACACACCCAGCACAGAAGGACAGCCCAGAAGCCATTCCCTTTGCCAACCATGTCCATCCCCCAGGGCCAGGCAGCTCGCAGGAGCTGTGACCCCTCCAGCACCCCCACCCTGCAGCAAAGGCACAGGCAGCAGAGCTGTCACACCACAGCACACATCACACCAGGGACATCACCCCCCATGCCACCCCACTCCACACACGCCACCTTTCAAGGTGTCTTACTTCGTCCAGGGAGAAATAAGGCTCGTCAATCTCCCTCAAAGGGTCTCTCAGGAAGTTGAACATGAATTCCTGTACCTGAAGGGTATCTGCAGCCCAGAGCTCCTGCAAAGCCCAGGGGAGACATAAGAGAAGCCATTTCAGAATGTATTACTGCAAACCACATGCAGCTCATCCAGTTAGAGGCTTTAACCATTAAGGAGGCGGTTTTTGATGCAAGACCATCTCTGCCAGGAACTCAACTGTCAGCACAAATGCTGGATAGCACACAAGGAGGAAATCTGCCCTGATTCTGAGTGGGCTTCATCTTCTCAATGCCATGCATTTTTCTCTCTGATAGCTCCTTTGAACACATCTGCCATCCCTCCTCCTTCGGCAGCAGAAGCCAACCCAGCTTCCTTTGGCTCTCTCTCTCCCTGGATTTCTTTCACTAGCCACCAAAACACTGCATCTCCCCACTGGTTAACTCCCTGCAGACCACAGGCAGGGAGGTGGCAGTGGGGGACAGGGCAGAGCAGGAGCCACAAGCCACGGCAATGCTTTTGCCAGCCAGCCCTGCCCTCCTGGAGGAGACCAGCAATGAGACAGGAGCCTGGCAAGAGCCAAAGGGTCTGTGCTGCCCACAAATGCACTGCTGGTGCCGGTGTGTGTGTGTCTGCACATGCTTGTGTGCTTGCTGAATGACCCAAGATTGCTTTTAAATTGAAAGATCAGCAGCTGAACCCATCAGCTACTCCTCAGGAACTGCTGAGGCCTCCCAAGTAACAGGATGGACAGGACTTATTGGCTGCAGCAAACCTTTGGTAACCTTCAGCCAAGGTTACAGTGATGGGGTCAACCTCCACTGATCAGTTCCTGCCTCCACTGATCAGTTCCTCCCTCCTGGGACACCCCCACTCCTCCCAGATCTCCTGATTCCTTTTCTGGCCAGGGTGCCTGGCTTAGTTCAGGGATGTGCCACGCCAGGCAGAGCAGCCCCCAGCCAAATCATCCCAGCTCCACAGCAAGGCTGCCCTCGGAGCACTGCATCCCTAATGTCACCAGTGCCTGCCCTGTTGTCCCTCCCCACTGCCTGTGTTGAGCTCACCCTCTGGTACTCCAGCAAAAACTTCTGCAGCTCCAGCAGCGACACCCTGAAGTGCTCAGACCTTTCTCCACCCCTGCCAAGCAGAGAGAGAGAAGCTTCAGTCCCCGGTGCAGCACATCATGTGAGATGCCATCTGCCACCTCCCTGCCAGATGTGCCCTGAGCATGCAGCACTGAAGGAGTGGAGTGGGACGAGCAGAGAGCTGAGGAGAGCAAACACATGTCCACCTCTCAGAACCAGGGACTGCTCCAAGAGCAGTACAGGGCTCACACTGACGAGGGCATGATAACATGAAACTCTGGTGAAGGGCAGCAAAAACCATTAGAAGGACTGATTTGTGAAAAAAATAAAATAAAAAATAAATAAAATAGAGGGTCTAGCTTGTACCTGAGTGTGAAGGACTAAACAGGGGCAGGGCAGTTAAGGTGTGGACAGACCTCCAGGTATGCCGAGAATATGGACTCGGGGAGGCAAGGCACAGGGAATGAGGAAGGGAACTGTTTGTAGCTGATAATCTCAGAAGACTGGTCCATGACTGCTGTGAGCCACAATGGACAGCCAAGGGCCATGCTGGGCACTAACACCACAAAACCCAAAGTGGACTGGGCAGAGCTGGCTGCCCTGGGCAGAGGGATGAGCCAGATGGTCTGCAGAGGGTCCTGACAGCTCTTTTCTACTACCAGAGGAAAAAAAAAGGAAGGAAAGAATTGGGAATTACCTGGACAAGTCAGAAAGTCTTTCACTCTTTAGCTCCTGTGTCTAAATTCAAGCTCTTTCTATCACAGCCAAGGCAGAAGGAAGGGCACACCTAGCAGTGGCACCAGAGGCACTGCCTGGGTGGGGAGGGCTCTGCAGCCACCATGAGCACAATCCCTGGGAGATGGCTCGAGGCGTGATCACTTCACATCAACCAGCTGACCTGAGCTGGATCTCACTGGGATGTCTGGGAGGGAGGGAGCCCTCCCTGCCCCGAGCTGAAGTGTCTACAGCAAAGATGCTTGTTCAGGGCACAGAACTACAGGCAGCACAGGAGCAGGAGGAGTGCATAATCATCCCAACATGCTGCTGCTGGCCCCAAAGCATGTTACAGAGCAAAGGACAACAGCCCTTTCCCCAGCAATTCACCTTTCCAAGAACGGGACATCCATCTGCAAAAGAACAAGCACAAGCATTAAGTTTGCACTCAGTAACTTCTTTGCTCCCAGGAGACTTTTTACCCTCCCGAGGGTAAAAAGTCAATTAACAGGGAATGCCCAGTAACAAATATGGTTTCTCCCTTCCCTCTCCTCCCCTGGAGAATTCAGCTCTCACCATTTTCTGGGCGCTGAACATTAGGCTGCGGTAGAGCTGTGCGAACTGCCCGTACGTGATATCCCCGTTCCTCTGCTCCACATCCTGAAAAAGAAATCCATCCCAGAGGTTTTACAGGGGCCACAGGTAACTAACTCTGCATAGCTGAAGGAGTGTCTCCTCCCACCAGTATCCCCAGAGGAAAAAAGGAGGAAAAGGCCAAAACCTGTCCAGACTTTGCCTCCTGCTCAGTGGCCTCAAGTTGTGCCAGGGGAGGTTTAGACTGGGCATCATGAAAAATTCATGAAAACAGTGGTCAGGCATTGGAATGGGCTGCCCAGGCAGTGGTGGAGTCACTGCCTCTGCACATGTTCAAAAGACAGGTGGATGTGGCACTTGGGGACATGGTTTAGTGGTGGACATGGCAGTGCTGGGTAATGGTTGGACTCAAAAATTTCAGATTGCTTTTCCAACCTTAACAAATCTGCCACAGTCTCTGCTGGGGCCAGTGGGACCAGGACACAGGCACATCCTGAAATGGGTTCTATGTTTCCCTGGGGTCACCCACACGAAGGCATCACCATGCTGATAAAATGTCACCACTTACTCAAATACTTACAAAAGGATAATTCGATTTTTTGTTTGCCCAGAGTATCCCAAGCGCCTGGAAACTGCAAGACCCAAAGTGTGTGCTCTCCTTTGGATACACCACTCTTTGGCCTCAGAGTTCCATGCTGATGGGAACAGCTGGACTCTCAGATGACCCTTCACCCCCGGGTCAGCAGTGATGCTGGCAGAGCATCACTCAGTGGCAGGGGGTTGCAAGAGCCAGGATGCAGGACCTGGTAGCTGGTCTGCCCTCTGCCCCACCAGCACCAAGCCCGTGACTGGAGCCAGGAGCAATGAGGGGAGTGTGGGAGGCAGGGTGGGGTAAGGAGAGGGTGCTGGCCACAAATGGGCCAGGGTGTGGCACCCAGTGGGAGCTGGCACCTCTTCAGTCACCACCGTGGGTGGGGGCCCTCCCAGGAAAGGCTGGGAGGCTCTGCAATATGCAAACACTCCCTGGGAGCTGAACCACCACCAGGTTTTGCTCAAAGGCAGTGGACTGCTGAGGGGGAAGTGGAGGGGTCCCACACTCACCGTGAGTCTCTCCCGCAGGAAGCGCATGTTGGGGACGCGGTAGTTGACCTGGGACAGCATGTTCTTCAGGTCCTTGGCAGAGATCCTGGCTCGGCAGGGGAAAGAGGGGAGACATGTTCAGGAGGTCTGGGTTGGAGGGGTCTCACCCCAGGGCTGGAGCACCATGGTCACAGAGACAGGCCGTGCCCAAAGGGATGCCAGCTGTGACACAAGGATGGATGCGTGAGCCCAGAACGATGGTGAGGCTGGAACCAAAGGCAGAACAGTGGGGAGGATGTGGGGAGCAGAGAGAGATGTCTGCATGTCACTGGGGACTGCAAACGCTGCTCCTATAAGCTCCTAACAGAGCAGGGCGAGCCCAGGACCCTCAGCCCACTCGAGCTGATGCCACAGCTGACAGGCAGCACCCACTGCTTTACAGGAAGAAGCATTTTTCACGTATCTGTGTCCCAACATGGATGCTGGGTGACCAACCCCCTTCCAAAACCCACTCCCTGGCCTGCTGGAGGAGGACAGCCTCTCTGAGTGGTTAGGACTCAGTTAATTTTATCTCAAGGAGAGGAAGAAAAGCCATTTTCCATCCCCAGCCACAGGCACAGCACTGCCACGTTGTGCCCAGCTGGGCTCTCCCAGCCACATGTGCTGCAGGCACAGAGCAGCCAGCATGGCTATGCTTCTCTTCACACCGAATGTGCTGGTTCCTGGATCAGGGAGAGCTCCAGTGTCAACCTTGAGCAGGATCCCACACTCCAGCAGGCAGAGAAAGGCAGGAAGGAGCTCTGGGCTGCCCCTGCCTGTTCCCAAGCTGTCCCCACATGGGGCAACAGCCCTGCAGCAAGGAAAAATGAGGATGCCTCCCATCTGCAGGATTTAGTAGCTGAGGGGTCTGTGTCCAATCATTTTCTGGCAGCTCCTGCCTTAAAAGCAAGTACTGGGAAGTCCACCCCTGCAATCACAGATGGTGCTTTTGTCCCCCACTGAGCACGTGGGAACACAGGATGCTCCATCCCACAAAGCACAGGGCAAGTCTGACCCT
Source organism: Erpornis zantholeuca (assembly GCA_013400515.1). Taxonomy (NCBI): domain Eukaryota; kingdom Metazoa; phylum Chordata; class Aves; order Passeriformes; family Timaliidae; genus Erpornis; species Erpornis zantholeuca. Next base: position 285,223 of record VZTN01009279.1, read on the forward strand.
GGAAATCCTTATGGCTTTGGGGTGCAAATATAAAATACCAGGGAAGATGTCCTGGGATTTAACCAGGGTGGTGCACATTGGCATTCACACGTGAAGCACATCTCTTTTACACCCTCCCCTGAAAGCAGGGTGATCTCAAACAGCACAGGAAGGAGGAGGGATGGAGGGAGCTCCATGGAGAGGGAGAAACCGGCTGGTGTCAGGCGCTGCAGAGACGAGGGCTCAGCAGCCAGCGCGACACAGAGAGCCCTTGTTCCTGGGCTCAGAGCCCTGGGGACACACATGGCCAGAGCAGGACCTGGCCCAGCTCCTGTGCTGTGCCCAAGGCCAGCACCCAGCCATCCCAGGACCTTGCAGTGTCCTGCCACTCACTGGCAGACAGGAAAAGTAAAAGAAGAAAAAAAAAATGCTGGGAAATGGCCCCAGCCTCCCCCTTCCCTCACAGCTGTTCTCACACTGTGAGAACACCACACACACTCAGCACTGGTATCTCCCCCGCACCTCCATCCTCTGGGCAGGTGAAGTCACCCTGGGGACTCAGAGTGAGTGTTCTGGGGAGGAGACCCTGCCCTTTCCCTTCTCCAACACACCCAGCAGCCATGGCCATGTGCAGGGTGCTGTGTGACCCCCCCAGGCAGGGGGTCCCAGCTGTGGGGTCCTGAGTGACAGGGAAATGTGTGGAGCAAGCCAGGAGTACAACGAGAGATGCCCTGACATGTCAAGAACCGCAGCATGTAACAGCTGTCATGGGACCCTCAACGGGACACCCAAAGTCCCCAGAGCCATTCAGCAGCCATCCCTCCTTGGTGAGAGCATGAGACTGCAAAAACTCATGGTGAAAGAGCAGGAGGGGTTGGAATTGCAGAAGCAGTAGCAGCAGGCATCCCTGGAGACCTGCTGGAGCTGACATGCAGCTCTGGTGATGCTGAGCTGTTTCACCAGAGGTGCTGGAGCACAGCAAGCACTGCTCCTTGATGTGACAAGAGCAAGCCCTGTCAAAGCTGTGACCAGCATTTCCCTCTCAGCTTCAGGAGGAGAACAGGGTACGGAAGGATTTTATTTACTGTGTGTTACTCATCGTGTTAAAGTGCTGGAGACCTTGGATAAACAGCTTGGTAGTATTTTCAGACTCAAAAGTAAAAAACAAAATAAACAAACTAATTTTTTCTACGGAACTTTTTTAAGGTTTCATGGCAAACAAGCCAGAGGCCCAACCCTCTCACTGGGGATGGAAATATTCCCCTGCCAGCCCTCAGTGCTGTAAATGCTGCTCCCAGCCATGGGCAGCTCTCCTGGCCAGAGGTGAAACAGTCTCCTCCACAGCAGTTTGGAAAAAAACCTCCAGCATCCTGTTATCCTCCTCTTTCCACCTAACCTCCCTTGGAAAAACAAATACCCAAAGGCCCAGCAGCCAGGGAAAACAGCCACCATCTGCAGTGTGCTGGAAGGGACATCCCGGCACCCAGCCGGGGAAGGCGGAAAGGAGAGGGAAGGGCTCCGGCACAGGAGGCTGAGGCATGGGGTACACAAATGCTGGGAATGATTTCTGCAGCTGCCAAAACCCTGCCTGCTCTGGAAAGGATCAAGGATGGTGTGCAAGTGCTTTTTTTTAAAAAAAAAAAAAAATCACAACTCACTGTTCCCTTTGAAAACCCACTTGCAGGCTGAGAAGCAAAAGCAAAGAGCTCAGTCACATTAAATTTAATGCTGAAATGCCTCACAAGGGCCACGATTTAATCCAGGAGATGTGAATGTCCTGTAACTGCAGCCTCTACCTTGCAGAAAACACATGGATGCTTGTAAAATGTTTGTAAATTGGGAAGACCCCAAATCTTTTCACATCCCCTCTTGTTGCTGTTTTGCTCCTCTCACTGCCTAGGCTGGAGCAGCAGCTCTCCTAATTAAGGGCTTTGCACTGAAACCTCTCCCTGTGGTTGACAGGGAAGGAATATATTGTATTTTTCTGCCTTAATTCTAAATGCTAATAGAAAGATGATATCAAATGGAAACAACAGGGGTGCAGCAGGCTGGCTGTCAGCTCTGCTGACCTGCCTTGAGCAGACAGATCTGAACATGCAATCTCTTTTTGTACTGTTGGGATGCCATTTCACCACTTTTACTGCATAACCAGAGGGAAAAAAGGACCAATTATTTCCACTTTTCCTGCACTCCTCCTCCAAAACCTCCACGCAGCTACCCCTGCACCTGCCTCAGTGCTCTCCACGGCAGCATTAGGAAATACTGTGCCCAGTCACCACTGTGTGTACAACCCAAGCCTGGATTTGAAAGGTGTGTATAGCATATGCTGAGCAGCTGCAACAGATTAAAGCTCCTCTCCTTCCCTTGCTGCCTCCAGGATTTATCCCTCCTCCACAAAATCCCCATGCTCCCAGCAGTGCTCTCGTCATGCCACAGTACAAATCACTGCGAAGGCAAAAACGTCCAGTGCAGCAGAATTTTCCTCATGCAACACACTCCTGCCCTGCTCCTGGACAGGTTGAATTTATCCCCTGGCAGGCTGGTCAGGGCTGGCTGTCCTGGGAGGGACACAGCAAGGACAAAGCAGGGGATGCTCTGGACCCCAGTGTTCTGCAGTGAGCCCTGTCCAGACATCAGAGCATGGAAAGGGGCAGGTGGGGCCCACGTGCTCCACAGCAGCCCCCCCAGGGGAGCACATTAACAGGGAAATCAATGCTGAAAGGTTAATGGGCTCAGTTAACATCGCAGGGGAAAAGCTGTCCCAGGGATAAAAGGAGGCAAACAACAGCAGCTCAGTAAGAGGAGGCTGGCAGCCAGCATGGGGACTGCAAAGCTGGTGATGGCAGTGGGACAGAGAGCAGAGCATGGTGGAACTCACCTCCCCAGCAGCAGGAAAATGTCCCCTCCCTTATCTCACAATGAATCATGACCCAATTCCCTTCCCTCATCTCCTCATGACAGGGACAAGCATGACATTTTTCTTGTTAGGACATCACTAAGCATTCGCCCAAGAGCCCCACAAGCCAAGCAGTGGGATGATCCATTGCCTCGTGGGCCTCAGAAGACTAGAACAAACAGAATGGAGAGGAATAAACACAACCCAGTTCAGCCCTGATGGGGTGCCCTGAACTGCCTCTTGGCTCTTTGATGTCTGCTTCCTTGGGTGGTACCAGCTGGGGTTTCACAGCTGGGGGCTCTCAAGGTGTTACTGTGTCTAAACGGCTGAGAAATAGGTCAGGGAAACAAGACAGCTTTTTAATGCTTTTTTAAATTCAGTGAAAATCAACCAGGGAAGTTTGGGACTCGGATTTAAGGTTCCTTGGAAATGAACATTAAAAGCCTGAAGAACCCAACAAAAAAATCCAAACAAAGGCTGGGCTTTCAAGTCCAAGGTGAACCTTTCCAGCTCAAACCCTTCTCTGAACATGACTGCAAGTTCCTCCCTCCTTACCTGTCTTCCCGGTTGCGATCCAGGGAGTAGAACTGCTTCCGGAGCCACCTGGGCAGGAAGGCACAAACAGGCACACGCTCAGCCCCAGCTCCTCAACACCCAGCCCATGTTCCAGTCTCCTTCTGGGAGATGCTCAGTGCCACACTATCCACCCCCACACCCCTCCTTCCCACCAGAGAACCTTGCTCTGCCCCCTTTCCAGAGGCAGCCTACCCTGTTTTCATACAGCTGACAAGCTCTCCTTTAAAAATGCCTCTGCACTGAAGTGTTACAGATAATACAGGCTGTGCACACATGGAAACATCAATTTCTTGCTAAAACTCCCTCTCCCTGATGCACAAGATCAAACTCTGGGGTCAACAGGATGAAGCCTCTGAAGGGCAGAGGCAGAAGTGGTGGGTCAGTGTGGCTCAGAGAGGGAATGAGATGCCATCATGCTCACCTTTTCCTGTCAAAACAGACAGAAAGGGGAAAAAAAGAAAACAAATGCAGGAAAAGGATGAGTTTTCCTCACCTTTCAATCTGCAGAGGGGTGGGTGCCTTCAGAGTGTCTGCTACCAGCCAGTTCAGCCCCTTGATCCACATATTGACCTCATCCTCGGAAGTGGCTGTGGGAAGTGCACAGGAAAAGTGGGAAGAAGGGACGCAGAGGCTGATCACCAACCCAAACCTCTTGGGACTATCCCCAGCAACTCATATCCCCTATCCTTTTCTTCAGCCCCTTTCTGGTAACACTTCCCCACCACACAGATGCTCTGGCTGGCTCCTGCTCCTCTCCCGTGGGATGAGTGTGGCTGCCTGGACCTCTTGCCCCTGCATGTCTCACTCCCTCCTCCTCCTTCAGTTCCCCAGAGCTGGGACTTATCTTTGTCCCCAAGCAGGGAAGCTCTTTGGGTCCTGTGAGGATGAAGTTCTGGCTCAACCCCATCTTGGCACAACCCCAGGGCCACGAGAGCTTTACCTTGCAAGCTGAGGGTCTTCAGCCGGAATTCTGTGCCGTAGAGGACAACGAAGCAGTGAGAGTGGTCTGGTCGGAAACACGGATCCTCCTGGTACCGGTCAAAATCACGGGAGTTCCTTCCCGGACGAATCTCTTTGATTTCACGAATGTCCACTGGGAGAAAGGGAAAACAAAGGGTGAATAGCTCGGGATTTCCATGGCACTGGAAAAGGAAGGGCACAGATGAAGCGGATTTAGTCATCATTACATGATGGCAGCCCCAGGCCTACAGCCTGTAAGCACAGCCCCCTCTTACTGCTTCCCTAAGAGGTTCCCCCAGCCATCACCCTCCTAGTTACCTCTGTGTTCCCCAAAAGTAGCTGAACGTCTCCCACATGGGGATCCCCAGGAAGGGGCAGCTATGAGCATGCTGGAACATTAGAGCTAAGCAAGGAGAAGTGAAGAGACACCGGTAGGGGAGCATCTCACAGCCTCCCTCCCCAGAGGAAATTCTGGGAAAAGATTCCTGTTGCCATAGAACAAAGAGAAAACAACAGCAGCAGCAAGGAAAAAAAAAAAATCCAAACCAAAAACCAACAAAACAAAACAACAAAAAAAACCTCAACAAAAAAAACCCCAACCCAAACCCAAGAATCTTTGCTTCCTGGAAAAATAGTTTCTTAAACGCTCGTGGGAATCAAATAACATTTCTGAGTCACGTTTCCAAAGCAGATGATGCTTCTGAGCAATGCAGGATGGAGATTACTGCAAATCTGGCATGTAATTCATCCCAATTAAACTCCACTTACTGCACTCACTGTGGATCGTCTCGCCTTTCCTTTCTATTTACTGCAGTTCAAACCTAGACAGAAATGTGACCTCATCACCCACAGCCACCGACAGCTCTAAACTGCCTCCCGAGAGATGATGCTCACTCCAAACCCCACGGCAAGACAGACACAGGGATTGACTTTGGGAGGACTTATAAGGCACAAAGAAGGTGGGATCCTCCCTTGGATCCTGCTGCCGTGCAGCACTGTGGGTGCCTCTGGAGACAACGGCAGCCTGCTCATTGCCTGGCACAGGACATACCCACACTGGCCACTGGATGAATTTTGGGGGTGTCCTGCGAAGAGCCAGGAGTCGAGCTGGATGATCCTTGTGGGTCTCTCCCAGCTCAGGATCTCTGTAAATCTAATAACCCTCCAAAGCTCATCAAGTTGTGACAAGAGCATAGAAAGACCCAGTTCCTTGGGGCTGCTAAGGAAGGACAGACAAGCTTCCTAGAATAAGCCAGAGCGTGACTTTTTTGAGGCATCATCTACCCTTTGGAAAGGAGCTGGCTGGCAATTCAAATATTAGCATGCCCTGCCATAACCTTGCCCACGTGCTCATATCCTTAGTGACACAGCAGGTTATTTTAGCCCATAGAACCCCATGTCACAGTTCAGGTCTTTGCACCCAGGACATGCAAAGTGGGGCTGAAGGCCAACCATGTCCTTGGAGGATGCAGAGTTTGACCAACACAGTGGGTTAAAATCTGGCAGATGGGTTTTCATGGTAATTCACCAGGCAGTAACTACCAAAGGAAGGTGCTGGAATATTCCTGGCCTACCTTTGCAGCCTACTGCAAGCATCCTGTCTGCACTTTGGGATGCTGCTGTGTTGGCTGAGCCCTGTGCTCACCCCTCCCTGCACAGAGCACCAGCAGGTTACTCAGTGGTGAGGCAGAGCTGTTGTTACAAAGTGCATACCTAAAATCCACGCAGTGGAGAGAGCCCCGGAGCAAGTGAGGTGCTTATCAAGGCCAAAAGCACGCAGGGAATTCCTAGGGCAAAGGGCAGCCTCCGTGAGGATCGGGCAGGACCTCCAGCCCACGCATGCTTGCAGCTGCTTGCTCCTCTCTCTCGTCCTCCCAAACCTGCCTGAGAGGGCTGGGGAAGGCGGCTGGGGTTTGGTTTGTGCAGCCTCTTCTCACCACAGAGCAGCAGAGCAGCCTCTCCCACCCACCGCCTCCAACACCTTCCCGGCCCCTCGCAGCTGCAAGGAAGTGACTCTGAGCAGGAAGCACAGCAAGCACAAATGCCACCATCCCGAACCAGCGAGGGCTGAAGCGATGCTGCCCTGCACCAGTCCTCCCTCTGGCAGTGCCAGACTGGGAGCCACCAGGGAAAGGAGAGGTGGAGGGGTTTGGCTCCAGCCCAGGTCTCACAGAGACACTCCGGAAGCTCTGCCATGCTCAGCGCCAGCGAGTTTCCCAACCAGGGGTGGTGTGGGCTCTGTGACATGACCCATGTGTCCCCCCAGGGGGCTGCACCTTGAGTCCTTGCTGGGAAAGGCCTGCCAAGGATGTGGGCAAAGACACGGGGTCAAGCACCTGGTGGGGTCCCAGCTCCACGGGCCACGCACATACCTGGGCAGGGCAACAAGGGCAGGTGACCTGGGGTAAGCTCTCCAAAGACAAGTCCTCTGTCACCAAGGTGAGCCACATCTCCTCCTCCCTGAGCTGCCCTCTCCCAGAGCGTGCCATGGGAGACAGAGTGCACAAACTGGTCCTTATCCCATCTGGGATGTGGCAAGAGAGGAAGAACCTGGTCCTGCAGCGATGGCAGAGGCAGAGGGAAGCTCTCTAAAATAACATGAACCCTGCTGCAGCCTGGCAGAGCTGGATGCCCCAGAGAAGAACCAGCAGCAGGCAGGGACGGATGAGCAGCAGATGAGATGGGAGGCCTGGAGCAGGCTGGCTCCTCTCCAGCCCTGCTGGGCGAGTGTACAGACAGGAGCCAGGAGAGGTTCCAGGAAGGAGGCAGCAAAGCCCATCCAGCCCAGAGATGCTCTGAGCTCCCCACGTGGTTCCACACTGCACACTGAGCCATGCCATGGCTGTACAAACAGTTGTGCTCTTCACAGCCTCCCAAACTTCCCCACAGCCCACTGCCAGAAGAAACAGTCTGGCCTTCCCTCTGCCTCCAGCACTGAAGGAAAAAAAAAAAAAAGTCACATTTCTGGGCAAAGAGCCTTCCTTTCAGCAGGAGTGGGTTGCATCAGAAAGAAAATGCTGACCCCAGATCCACCTCCCGCACCATGTAAGAAAAAATCCCACCAAATTACCCTCTGGTTACATGAAAACCAGATCCACCCTTGAAGTCATTTAAAACTGAAACTTCATCCAAGCCTCATTTACCCGCTGATGGATAGGGTGTTGTAACATGTAAGGATAAGGACAGTCTGGAACAGGCTCTGAGGGTTGCAAAATCGCCACCTCCAGAGGATTTTTGGAAAGATGGAAAACTGATTAAATTAAAAAAAAAAAAATTAAATCTGACAAAAAGAACATTTAGCCAGATTACTTTCCAGGATGGGTTTATCAGGGACAGCCTCCAAGCAAACACCCACCCTCTCAACAGGCACTGCTGGGTCTGTGTCTCCCTGGGGAGAAACAGTGAGAGCCACGGGGTCACTGCCAGCCCAGCCTGACCTCAGCTAGCCAACATGGACTGATCCTGCCCGGGGGCAGTGGAAAAGCCTCCAGCCTACTCATTCTGGCAAAGAAAAAGATTTAAAAAAAAATTCTTCCTGTTATTTAGCGTTGTGGATCCCACTGAGCACTGCCATGTGGTCATCCCTAGACTTCCCATCACTGGAAGGGGCACCGGGGGGTCAGGCGGCCCCCAGGGAGAAAGAGGAAAAGACACGTATGTGAGTAAAAAACAAGAGAAATCCATTATGCAACAGCGTGGAGAGCAAAGCAGTGCCACATCCCTTATAATATCTCAGTGGAAGTCCCCTGAAGGGAATATTTGGGCCAGCAGCGGGTATTAGGAGCTGCGGGAGCCCGGAGGAGGATCCCGGCTCAGCTGAGCTCCTGTTGGCACCCAGAGCCGATCCATCACCGAGAGCCGATCCATGCCCCTTGAGCCGATCCATCCCCCGAGCCGATCCATCCCCCCGAGCCGATCCATGCCCTGCCCAGCCGGGGCTGCTCCGCACCCTCTCCGCGCCTCGGCTCTGCCCAGCGCCGCCGGCAGAACAACACGAACCCCACCGCAACTCCCCCGTGAGCTCGGGAACGGCCGGGCCAGCTCTAAGTGCTTCGCTGGCCGGGGGCCAGAGCCCTCAGCACCTGGCAGTCCCGGAGCCCCGTCCGCCTGCCCTTCGCTGTTTGCCGAGCCCCGCGTTTGTCCCCGCACCGCCCCAGCGCCGTGCCGGGCTGCGGGAGCCACCGGGCACACGGCAACCACCCGAGCTGCAGTTGGGCTGCAGGGTAGAAACTGTGGTGGGCTCCGTGTCGCACCCGTAACGAGCACAAAAAGCGGGCTCCTGCCCTTTGTACCCCGCCTTTGCAAGGAGCCGAGCACTCAGCCCGATCAATTAGGAGTGCATCTCACGTTAGTATTGGTGTTCAGAGTGGCAACAGCTCAACCTCTCAACCCCACGAGCTTCCCTTCATCGACGAGCCTAAAGCAGAGTAATGGTGAATTTGACATCGCTGCTCAGAGACGAGGTTACTGCATCCCCCCGCGCTGCTCAGCATCGGCTATCAGGTTTCCAGAGGAAGAGCCAGTGCCATTAGCAGATGGCTTATCCAGACAGAATAACAAGAAACCAGCTGAGGCCTCTCATTTGACCTTAACTGGTTTTTCAGAGGGCAGGGAGCATGGCTGAGGCATCCACGGATGCCAACAACCACCAAACCAGCAGCACCCCCTGCCCCAGAGCATCCCTCACCCCCCTATGAACTAAAAAGGCCACTCTGACCTTTCAGTTAGGCACCAAAATCCTTGTAAAATGTTCTCTCACTTCCCTTGGTGTCCCAGGGAGGAACCACTCTGGTACCCAGGGGACCACTGGACCCCACTGCTCTTGTTGCTACAACATGCAGGTGGTACTTCTGCCTCAGGAAAAGTTGCAGACAAAGCTATTTTTCCCTCCAGACTCAGCTCAGCTGTGTGTCTCAGGTTGCTCTAATAAGCTTAATCTCACCTGCAATCAGCAAACTGGGCTTTTGCTCCAAGTCACTGCATTTTGCTAAGAATCAACTGTCTCAGTAGCACTACCCCAGAGCCAGCAATGTCCATGCAGAAAACACCTTGGGAGAGGAGATGCTGGGGGAAAAAATAGCTCAGTGGGCTGGAGATGGGACAGTGGGGAGCTCCTGATTAGCCAGGGTGGCTGGGGCTAGCCTGGATCCTGACTCAGACCCTGGCTCACCTCTCAGCCATCCCCATCACTCAACATGGAGGGAGAGGATCTGGCAGAGAGCTTAAACACCACTTGGGAAGTGACACCTGGGCAGCCCACGCAGGGCACACAGGGACGTGCTGGCTGCTCTGTGGGCACCGGGGCTTCCTGCCCGAGCCTCTGCCTGCTGCTGCCTCTGCTGTGCCCCCCAGTCACATGTCCTGCGGCTTCTGAGCTCCTGTTCCTCCCTCCCCTGTGCCCCCTCCAAAATCCTTATCACCCGCACAGGAAGCTACAGGAGATGTGCAGGGAGATTAGGAGATGCTGCATCGCTCTGCGGGCTGGAGGAGAGGATGTGAGGAAGAGACCTTCCCTCCTCCACCCCACACAAATCCCACGTTAGGGGCTGGAGCTGGGAGACAGAGAGACAGACATTGCTTGTACAGGGCACGGTGGCCTCTTCCCAGGCTGCCTTGCCAGCGTCAGCCTCACACAGGTGCCCTTCAAGAGCTCTTGAACATCCTCTTGATGTGAGAACCAGAGGCAGCTGTGGGCTGGCAGGTGCCTGACCTGTTATCATCAGCACATCTCTCCCGCTCACCCTCAGCAGCAAGAAAATATGAGTAAAAAACCAAAGCTGATCCTCCGAGTGAGCAAAGCAGGATGCTGCTACCTCACAGCCTCTGCCCCCAGGCAGTGGTGGGGAGCTCAAGGAGACAGGCAGCAGATGGCAAATGCCAGGTGAGGGCTCCAGCAGTCCTCCTCCTGGAATGCATTGGGACTCCCTCTTGTCCTCCATGGAAATTTTGTCTTTGTGAAGCTGTGGGATTTTGTACCAAATCTCAAGATGGGCACCCAGGGCTGCTGGTTGTACCTACTCCCACACGCAAGGCTGGCACCTATGAGAGCCCTGGACTTGTTGCACCATCACCATACAGGACATGGGAGCACATTCCCACCCCAAAGAGAGGCAGAGCTGCTCCGGCTAAGGCAGAGCCACTGTTTTTGCTTGCTGCTCTGAAGATGTTGTTCCCTGTCCCAAATGAAATCAGGCTGGTAGCAGTCATCGGAGAGACCCTTCAGTCACTGCCCTGTCTGAGAGGCACAGAGTTCCACTGACTCATCTGGAAAGGGGAAGCTCAGCACTGGTGCTCTGGACAGGCTGTTTAGGGAAGGCTCCACAATCCACCAAGGTGACCTTCCTTCTGCACGGCATGGCCAGTGCCATCCCCCTCAGCCCTGCCTGGGAGAGAAATGCAATGACCTTAAAGGAGCAGAATGAACTGGAGGGAGGATGGGATGAAGATCTGTGAGCACAGCTCCTGCCTCTGCCACTCTTCCTCCCTCCAGGAGGGATGCACAGCTGTAAGGAGATCCACAGCTGTAAGGGTGGGCAGGGACAGATAGAGGAGGCACCAAAACATGCTGTGTCTCAGCATGGAACAGGCTGAGAGGCTCAAGGAAGCTGCTCTCTGAGCAGGTGTCCTTCATGGGAGGGCTGAACAGGGAGCCCTTCTGAGCAACATCTCTGCATTCCTCTCCTGGACCTTACAGGGTCACTGATACCCCCAGGCTCTCAGTCAGCCAGAGAGCTCCTTGCCAGCAAGGGGAAGGGGATAGGACCAAGAAGACTGGCAGAAACCAAGCAGGACAGAAGGGCAGACATGGCAATCCAGCAGTTCTGGATGCACAGCTCACAGCCTGACAGCCAGGAGCCTGGCAGAGGTGGATCTGTGGCCCCGAGTGTCCAACAGCAGCAAGCTCTCCTTGGAGCATTTTGGGGATTTCTGCACTCCACAAAGGTGCCTTCTCAGCTTTCATGCTCAGGGATTGTGCCCTGTCACAAAGCAATGGGAGACAAGTGACCACAATTTGTCCCCAGAACAGGGCAGAGAGGCAAAGAGTGAAAACCGAAGGACAGAAAAGATTTGTCACAGTGGCAGCAAATGTCAGTGATGTTCAGAAGCTGACTCAGTTTTCTTCCACCCCATCAGACGATGCAATCAAGTCTCTGTGACAGTGATTTAACAACAGAGGTGCCTGTAGGCCAGGACCCTCAGTGGGCAGCAGGGAAGAGGCTTGTCCCTGTCCCTGCTAGGGCTTGAACTCTGCAGCGTGAGGGCAATGCTGGGAAGAGAAGGATAGAATAAAGTTCCCATCTGCTGCTGAGCTGTTTGAGGTCATCACAACAGCCTGGCCTCTTCCAATGCTGACCCCATGCTCAACCAGAGCACAGATGTGACTTCCAGATGTGTGCCCTCCCCTCGATCTGCCTCTGTGCCACTGCCTGTGGAGAGGCCCAAGGGCTGGACCAGCTCAGCCAATAAATGCAGGAGGCATCTCCTCCTGCTACCTCCTCCTGCCCAGACACAAAGTCACCAGAGCAGCTGCTGGTGAAATCGAACCTGTCGAATATGGTTAGAAATGGAAACAGTGACTCTCCTCTTCCCTTTCCACCAGGTTTGCTTTATCTGCACTAACCACGATGGGACTCCCCTGGGCTGGCTTCACCTTCCAACACCAAGACATGATTTTGGAGGATAACCACCCAATGGCACCACCTTACAGCTCCATCCAACTGAAGATATCTGGGCACTGAGCAGACACTATCCAAGCCACACATTGCCCTGGCAGGTAACAGCATTTTCAGTTTATGGGGGAGAATCAGAAGCTCATGGTGATGGTATCAAACCACTTGGAATTGTTTTTTTTAAATGACCTTATCTCCCCTCTGGGGACTTATTTGGTCCCTGGAACTGGAGACCTCTTCCTGCTTGTACTCCAACCTGCTCCATGGTTCATATCAAACCTGATGTATCACTGCTCCAAAAATTTCATGCCCTCACCCCTGGAGGCGAGATGCCCCAGAGCCTGAGCTGCTGGAGATTACGAGGACAACACTCCAGCAGCAAGACCTTGAGAACAGGCTGACACAAGGCACTACAGGACATGTGAGACATGGAAGAGAAAAAAAACCCAACAAAAATCAATTCCTGCTGCTTTGCTGGATCATAGAGACAAGCAGAGCCAACTCCCCACTGCTTGGGGTCTGCTCTGAAAACAGGGACACAGCTTTTTGAAGCTGAGGAGGGCTGCAAGATGGCAGGGATTAACAGGACAGGGCCTGCAAGCTCAGGAGAGAAGGGGGGTATCCAGAGTGCCCTGGAATCCTGGCAACAGCAGCCAGAGGCAGGTGAGTGATGTCTAAGGGACAAGTACCCAAGCACAGGAGCTTGGAGAGATGAGACAGCAGAGTCTGTGTTCTGCTCCAACGAGCCCAGGGGCAGGAGAGCCTCACACCAAGAAGGACCTTGACAGGCAGCATCCAAAAGCTCAGCAAACAAAGCCAGCCAGTCCCTGCCCCACCTCCTGCCAGCTGGGAAGCAGATTTATGGGGTGCAGATTTCCAGGGCAGGGAGCCAAGGGGGTGAAAGTCCTCTTGGACATTCCCTGCTCCCCACATGGCCAAGCCCACACCTGCAGCCAGCCCTGTTATCTGCCCTGGGCTGAGGATTACACCACCAGAGGTGAGGAGGGATGAAGGATGCACATGCAGGGGGGATGTCCTTTAATCACCACACCATCAGCACTTCTGGGAGCAAGTAAACAGGAAAAAGGCTCTTAAGCAGCTGTTGTACCCAGCGTCCCTGCGGAGCACAGCCTGCAGGGACAGCCTTCCTTGATGTGGCGACTTCCAGCCCTGCCTGGCCTGGCCCTACCGCGGGGTGATGCTCAAAGGGAGCAGGATGGGGCTCTGCACGGGGTGATCCCGGGAGCAGGAGCATGGCATACCACAGAGGGAATCAGAGGAGCTCCACCAGAGATGGAGAGCAGGGCAGCTGGAGCAGCTCCCAGAGTCAGAAGGCAGCAGAGCAGCCACAGCATTGCTGTGAGCACAGGATCCCTGCAGCCATCCCTCCTCCAGGCACCGGGATCCTGGCAGAGCAGGGGACACACCACATATCCAGCTCCTGGGGGAGGGAGCTTGGAGCTAGCAGAAAAGGCAACCCTTGTCCCTAAGACAATTCAGTCAGTAGGTCACTCCCGAAGGACCACGGCTGGGAAGGGAGGAGTCCTACCCTCCCACCCACATGGATAAAGGCTGGGGGTGAGCTGCAGACACAAGGCAGCACATGGAACCTGGGATAGGTCAGGGCAGGAAAAAAAGTCTTATTCCAAGAAAAAGAAAAGAAATGTGTTTGCAATGGGTTGGGGAGAAAACACGACTTGCAAGTTACAGTCCTGCCCCTTCTACTGTGGCTTTTGGCCATTGTGTCCATAATGCCAGTGGGCAAACAGCTCAGCACAGCATCCCACATCAAAGGAGATCATGTGCTGGACCAGGAGCTTCCCTAGGATGATTTTAAAACAGCACCATGGGTTTGCCTGGCTTGGGCAGCCAGGAACATGCTGGGGCACCCTACTGACAGCACAAGAGGGGACTGACCAAAACCTCAGAACCACAAATGTTTGCAAACAGAAGGGAGGAGCTGCAGAGGGAGAGGTCCATCCCAGACTCTGGAAGGCTTTCCATGGCTTTTCCATGGCTCCCCAGCCAGCTAAGTTCAGGACCCCCAGATCCAAATCAGGGTAAAGAGCCACCAGACCACAGAGACAGCAGAGATGAAGCTAAAAAGAAGTTTGAATCTCACAGAGACTTTCAGAGTATGAGCTGGCAGCATCCTAAAGCTCTGCTGACTTGTACAGATTTAGAGTGGCCAGCTTCTGCTGGAGACATCAGCCCACAGCTGTTTGGGTGCTCAGGGTGCTCCACAGTCCCGAATCCTCCTGCCATCCAGTGTATCAAGGTGTTCAATAGATGACAAGGACAGACTGAGAGGCAGCAAGGTGCCCAGAGATAAGGACACCTGGGACAGGAGGGGTGAGCCCAGCAGATCAGAAGCAGACAGCCCTGGCCCAGCATTCCACGTAGTGGGGGAATCTTCAGAAAGACTGAAAATTCTCAGAAATGAGGAAGTTTCTCATTGGAATCGATGTCAAAAAGCTTTTTCCATGTAAACCAGCACTTTGTGCAAAAAAAGAATACTCAAAACTTAAAGATTAAAACCATTTAGAAGGACAGCTTTTTCCAGCACTGCAGAGTCCCTTTAGGAATGGCTGCTGTCACCAGGTCCCTTCCTAAGGGCTCTCCCCAGCCTGGAAGATACCCTGGCAGCACTGTCTGATGTAACACCTCCGGCAGCGGAACCGACGAGCAGGGAAAAGCTGTGAGATCACCCACCCACCCCCGAGCAGGCAGGACACAGCCACTGCAGGGGATGTGATGTTAAACTGATCTCATAGGGGACACCAGCAGCACAGCCAGCAGCAGCACACACCACAACCAAGTGAGCTCACAGGTTTGCTGGGGCGGTCACAGGTTTCTGTGAGCATCCCCAGATGTCAGGCACCACACAGCTCTCTCCATACAGCTGCTGTGCATCTGTTGGACACCCAGACCTGTCTCCTTTTATCCTTCTCTAGACAGGTATCCCTGCAGTTGCTCTACTCCAGCATCATCTTCCACCATCCACTCTCCAAGCCTGTTTGGCCAAGGGGAAGAAGGAAGGATGCGGGGGGAACTTTTCAAAAGCATTGTAAGAGCTTCAAAATGTTCTGATTTCTACTGCCCTTAAACCTCAGAGAACACTAGGAAGGTAAAAAGTCTTCTCCACTGACTTCAGACATTTCCTTTTAGGTTCAAACAGTGGTTTTTAAACTCGGAGCTGCTCGGGTATTTTGTGCTCGAAGGCCCACGCCTCCTCACCACACGCTGCAAGGTCTTCCTGGACTCCCCACACCCTCCTTCACTGTGAGCTTTACACTGGGTCTCACCAGACCTGCAACAGCTCGGGAGCAGGGACACAGCACAGGGCTGACTGCAGCCCTGCCAGGCCACATGGCTCCTAGAGCCACTGTCACACACCTCTGAGCCCAAAACCACCAGCCCAGCTCTTGGCTGGCCCAGCACTAAGCACAGACTGCCACTGCTGGCCTCTTCACCTACCAGACCACAGCCCACCACCAGTGTAGGGCTGGGGTATTCCCACAGCCCTGCAGGACAGCAACCACAGGCTCATCTGGAAGAGCTCCCACAGCTCCTGCCAGCCAGCCCCATGGCCTGGATGAGATGCTCAGCACGAGCTGTCTGTAAATCCAACCACAGCAGGATCCCACTTTGGCAGAGACAGAGGAGCTGGACACGCAGTCAAATGTGCTTCCCTTTCAGCAGCTTCTGAAGTTGCCATCCATGGGCTGAGCTGCTGCAGCTCATCAATAAGTCTGCAACTCAAGCAGAAGTTTGTGTGGTGTAGCCAAAACCGTAAGGCAGTCACAACTGAGGGTCTGTTCTGAGAGCTCCGGCTCCATTCCAAGTGTTCCCAAGTTTTACATCCTGGTCAGGCTGCCCATCACAGCACACTGGTTCGACCTGGGTCAGTTCCAAAGGGACACAACAACCCCAGTGCTCTCTGGAGGGGAAGGTCCCAGCCCAAGGGCAGTGCCCAGGCTCCCAGGAACACAAAATTTACGCCAAGTCTGCACTTCTGGGCAACTCAGTGGCTAAGCCTGCTCTGTCACATGCAGCACTTGGGGACTGGGACCTCAGGACTGCTCAGGACCAGGGACTTTAGCCCTGACTCCCACCAAGGCTGCAGACAATCTGTAAGATAGGCAGGAGGACACACGCCTGCTCCCACGGAGACAGGCCATGGGCAGGGCTGACAGTCAGCATGTCCCGGGGATGTCCATGGGCAGCCACTGCCATCAGATAACAGAGCCCAGCAAACGCTTCGAGATAAGGGCGACCATCCCTGCTGGGCAGCAAGGCAGCTCACACAGAGCAGCAGGGAGATTGCAGACAGGGTTGGGCTGGCTCAGCCTCTGAGCTCGGGGATGGGCCACACTGCAGTGGGGAATGAAATCCCACACCAGAACTGCCCCTGGCCACAGGAGGTGATGGAGCTGAGCGTGGCACCTCTTTGCACGCGCTCTGCAAGGCCAGATATTGGTATCCAGCTCCCTCGGGTGCTCCTGTCACCACACATGGTGTCCAGCCAACGGGCGAGGAGAAAGCCAAGCCCTGAAAAACTCAGGCCCTTGATGTAGCTGAGAAATAATCAGTCCAACACTGTGCAAAACCACTCCAGCACATTCTAATTAGTGGGCTTGAACCCCACAAGCCAATTCCTTCCACGTGGCTGACTGGCAGAGGAAGGAACCAGATGGATGGATGACGTGGGTGCAGGTACTAGAGGACAACACTCCCAGCCAGCCAACTTCCAGCTGCTCTCCAGGTTGCAGAGAAGATGCTAAGATGCCAAGGGAGGAGGTAATGCATCTTACTGCATGAGCAGGGGTCTTCTAACCTGCTCCTCTTGGAAGGTGCTACCAAGAATAAAAATGGGATGACAAAGGGCTGTGAAGTGAGGGGAGAGGCTGCTTCAGTTTGGAGGTGAAGGCAGAGCAGAGCTTGCCTGCTTTGTGTGCAGCACAAATGCCCTCGTAAGCAGGAAGGGGACTGGTAACAACACAAAAAACCTGCCCTCAAGAAACCCCCACAGCAGGGGAAGCTTTAACCATCCTGACAGTCACAAGCAATGCTCTCCCCTTCCCACCTAGCCGTTCTGCAGCCTCCTGCTCCAGGCAGCTCAGGGGGAGCTCCCTCCTCCCGTTCCTGCCCACTACAGGGGCAGCCTCCTGCATCCGTGGGTGGTGGAGCAGGAGGGGACCCTGCACCCCAAGAGGAGCCCACTCTGAAGTTATTTTATCCTTGAAAACTATTTCTGCCTCGCTCGCTTCTTAAGAGCTCCAAGCTCCTCGGCTTAAGCAAATGGCTCCAAAAAAACATAATTAAAAAAGAAAAAGCTGTGCCCCAGTGGACTAATGAAAGAGGCTGGTGCTTGAAATGGCTGAGGCGAGTACGAGCCACACTTCAGAGCCACTTTGCATTAATATTTTACAGCTCATTTCTTTTCTTTTACACAGGCAATGGCTTTTCTCCACCTCCAAGGGACTGAGCTCATTTCACTGAAAGCAAGAATGCAACCAGGGTTTTTTTGAGGTAGGTTTTTTTCTTCTCTCCTCTCTCTCCCCTATAAAACAAACATCTGCTCCAAATTTTCAGCTCACTCTTTGAGCAAACTCTCTGAATTTTCTGACGTGTTTCAAGGCAAACAGTTCAATTTGAGGCTGGCCTATAAGCCCCCAGCACGTGAAGGTAAGAATGCAAGACCTTTTTTATTAAAAATAAAGAATCAGTTAACACAGGAAGTTAAAAAAAAAAAATAAATGCATAAAAGACTTGAGGGATTAGCTCTACTTTGCTCTCTGGGTGATTAACAAAAAGAATAGAAAATTATTAGCACTCTTCCTATTGTAGCAGTCAGGCCCTCTGCAGAGCTGATTAGCAAGAAAGCAACACGTTGGTAATAAAACCTGGCTGGAATCCTACAGATAAAAACAAGTATTAATTGAAAAAAAATGCTTTTTTCTTTTGTTTTTGTTGGCACAAACCAGGATTGCATTTTGCACAGTCTTGAAAAAGTACAAGAGAAGGAGGGAACTGCTTTGGAGAGGGAAAGGCTTCCTGCCCAGGGGAGCTTCCCCCTCCTCCCCAGTCCTCGGCTCGTGGAGATTCTCGGCACTCTGGAGTGATCTGAAGAGCTCAGCAAAGAGCAGGGTCCTGTCCAAGAGAAGAGGCTCTTCACGTGGCAGCCCAGCTGGCTGCAGGCCCTGCTCTGCCTGCTGCCCAGCCAGGGCTGCTCACGGAGGGGAGACGTGGGGGACACACGCAGTGACAGCCAGCACACAAGGTCACCCTTTATGCAGCGCTCACAAAGCGCTACACAAGGGTCACAGAGCAGAGGACGAGGAGAGGGCTGTCACACCAGCCAGGGCTCCCTGCTCTCCATCCCCCAGCACCTCCTGCCTCATGGGCAGGAAAGGCTGGGCAGCTTCATGGTGGCCAGCGAGGCTGGCTGGTTACCTGTCCATCTATGGCACATGTGGTGATGCCACCCACCCTTTCAAAGAATCATTAGGGTTGGAAAAGTCCTTTAAGACCATCCAGTCCAACCATTAGCACAGCACTGCCAGGTCCACACCACTAAACCACATCCCCAGGTGCCACATCTACACAGGCTCCTCCCCAGCCAGCATCCTCCTGGTCCAGCCTCCTTGCTGTTAGGAGATGCTGAAGCACACAGAGGCATTTGTCCTTAAGGACCAAAAGTTCCTTGTGGAGGCCAGTGAGACCCTGCTTGCTTCAGTAAGTAAGAAATAAAGGGTGGCCCATCACCTCTGGGCATGGCAGCGTGGCAGGGTGAGAGAACTCAGCACCACACTGTTGAGGCACCAAAGGCACAGAGGACAGGGGTTCCCTGGACATCTCTCCAGCACTGGGGTGACCTTCAGCCTGCTCAGGCTCTGCTCCCCTCTAAGCTCCACATCAGCATGCAGAGAAAGCCAAGCACCACCCAAACATTGTTTTCAAGGCAAAGAACTGGTTGCTTGTTGCAGCCCCCCAGAATTCAGCAGAGATCAGAAGTACTGACAGACCAGCCCCCGCAGATCCTGGGGCAGCAGCTGCTCCATGACACCTCTGACAGTGACGGCAAAGCTCTGAAATCAGCAGCACCACACCAAGGAGCAATGGCTGTGCCCAGGGCCCTCTCCTCCTGGCACACCACAGCTTTAGCCCACGTGCTTGAGGCCACCTGCAGATGAGCCAGCTGACCCTCTGTCCCTTTACACACTGCCCACCATGCAACAGGAGCTTCCCAAGCTGCAGCCACGGGGGCTGTGCCTTTCTCCACACTGTGAGCCATGGAGCCAGGTCCCCCACCTTTGCCCACACCCCAGGACAAATACACATCTCCTTTCTGCACAGCCCACCAGGAGCAGAGATACTTGGTGTCTGTGGAGACAGACCTCTCCAAGACATGGCCATCCACACAGACATGCCCTGAGTCCAAAACCTCCACATGGGATATACTGTGGATCTCCGCCTGTTCTGAAAAGGATAAAAACCCAGAATCATTCCTACTTCAACAATTAACTCATATCCAGGGTGGTCTCCAGCTCTCAGGAAACACACGAACATCCATTACAGACCCATGAACAGAGCAATCTTTGACCTGTAGGCTCCCAGACATTGTTTGGTGGGGATGCTGAGGAACATCTCACCTCCTGAGAGCTGGCTACTCTCATAGTGCAAACTGGGGCCAAACCAGTACCACCATTAAAAGCAAAACCCAATCTTCCTACCAGCCCCAACCTACTGCCAAAGTGATGAGCTCAACTCCAGATTACTTCCCTCTCTGGTTCCCACCATGGCCATGTTGGTGCTGGCCTCAAGGGGATGAGCCAGGAGGGGAATACATTGGTGTATTTGCCAGGAGCTGTCACGCACCTGGCTTTTCCCAGGCATCCTCTTTCTGCCCAGAAAGCACATCCAGATAAATATAGGGAAGCTGGCCAAGAACCCAGTACTGCTAGCCATCGATCCCGTGGCTTTGCCTTCCCTGCCTAGAAACCCAGTCACTATTTGTGTACACAGGCTGATATTTCTACCTGGAGCTCCCACAGTTCTGTCCAGGAAGTGTTAAACAAAGCTCTGCTCCTCAGCCCTGCAAGCTCAGAGTGCTGGGTGACACCAGAGGGGGGGACCAAGGACAGGGTGATGCTCAGGTGAGAGAGGACATGATGGGGAAGGCATCTGGCATCACAGAGATGAGGCTGAAGATACAGCAGCTCTTCAGTCTGATGTCCTCTGTGTCCAGCGAGGCCCACCTTGCCCCTTGGGAGGGTCACACGCAGGGTGGGAACACCAAGAGTGTTAGGAGGCACACGTGGGGAACCCAGAGCCCAAACCCACCAGCCAGACAGCCCACCTGTGGCACAGGAGAGAAGCCCCGAGGAATTTTCCACTGTAACATTAAAAGAAACACGATCATCTCGGTCCCTGGGACACTCTGCTTTCAGTGGTCTCCTCTTTGATGTCTGCACAGCACAACAACTCCTTGCAGCCATGGCTTTGTCATCGTTACGCCCACAGTTGTGGTACAGAAGCTGAAGTTCTCTAGGTTTCCCCCAAGTTAAGGTCCCAGGTTACAGGGACACACCTAGGTCTGTCCCCAGGAACAATCACCTGTGCAGACACCAGTGGGGACCTCTGTCCCACCACGGGCACACGTGGTCTGTAGGCTCTGCCCAAGACAGGAATCTCCCCAGCAAAATCAGTGTTTGCTGTGCCTTGGTTTAAGAACAGCTTAAGCCCAGGGTCAACAGAGTGCTGCTCTCCTCCCTCTCACACTACCTCATCACTCCCAGAGGCCATTCTAGGAAAGAGACAGGGGAGCTTCACATCCTCATAATGCTAAAAGAGCACAAGGCTCCCTCCAGATCTGCCTGGAGACCACAAGGCAGAAGACAAAGGACTCGAAGGGTCTTAGAGCAAACCAAAGCCCCATTTTGTGGTATTTTGTGAATCTGCCACAGAGATATGGCCACCATCTCCATGCCCTTTCCTCATTGGAGCCTCTAGTACTAACAGCATCCCACCTTCCACCCTGGGCCACCAGCACTTGCCAGGAGAAGTGACCACCCCTCCCTGGCCTTGCTGGGCTTCAGTTGCATCCCTCAGCATGAGGAAGGCCAGTGCCACGGCCAGCACCAGCTCTCCTAACCACTTGGCCTTCATCCATGGCCCCTTTTCCTCACGCCCAGCACAGACCAGAGACCCTTGCGCTGGTGCACGGGGGGGAGGAAAGATAATTTAAGAGAACGTGGGAAACCAACAGCGAGGATAAGAGTGCAGGGCATGCCATATCTCACCCCCTTCCCACCCATCTTTGTGGTTTGACACTCAGGTTTCTTACGCATCCTTTCCTCTGTCCTCCTCGTCCCCATCCATCACGGAAACCCAGAGCCAGCGCCGCGCTCACCTGACCCAGTGCCATCACCCTGATGTGCACAGGGCAACGGGGAAGAGGATGGAACTACAGTACAATATTTTGGGTTGGTTTTCCTACTTTTTGCCTTTTCCGTTTGGTGTCATCTGTTGCTCCGACGGGCAGCCGCGAAAGGGCTCACACTAATCCTACCTCCTTCTGAGGCTCCCTACGGCCCTTCGGTGCTGGTCGCCAAGGCACCACCCGGGGAAACACCTCGTTTATCCCAGGGTAAGTTTGGTGCCGAACAGGGATGCGGAAAGTTGGGAGGCGGCGCTGGGCGGGGGCAGTGGCGGTACCGACCCACGCATCCTCCGCGCATCCCCCGTGCACAGGGTGGTCGGGGCCGGCCCCGCGCTGGGACCCGGACCTCCCTCCGCCCTCCAGGCTTCCCGCGGGGAAATAGCGGGCACGGAGAGCCTGCGGGTTCATTATTTTTCATTTTTTCCCCTTCGTCCTCGCCACCCAGCCCCCGGCGCTCCCCGAACGGCGGCTCCCGGGAGGGTTTCGTCCCCTCACCCCCGCCCGAGGGAGCGCAGCCCCTCTGCCGCCCCATCCCGCCGGGCTCCCCCCGCCGCGCACTCACCGGCGCCCTCCACCTTCTCGGAGCCGCGGCTCCAGGTGACCTGCCGCGTCTCCAGCTTCACCTGGAAAGTTTTCCGCTCGGGTCGCTGCGACTTTTTGGAGTAGAAGAGGGTCATGACGGTGCCCACCTCCAGGCTGCGGCAGAGCTGCGCCGCCTCCGCCTCGCTGGGCGCCCCGGGGCCGCCGCCCGGCC
>VZTN01009279.1:307618-378002 GCA_013400515.1 Erpornis zantholeuca
GGGGCATCCCCCCGAGCGGCCCGCGGATCCCTGGCGCTGTGCGGGATGCCAATGGCACGGGCCACCCAGCACGCCTGGCACCGCGCGACCCTCCGCGCCACGGCACGCCTGGGTCGGACCGGGGGACTCTGCATCCCACGGTACGCCTGGAGGACCACCTTGCATCCCACAAGGTCCCCCGTGTGCCGCACACCCCACGGCGCAGGACACCTCGGGGCCCCGGCACCCACAGCAGGGTTTGCGTGGGATCCTGGCGTGGTACATGTCCCAGCACTGCATCCCACGGTGGCTTTTCCTGGGGACGGACCCCTCCATATGGCTGCCGCTGGCACCACGGTGTGGCTTCTTGATGAAGCCAGGTCTGCGTTTGCCGTAGTTTCATCCTCATAGAGCCCAGCTGGATCTGTGCTGGCATGGAAAGCAGGATGGAGCTTGCAGGGTGGCCTGTGGCATCCTGCCCCTGGGGGACGTGTAGGGAGCCGGGGGTCACTGGACACTCTGCAGCTGCTCTCCGGCCCCACAAAAAAACAGGGTTGGAGACCACACAAAAGCAGGGTTAGCGAGGGGATAAGTGGTTGAATTGGGAAGCGTTTCGGTGCAGTTTGCTCCATTCATGTGGTTAAAGCCTGCAATTTCCCTTTCTGTGTGCCACTGACCTTCTTCCCCGTGCTCTCCTCTCCATCAGGGCACACTGGGTGCTCAGGCTATCCCAGGCTGGGCAAAATGTCCTGAGTCCAGTGGCCAGTGCATCCCCGAACCCGGCAGGTGATGGTCTGCCCAAGCCGAGCACATCTCTGCTGAGAGGAACAGGGAAAGGGGACAGGTTGGAGGGAATGTGCTGCCTATAAATGCACATATATATGTGTGTGTGTGTGCGTGTATGCATGCATATATATATGTAAAATATGGGTTAATTGTTGGGCTTGATGATCTTAGAGGACTTTTCCAACTTCAATGATCCTATGATTTTTTTCTTTTTCCAAACTTAATGACTCTGTGAATACACACATATACACACACATACACACAGATGTCCACAGGCCCATGGTAAAGCAGCCTGCACTCAGCAGTCCTTATCTCACGCCCCCAGCTCATGGTTGGGACTGGGAGGGGCATCATTTTCTAAGTGAGGGGCCCATCCCTGAGTGGATCCCATGTATGAGCAGCTCCCTCTGTCCTCCTGCTTCCCCTGCCTCCAAAGGGACATTCCCCAGCACACCCAGTAGGAGCCCTACGAGGTTGTTTAGGATCCTACCTGGTGTCTGGGCACCAAATGGGCAAGGACAGACACACTGGGGTAAGAGCTTAAACCTGCCCCGATAGAAACGAGCAGTGTACAACAGCACTATGAGGATGCTGGGGATGTGCTCAGCTGAGCCAATGCCACTGGAGCCTGTCCTTGGTGTTGGCACTGCACTCTGGGCCTCATTCTCTCCGGGGTGAGCTGCTGTGGCCGCCGGGGAAGTTGCTCCTGGCTTGTGTAACAGCCTGGCTTGGGACCGGCAGGAAGCAGCCAGCTCCCAGTGGTCTTAAAATAGCTGAGCATTATGGGCACACCCTTGTTTTTGAGGGCAAAACCTGGGAAGGGAGTGTGGCCATCGAAGAAACAGAGAAGGTGACTCCCTTGCTCCCAAACACTGCAGGTTTGTGCTGATGGAGAGCACCTGGCAAGGAGTGTCCTCAGCTTGGAGCTCAGGGTGGCTGGGCCCAGCGCGAGGAGGATGTGGTTTACAATGAGCTGTTTGTGATAGGTATTTTTTATTTTCCAAGTTTGAGTGATCACCTTTTAGCCCTGTATTAGGTCTCTGTGTCTAAGATGCTGCATGCCAAGGAATTCCACTGTTTCAATTATTTCAGCACAGGAAATCTGACAACCTTTGTGTGCCTGCTGCCTGACAGCCCCATTTGGTGGTCCCAGCTCCTGTACCAGCCAGGCTGTGTGCAATCACCCCCACCCCTCAGGACAGCAAAAACTTCCATTATATTCCTGTTTTGCTTTTGAAGAAATTCCTTGGACTGTGTTCATCATGTGGCTGTGGAAGCTTGGGGGTTCTGCAATCTCCCCTTGCTAACACCTCTGTAAAAGGGGGATTTTCCCCTCCGAGTGGCCCCAGCACCTCCCCCTTCACAGCTCCGAAGCACAGGACGCCATCCCCCATATCCTGCAGGATTCATGGAGCAGCTGCATCCTCCCACCAGGAACAGGCCAACGGCCAGGTGACCTCCGGCTTAAGGACAGCCCCAGGCATGCTGGAGGCCTGGGGAACAAAATCCAGGGACACAGCACTCTGAGACCACCCCGCAGACAAGTGTGGGGGTCCTGGCAGCCCAGCATCCCTCTGACACCGGTGCCTGGGATGGATGCATCCCCCTCCTGCCCCGGGGATCCCGCATTGAGAGGAGGTGTCCGATCCTCATCCGAACGAGTGGTGCAATGCCCAGCAGAGATGTCCCTGTCCGGGTTATTTATCCATTCCTGCCTGCTTTGCGCTGCCCAGGGTGGGTAAAGGCAACACCAACCCACGGGCTGAGAAAATCACCATGGCGGAAGAGCTTCCCTGGTGCTGCGGGGAGCAGGATCTGGAGAGCCCTCAGGGAACAGAGGAGCAGCATCTGGAGAGCCCTCAGGAACAGAGGAGCAGCCTGCTGCCCGGGCGGGTGTTGGCAGACACAGCGCAGTGCCGTGCCGGGGATGGGAAGCAGACCCGCCCGGGGCTGCGGAGCTGCTGTGGATGCTGGCGCGGTGCCGGACGCGTGCCTAGGAGCCGGGCAAAGCCGTGCCCGCAGGCTGCCTCCCCCCGCAGCCTCTGCCCCTTCCAGGTGCTGCAAGGTCCCTCTGGATGGCAACAAGCACCTGGTAAGAAACCCACTGCAGCTCCAGGTTCCCCGTCCCCGCTCCCCAGTGCTGCGCGGGGAGCACACACATTTTTAATATCCTGAATTCACCTGGTTTCAATTTTCAGCTCTGGAATCCTCCAAGACTTCAAGGGGGATGGGGCTGCATCCTGCAGGGTTTGCACCTCCCCTTGGCCGCCAGGCCCTGTCCACTGGCTTGTGATGCACAAGATCCAGTTCAAACCTACATTTTGTCCTCTCCACCGGTCACGTCACTGCTGCCTCAGTTTCCCTGGCTGCCAAACACAGGCAGTGGGACAGGAAAGCCAAAGCAGGGTGGTAGCACTGGGGCAGGCAAGCACAGGCGCTGCAGCGCTGGGATGCAACAGGATGTGGCACGCTTGTGGCCATTTCTGTTTGCACAGTGAGTCAGTGGGGTCTGGGAATTCTCCATGGAAAGTGTGGGGTGTGTGGTCCTCACCCTGCTGTGCCACAGGAAAAGCCACAGATTAATTATCAGCTGATTATCCTCAGCTCCCTGCCCGGGGACAGAGCCTGTGCTCCCCAGCGCTGGGTGCACTTTCAAGAGCTGGTTTTGTACCAACATCCTCCTCCTTCTCACTGACAGAGAGGCACAGCACTCTCCAACCTCGGACATCAGCCTGGCCTTGCACTTCCAGGCAGAGCACGGATCTCCCAGCCTGGCCAGAACACGCCACCATGCCCAGGGAGAAGGTGGATCTGCCAGCAGCAATGCTGGGGTGGAGGAGCCCCTGTGTGGGAGTACATCCCTTCCCACTGCACTCAACAATTGCCTGTTCAGTGGTGTAAGAGACAGGAATTTGTAAGATATGGGATAACTGGGCCAGGACCGCAGGCGGGAAGGAGGGCTGTATAAATAGAAAGGATATTTTTACAGGCTGCATTGTTCAGGCACGGGCAGGTTGGGAGCACAATGAGCCCCTTTCCCTCTCCACTGGCATTTTCGCCGCTGCACCTTGGAAAGGCCCCAGAGAGCAAACTGCAGCTCCTGCCAAGCTCCAAGTTTGTGCAGCCACAACAAAGTGCCTGGAAGATCACAGCGGGCAGCAGGAAGCCCTGCTCGGGGCTGGCTGCCCAGAGGCTCAGCTGGCTGAGTCTGACCCCACAGCTGCCCTCGGGGCTCTGGGAGCCCACCAGAGCTCTGGGGTCACGGGGAGGTGCTTGCAGAGGAGCCAGGGCCTGTGTCTGCTCCATAGTCCCCAAGGACACCAGGCCAGCGCTGCTCCCAGCGCCAGGGAGGAGAATGCATCCATCAGCCTCATCACCCGTGTCCTTGCCCAGCCTCTTGACCTTCCCAGCCATGGAGGGGAAGGAGCTCTCTCCCTCCCTCCTCCCCTGTATGTAGAGGGCTGGGGGTGAATAAAAGGCAGCAGAGAAACCAGGCCAGGAAGAGTAGCTCCAGTGTCCCTGCATCTGCCTGCTCCTGCTCTCTGCTTTTTCCCAGGACAAAGCAAACTGATGGCTGAGCTGTGCCCGCATGGAAACCCCACAGTGACCACCAGAGAGGGTGCAGCACAATCACAGCAAGGCAGGGAAGGACCACGTCCATCAAGGAATTCCTGCTGGGAACAGCAATTGCACCCCACCATCTCCCCCAGCCCAGCAACCACAGGGGCCTCATGTCCAGGGCTGGAGGTGAAAGAACACAGGGACACCAACACTCAGTTAAGTTGTAGGAATTTATTTTAAATAACCTACAGTTGATTAAAAGGGAATTCATGATAAAAATAGAAGATACTTGTTGAGGAAAGGCTGCAGGAAATGGTCTTGCACACACACTACGCTAACAATGCCTCTAAGACTAATGATTATAGCAAAAAAAGGTTTCACATTAAAATTCTGCTTTTTAATTTTTAAAATTTTTTTACACAATTACAAAAGAAAAAAATAAAAGCCCTAAAATCTTGATTATTTTCCTTTTTGGACCAATGCTCATTTCCCTCGAAATTTATTGACCTGTGAAACTTCTTTTTACACAATAAAATCTTTCAAGTAAAAGAGGGGAGTGGGGCTTAGAAAAAAAGGGGGGGAAAAAAGGTAAAACAGTCTGACAAACCTAAAAAGTAGATAAGTTTTGGAAGTGTACAGAGCATGTTCAGAACAAAGGGTGATGGGAATGTCATTTGTTTCCAATTTCACTTGTCCTCAAATTCCACACACATCTTCCCATCACACGGCCCTCTCCCCCCACCCGCTCCCCAAACCTACACGATCTTTAAGATCATAAAGAAAGAAAACTGTTTAAATATTTTAAAATAATTAAAAAGAAATAAAAATTCACATTTAAAATAGGAACACTCAAGTCAGGAGGCCGATTTCCCATCATGATTTGCTCTGAACAAATGCGGTGGATATTTGTAAATTCATGTTCCAATGCCACAACTGTTTCAAGTGACAAATTGAAAAAGATTTGGGTATTTCCATGACTATAGTGATAGCTGTAACAGGTGCGTTGGGTTCCTTAAATTTTGTTTATTTGTTAAATTCTGAAATGGGGCGGGAGGGGGAAGGGAAGGGCAGGGGTTAAGGAGTCCATTTTCTATTAAAATATAGAAGTTATTGCAAAACCCTAACTGTAAAAACGCACCAATATAATTGGATTTTGTATACAGTAGCTAAAGATTCCCACGCTCTCAGTGTGATGGTGAATTTGCCTGGCGGAAGGTTGACAAATCCCCCATCCACTTGCCCTGCCTCAAGAGAAAAACCACACAAACCAGACAGCTAGAATTTGGATCTCTGAAACATTTTTAAATAAGTTGTCCATAGGACAACTGGCTCAGCTCCTTTAGGGTATTTCCAGGTTATGCTTTCTGCAAGATATTGGCTGTTTTATCTGATGCTCACTTGCCTCTTTCCTCCCCCTTCCCCAGCATCCAAGGACAAGTAAGGCTCACAGTTTATCAATCTCCCTAAAAACCAGGCTACTCCCTTTTCCCATAAAATCAGCTCAATAAAAACAGGTTAAAACTCATAGTCCTCCTCTGCCATGTCGATAGCCCAGGCAAATTTCTCTCGTTGGGTTTTGTTATAAATCTTCTCTATAGGAATTCCCCACTTCTTACACCTGCAGGAGAGGAGATGCTGTTAGAGTTCAGGATGAAAGGAAGACCAGAGACCCTGCCCTTGTTGCTATGCAGGGGGACAAGGGGAGGTGAAAGGGTGGGGTGGACCACCCCAACACACCCCAGGCTGGTGCTTACCAAGCAACAGAGATCCTGGGATCCAGATAGTTGAGTTTGGAGGTGCCCAAAGCAATCTGCTTGTTCTCCTCCCTATCTGTAGCCTGAACCTCCAGCTTCATCAGTTGCTCCTCGATCCTCTGCACCGCTTTCTTCTTGCTCTCCACCGTCCTGGGGTGGCAAAGAACAAAGCACTGAATTCCTAATGCCCTGCCAGCACTGTGGGGACTCTGCTCAAGGTAAGCAATGCCACCAGCCACACAGGGCAGCTGTGTCAGCACAGATGGTGACACAACACACTCAGCACATGCAATTAAGGACTGACATTTTCCAAGAGGCAGAGCAGGAATCTTAAGCAGCAGTTTTAAAGGGTTGGAAGCAACAGCCTGAACTGCTCTGATGCTACACCCACTCCCACAGCAGCCCATCTATCCCTCAGTAAGTCATGCTGTGATGCTGCTTTCAGAGCTCCTGTATCTCAGCTCCCCTGTGGCTTCTCTGCAGAGCCCACACGGAGTCCCAGCACATCGTCTGTGCCGTGGGCTTCCAAAGGGGAGCATGGAACTCAGGGAGATGCCTGTGCAATTAATTAATTGTGTGAGCCCTGGCTCCTCAGAAGACAGCGATGCTGCACACTGGATGCACCCCTCTGCTGGTCCTGGGCAGCAGCAGCAGGGTGGGTGAGCACTGACAGATGCTCAGCTCCGAGGGCTGGGCACGAGTGACCACGCCAGGAACCACGTCAGGGTCAGACCAACCCGTGGGTAACCATTTCTTCATGCACAGAATGAAAAGGGCAAAAGAAAGCCTTCCCAAATCACAGTGGAATACAGGGTGAAGGACTCCTTCTGGGGGCACTGCACAGCCCAGTAACACCAGCCTTACTTTTTAGACTTCTCATCCCTCCGGACCTTGGCATCAGCTTTGGCGCTTTTCAGTTCCCTCCTGGCATCAGCTAATTGCTCCTTCTTGGCATCAATCTAGGAGAGGCAAAACCAGATGGCAGCACTGTGAACAAGCTGCTGACAGCTGTGTCAGTCACCCCTGGGCAGCATGACCCAGGAGGCCAGTGTGTGACCACGTTCAGAATCTACCAGCAGTCAGATCCACTGCTGCAGAGCAATCAGGCCACTGGCCACCAAACAGCCAAGTGTGGTGAGATATCCCCCTCAGAAAACAGGGCTTCACTAATTTCCAAGGACAAACTGGTGCTGGGTTCTCACACAGCTACAACCAAGCAGGCCAAGGAATTGGCTTGGTCTGGCCTGGCCAACAATCCCTCCTGGCAGCTTGTCTGTCTCTCCCACCACTACCAGCTCTCTGATGGCTACATGGAAGCATGATCCCTGATCTCGCAGAAGGAATCAGCCCCAAATCCTACACACTGAAAGGTGTTAATGCTTCAGGCAGTTCTTCTCCAGTAAGCTTAGGATTGAGGGAGATTTAGCATTTTGCAGCCCCTGTTCAACCACTCCCCTTACACATCCCCAAGCTCTAGGACCTAGGGCGAAGGCAGCCACGTTAGGTGTTATGGAAGCAGGGGACACTGCAGTGCCAAACCAGAACTCCTTATTGTGAAGGTTATTCTAAAGCCAGACCAGGAACAGACCTAACCCCTTTGGACCTCATGGCCTTCACCAGAAACAATCTGTAAAGGAAGAGGTCAAGTCAGAGGGGCATAATGTACTATGTAAACACTGACAGTGGCCTGGGATTCACACAACGGGGGTGGGTGCCCACTCCAGGTTCTTTAGGGGACATGGATCAGAGCTAGAGACTGCTGCTCTCAAGTTTCAACAGCAGCAGAACACACAGCTATAGGATGAAGGGCAGAAAAAGGGTCTGGTCTTGTCCTTTACAAATAAAAGACAACCCAGAGAAGCTCCTTCCAGCTCACTGCTTGTCTCCAAGCACGCCCATCTCTGATGCACACTACCAACTCCTGACAGGGAAAGCAGGCTCTGCTTTCACCCCAAGGGAAAGGGACCCTGACTCCTGAGGTGCAGCACCTGGAGCCCTGCTGCCCCAGAGCTGGGCAGGGGGAGGTACCTTGCTCTGCAGGTTCATCATGGACTTCTCGAAGGTTTTGGGCGGAGCTCTCTGGTGGTTGCACAGAATGGCCACCGCTCTGTTGGCACGGTTGTAGGAGAGGATCTTTGCTGGGATGTTGTCATCCGCTGTGAAGGAAGGGAAGTGGTGAACAAGTGACTTCTCTAGGGTGTGCTGCCCCAACCAGTGTCCCACAACCACTGCAAAACTGACCTTTCTCTTCCATGGCCAGTCTCAACACTGCACTCCACCTAGAGTCCCAAGAGCCTGGCCACTTCCATCTCAGCTCCTAACTCCTTCTAGATGGTACTCATCACCACTGACACCATCTCAACTCAACAGAGGGGAAGCACAGCCACGCTCAGAGCAGGGGACAGCAGGACCACCCTGCCCAGGACACTGCTGGGCTCCACAGGTCCAATGGGCCCACTTGGAAAAGCTGCCAAGTGCAAGGCAGCACTGCTCGCAGAGGCTGTGGATGAGCCCCCAGGAAACGGGCTGCTACAGATGCATCTGCCTTGCCTGTCATCTACAGTACCTCACAATTAACAGAAAGCAAACAGATTTGGTTAAGGTTAGCCATAATCTGGAAAACACACCCTGGTGTGCTCACAAGTCAGTTCTGTTCTGCCCCAGTGCTGGGCTCCTCAACTACCCCAAAAGATTGTCTGACAGCAGATTTTTGGTCAAACCTCAGCTGCCTGACATTTGCACTGGGAGAACTGTAACAAGGAAGTGGTGAACAGACAGACAGCTTGTGGCTCAGCCAAGGAAGCCAGGTCTGTGTTGCAGAGTCAGATCTGTTCCCCTCACAGCTTCAGGGGCAAGACTTACGATTAGTGAGCTCCTTGAGCTGCTGCTGTAGCGTGATGGAGGCATTGTAAGTACGGAATACCTTGGCTGTCAGTCCCTCCATAAGGTCTTGAAGGTGTTTATTTAAGATACTGGTCTAAAGAAGCAGAAAGGAGATGACAGTGAGCACTAGGAATGACCACAGCATTTGTGAAACCTCTGGACCCATGGCTGACAGATGTGAAGCTCATGGCTGAGGTCTGGTGTACTCAGACCTGACCACAACAGAATAGCCACAGCACTACTGAAACCACAGCAAAAGTGAACAAAGAATCAGCAAGCCCTGATTGGTAACAAGTACCACAAGTGGCTATAAAGGATTTCTTTGGTGTGGAGGCTTTGGTTTCCAATAACAAAAAATGTGCCTGGACCAC
Organism: Erpornis zantholeuca; assembly: GCA_013400515.1. Taxonomy (NCBI): domain Eukaryota; kingdom Metazoa; phylum Chordata; class Aves; order Passeriformes; family Timaliidae; genus Erpornis; species Erpornis zantholeuca. Next base: position 316,953 of record VZTN01009279.1, read on the forward strand.
CACAGTGCTCCCACAGAGCCAAGTGTGCAGACAGGAATGGCATCTGAAAATCTGTCACCTCACACATTCATCATCGCTGAACTCTGAAAAAACCTCCCCAGGTCAGAGCCAGGCAGGCTCACCAGGACCAAGGCCCATCGCTTTGGAAACCTGCAGGCACAGGGGACAATTCAGCCACCAGACTGAGACATACTCTCACTGCCTTGAGGCTGTTCTGGAAGAAAATTTCCAGTGAAACCATTTCTGGAACAGAGCAGTTGTTACTGCCTGGTGCAGGGCAAGCCTACTCATGGTGCTCCACCACCTTCACCAGGAACTATGTGCTTACATTGAGGCGGTCAAAGAGGTCATCCTCAGGCTGCTTGTTCTCCATAAACAGCTGAAGATTCTTAAACACCTGCAGGAAAAAAAACCCAGGAACATCAGGCACAGAGATCAGACAGCACTGGGCAGTACAGAGTCGTAGGAAAGCAAGACTGCCAGGGAGCCATTGAACTGTTCCAGGGAACATTGACGATGCTGGATATTACTTCTCAGCAGGCAAAGACCAATCTCTTAATGCAATGCTTGTGCTGCAGGTTCCTCCCCAGCAACAGGAGTCCAGAGCCTTCAATGCCCTTTATCCTCATCCTTTGGATCAAAATTACAGGAGATCTGACTCTGCTCTGGAGTAGCTGCCTAACAGATACCCCAAAGCTACTGTCTTTTCCTTACTCTCCCATTATTACTCGAGCCCAAGAGACCCCTGAGCCATTTCCCATGGATTGAAGCTACAAGAAACCAACCTCCCTCACTGCTGCATTGTTTCATACAATTTCATCCAAACATGTCTCACTGGGGTAGGGAGGATAATCAAAGCATCTTTGATTATAACAGAGACCACAAATCCCAGTTCTGTGTGCTCCAATTCCCCAGCTTCTCAACAACACACATTCTTCTATAGAGACCCAATATACAAAGATTTCTAGTTCCACAATAATCAACTCTCCATTTTAAACACTGAAAAAATACCAAGAGATGCCAATACATTTCAACAGAAAAATATGCTTTCTTCTTTACACAGGGAACCAAGAATTCCAGTCCATGTTAATTTCTAGATCAGCAGTAGTTTGATATTTTTTTCAGTTGTTTTGCTCCTCAAGAGGCCAACATATACTGCTGACTGTCATGACAACTACCACAGTATTATACACAGGGTATCTAACACACACCACAGAGCTATGGGCCACATAGAGCATCTATGAGCTAGATGCAAAGCTGTTACATCCACAAAAACATTTTGGATAGTGCCCTCTGGGTTCGTGCTGCTGGATAGGGATTGATTCCGAAATGAGGCCAAAATCACAGCAAATTTGAAACTGGTGGATGACAGAAATGAAAGAACTGACATGGCATAAGAAGTCTTGGCTGGCAGACACCCAGGTTCATAGGCCAGGGGTATCAGTGCACCTACTCCATAAACTCTGAGGCAGCCAAGATCAAGATCTACCTCTGTGAGGGCTCAGCTCCAACATGAACCAAACCACTGTGACAGAGGTGTGTATTATCAAAGCCCCCATCAAACTGCTGCTCTGCCAGTGCCAGCAGTATTTCAGGACCTTTTATGGTGTTACTTGTCACATGGGCGTGAACTGCACCACCTAGAGGTGACAAAACCAACTCTGGTGACCAGAATGAGACCCAGGAAACTCGTCTAACACAGCTGTTATAGCTATGCTATGCCAACTCTTCCCACTGACACCACAGGCAAGTGCAGCAACATATCTGAGCATCTCATCTGCTGGGCTGTGTCATACCACCTTCCACTGCACTGCCAATAAAGACGATGTCACATTAACTGACTTATGTTTTGGCTCAGTGTCTGAGCAGTGATAAAGCAATGTGTTAATGCTATCCAAACTGTGCTGACCCCATCTCTGTGCAGTTCAGTCTGTGTATGTGCTCATGGAAGTGCCTTACCCTCTTCTCCACAGGGACTTTGTTGTAGTATCGGATGGAGTCCTTCCCGAGGAAGTCGAACTCAACCACGTATTCCTGCCCATCCAGTTCAGGATGCAGCTTGATGTGCTCTACTCTCAGAGAGCAGCAGCCCACGGTGTCAGCTGTCTCTCCTTCTTCTTTTTCATTGCCAGCTCTCAGGGCAAGCTACATTAATATCAAGACAAGAGAGGTAAGGAATTCGAACTGTCCCCAGAATACAGAGATGCTGCAAACCTTCAGATACTGGCCTAGAATCAGCAGTGTCCAGAGGAGAGTATCTTCTTTTTTTTTAACAAGAGCTTAAGCCAGGATGCTTTACCAACTTTTGCTCATTATGTAACTCAAACTGTGAGACAGTTCCAACTAATGGAAATTCATTTCAAAAAGTGTGGCAGTTTTTAAAAATCCCATTATCTTCCATGCGAACTCTATTTGAAACAAATCATACAGTTCAGTTGTTTATCTTCTATGATTCCACCTATTTGCTGCACACTAAATACATTTCAAATAGCATATAGGTTATATAAATACTGGCTTCTATAAATTATCTGAAGGCTACATTTGGCTGTATAGAAACACATATTTTAACAGTGCAGGCTAAAATAATTTCTAACTTTTGAAATCTTCAATGGTCGTATGAAACCACAATTATTCACATCAAAGTTCCCTGGTTTACATCCAATCATTTTGAACAAAACCTCTTAATTTAGATAATCAAGACACCATATGCTACTATGGAACAGCTCTCTGGGAACTGTTTTTTTGTTGCTTTAAATGCATCAACACAACTGCAGTTTTCTTTATGCTGCGGTGAAAAAATTAGCATAATTACAAAACCTCACAACTGTGACCTCAAACTGAAGAGGTGACAAACCAGCAGAAATTCCCAGCAGGAAAACTGAAACAGCTGGAGACAAAAGGCCCACACAAACTTCCCAGTAATCCAACTGGGTGATTCTGGAACCAGGCTGTGAGTTTTGCCTGAACTAAACAATGCTGCCTGAAATAGCCGTGTTTAGTACAATAGTTTATTGCTCTGGATTCCAGGTAATGGGAAGGAAAAGGAGCCTGCCCACCAGGAAGTCTCAGGATACCTTAGTAACTGGGCTCAATTCTGCTTTCAAGACAAACACACAGCATTCCCAAGTATTCCCATCAGGCCAGGGGAGGCGAGGGGAGCCAAGGAAGGAGCCTCACCTTATCAATGAAGTACAGTGCCACAGCCCTCTGCCGTACTTTCATCTCTTTGGATTTCCAGTCTTCTCGGTATTGATTCCGGATTTTATCTACACACTTCTTCAACCTCCGAGCTGTCTCATACTTCTGCCAGTCCTTCTCACCCTGCAGGGAAGTTGGAACAGAGTCAGCACTAGAGAGCAGGCAGAGGACCAGCTCCAATCTGCATCTCAAGGCTTTGCAAGCCCGTGTGTGGCAAACGGTCTGGCTGTACAATAGCACTGAGATGCTGCTGCTGCTGCACAGCTCAGCTTCACACTGTGCTGCCACACAGCTGCAGGTCATTATGATTTCCATGATATTAAATGCTTCCATGGAAGCAACTAGAGAGGGACACAAAAGACACATCTTCCCTGCTTCTCAAAATACAAATGGTTTCCTCTGCTTTATTCAGATGGCACTTATGTTCTTTCAGCTGTGTAATTAAATACCCATAAAAGGCAAAAGCAACATCAACAGTTCATCATCATTATTATATATTCAAGACATAGCAAAAAGAGGGCAGGAATTCACAAGGAACAGAGATATTTTTCCTCCTGTATTGTAGGACAAACTCCTTGTTTCCAATCCAGGAAAAAAATCTCTGAAAAAGACTTCATGAAAGGAGCTTAAATTCTTGCTTTTATGGACTTGATCCACAGATTGGGTATTTGCTCCCACAGCAGGAGGTTGTTTTCCTTCAGTCATGAGCTCCTTACCAGCCTTCTCAGCCAGCAGCCTGGCCAGGTTTTTAATTTTACAAACAACTAATTAGCAACCCATGGTTAGAATTTCACTACATGACCAGGCAGGGGAAGTAAAGGCCAAATGTATGTGAAATATCCACCAGCGTAAGTCTGTTCTTGGAGAAATTGCTTTTAGGTTTACACAGGTTAAAGGATTCCACTAGAAATGACACAATGATGCTTTTCAGGAGACATTTTCCAGATGTCACCTGCTCTCCTGGGCAGTAACTGTATCCTCTCTTTTCAAGGGGGAACAGAAGCACAGAAGCTCCCCTATGTTTTTCACCCACTGTAGGATGAAACAGCCAGGCACCTTTACCTCCTATCTCCTTCCTAACCAAGAGCTACATTTGCCTCTTGGAAACGTGACCAGGAAGATTGCTTTGGTTTTGTTTTTTTAACTAGATCTTTACCTTAATTCTTGAGCTAGGGTTCAACATGATGTATTTGATAGAGCCTTGGATGTTCTCAGTCCATGACACCAGCCAGGTCACCTTGTTATCATGCCGGACCTCCTTCCATTTGTGGCCTGGTGGAGGGGCAGGGATTTTGGAATCCCTACAGAGAATTAGAAAACAGACAACAAAAGCTATTTAAAGAAAATGCCACCAGCATCAAAACAGAGAAAGTAATAAACAGCATTACACAAATAAAGCGCAGGGAAAGGAGGCAATTGCATTATCTCCACAAGCAGGAAACCAAGTGAATCAAAATGAACAGTAAAAGATCAGGAATGTAACTGCTGCCAACATGGACCTGCTGAAGAATTATACCATAGGTAGGACACATTGCTAGGACATTGATTTGTGCACACTGCAATAGTGTGGACACTTATGAGGACTAGAGGGAGTGAAGGTAAGCCCAGCAAACCTTAGCCTTCAACATCAAGAAGACAAAGTGGGGCAACCTATGTAGAAGAAAATTATTTTCTGGAAATACTAGTGGGAAAAGCAGTTTAAGCAGATGTAGGGTGTAGGTGTGAGGAAGAAAATATGTTGACGAAGTTCTACAGGAACCCCATGATTGCCTTGCTCAGTCTTTGCTTGTATGACTCAGTTTCTTATCCATATGAGAACAAGATAAGCTGCATCCCTAACTCTACATGTTTGAATATCAACTTATAGAGGGTTTTAAAAAATGAGCTCTAGAAAGCAAAGCCAAGGTGTGAAGGTTAACTCACTTGCTGCAGTTAATGATGATGTCTTCGGGCATGATGCGTCTCTTCAACATTCCCATTTTGGGATGGTTCCCACGACCTCGGAAGAGACCTGGAGGTTCAATCTTGAAGTTGGCAATCCTCTCCTTGTGGTTGTCCATCACACAGTAACCATACTCCTTCAATAGCCGCTCATTCTCCTCTTTGATTTTCTGGGAAAAGCCAAAAGCAAAGATGATACGGCATATGCAGCACCACATGCACCTTTATAGGCCAAGACTTAACAAATTTTTAGATCTGCACAACACTAATGCTGAAGACCCAACCCAAAACTAGGGTTGCCATCATGGCAAGTGTATCAGGCCAGAAAAGCATTCATAAAATGCAAGCAGCACAAACAAACTGGAAAAAGGGAAAGAATGTCTGAAAACTCTGAAAACTTGTATTTGAGGGAAACAGATCAGTGCTGGTGAAGGCAGCTACAGTTTTACAACAATAGAGGCATGTACCTCTACCCACATATCTCAGCTTCAAGGGTACCCCCAGCACAGTACTGCTGCTTTATATTCTATACTGAGCATTTGACATCCACTGGACTTCATATCTTGTTGTTTATGTATAAAAATTCTGTGTATAAAAGACTTCTGTGTTTGAATTCAGCATTGGAAAGCAGGCAAAGGAATGTCTCCAGGCTGCTGCATGTCAAGCCTGTGTCAGCAAATGGTCTCATAAGCAGAACACAGTCTTCTAAGAAAGAATGAGCTGAGATTTCAGTGCATACTTCTTTGCCTGAGCTCTAATTATACAGAAGGAAAAATAAAAACATTGCAGCTCAAAATAAAACATCTGACCCACAGACAGCACTGCTGCACCAGCTAAGAAACAGAAAAAGCCACTTCTGCTCCATTTTAAGAGCTACCATGGACAGGAACTGAAGGGCTCACACACATTTATCAAATGGAAACAGCAGGAAGACAAGGGCTCTCTATGTTGATGGGATCCCTCTGATCCCAAAGGCTGTAATTCCAAGCTGCCAGGCCCATCATTCAAAGGACAACTACTAGAGCACTGCAGAAGATCAACTGAGAACTTGGGCAAAGTTTCCACCTTCCAACAGCCACTGCAGTTAATTTAACTCTCAACCTGTAAGACACTGTAGCTATGTTATTGCATAATAAAGCTCATTTTTTATTCAACAACCAGCATTAGCTGATGTTTTAGATTTCTTCTTTCATTTTATTTACTAATGGCATTGCTGCATCCTTTCCACCATCCTTATCTATGCCATCCTTAACTGAGTATCCACTGCTCGTTATTTCCCAGGGACCAATGAACCCAGAGGCAGCACCTTTCATTCTCTTTATTAACTTAAACCATTACTTAACTTTACTTAAGCAGTTACTTACTTAATTTTATTTCCCTAAGCAGGATCAGCCCTATCAATATCATTTCAAGTCAGGATGAAGATTCAGCTGTAAACTAGTGCTCTGCCCTACCTGAGCTGCACAGTGCAGACTCCTACAGTTCACATGAAAGCAATAATCTGAAACCTGGTGAAAACACTGACACAGCAAGGAGAATGATTACACAAAGATGTTTACGAGCCAGCTAAGAATCATGAAGTCTCCTAGAATTCCCTCTGGTACCTGTTTCTCCTCCTTGGACATCTGTTTCCTAGCTTCCGACTGAGCTTTGAAATACTGGCTCATGTGGGTGAAGTCACACTTGCTGAGGTTGGTGATAGTGCTCTTCTCTTCAGAGGTCATTTCCTTGCAGAAAGAAAGCAGTGCTTTAAGTTTACACACACACACTAAATTTTCAGGCATAGCAGAGCTTACCCTACTCCAGGCAGCCTAAACAGGAACAACAGGCAGGTTCTCACAATAACCCCTCCTAGAATCCCCCAAATTCTTGCACAGGCTCACTCCAGCTGCAGTCAAAGAGGAAAGGACAAGCAGCAGATCCTGTGGAGCACAGGCTTTGCAGGGTTCTGATCTCCGCAAGCACTGGACAATGCCACACCACTTTCCTAAGCACTCCCACACCCAGCTGTGACTGCTGAGGGATGGGGAGAAAAACACAGAAATACATCCAGGAAAATTGCATCAAACCTATCTAAAGGTTTGCTAAAGGCTGATGACTGAGGTGAACATCTCCATTCTAGGTCTTTGGAAGAGGGTTCCCTCTAGTAAATCTGGCTCTTAGACATGGCATGTTACAGGGAGGTCAGGTACACCCCATTGTGCTGCACAGAGAACCATGACTCTGCTGGTTTAGAAATGCATTTATGGTAGGGTCCTTCCTGGTGAAACTACAGGATAAGTGGGAAGCTTCACAGCTACAGTGTGAGGCAGCTTTTAATTGCCTCAAGCCAACTTTTGTGTGCATGGAACAGCAGCCCCTTTTCACTGGTCAGTGCTGAGGAGACACTGGCCATGTCCACAGTCACTGCAGCCCAGGACTGTATGCATACCTTTCTCCAGTCCTTGAAGAAGTTTTTCCTAAAGATCTCCTTTGTAGTGTACTCATGATCAAGCATTTTTGCAAAGAATGTGGCAACTTCTTCTGCTTTGGTACTCAGCTTCATGACTTTACCTACAAAGAAAGGTTTCCTTCTTAAAGAAAATAGTAAACAGGATTCAAAGCCATAAAGAGAACACAGAAACTACCCTAAAGGATTGTATTTTTACTACAGAGAAGTTTGTCTAAAAATGTTACATCATACAGCAACTTGAATGGACAAAGGAAACAGAGGAGCACAATTGCTTGACTTCAGCCACAAACATTTTGAAAAAAGTTTCCTCTGGAATCTAAACATTAAAAAAAGCAACAGCAATCTGATGGGAGGCAGGTCTGGGCTGCAGGGCAGGAAGGGGAAAAGGCCTGCTGCAGGAAACCCTCTGCTGAGCCACCCCCGTGCTGGGTGTGCTCCTGGGGAGATGCTGCTGTTTGATGTTAAAGAGACAGGGATTTTATTAAATTTCATATTGCAGCACTCAGACATATGGGAAATAGAGTGCCTGTACTCCTTTTCAATGCACAGACAGACCCCACCTCTGAACACTCCTTCCAGCCTCTAGCTATTTCTAGGCAGCAAGAGCCCTTCCTCTGGACACACTACCAATAGGCTGGAAAGAGACACCAAATACTGAACTCCCCTTCACTGCAGGAAAACATGCCAGGGTTCTGCCAATTGTTCCCTCTGCTGCGGGAATGCACTCCTGCATCTCCAAAGCAGGCTCAAAACCCAGTTGTTTTTAAGAAAGACTGAGCTGTCGGTGAATGGAGGGGTCACATTCCAGCTTCTCTGCATGACTGCAGCACAAAGTGGAATTGCTGCAAGGGAAGACTGAAACACAAGGGAAAAGAGGCTGCTGCAGCATTGAGGCTGTGGATTCGACATCTAACATTCCTATCGAGCAGTTTCTGGTCCTGATTGCATTCCTGATGAAACGTGGGGTGCCAGTGATCCCTCTGAAGGATTCGGCATGCAGCTCACATCTCGAGCTAGTTACAAGAAATATTTAAAGTTCCAGTGGTTGGCAGACAGTCAATACCTGGGGATTTTTAACAACCATTTTACCGCACAAAAGTGATCACAAGAAACTGTTCAATGTGTGCTCTTGGAAAAAAAAATACCACGCTTTGGATTTACTACATATTTTCAAAAGTTGCATCATCTCTAAAATTAAAGCATGGGAGTCAGCTATAAAGCCTTAAGATCTATAAACCCTCGTAAAACAGGACTTAGCAAAAGGTCCTCCCAATGATCTGAGAATATTCCACAATTAAATTAAACCAACAGACACTCTGCCAATTTTTAAGCTGTAACCTAAAATACAGCATTTGTTTGCTTATAACAGGAAATGGGGGAAGGGAGAGACAGCAAGGGAAACTGTTTTTTCCAGGCTGCAATTTTAGCTTGACAGAGGCTATCGAGTTAGTAACTTGTTATAGGGCTGAAATGTCTGATATTTTTCCCAGCTAGCTGAAGGCTCAGTCACCTTTATCTAATCACTTTAGAATATATTTCACTGGACACAATTTCCTTTTTTTTCCACAAAGGTTTGAAAAGGATCTCAGTGACAGAGCTGGTAAAGAAAGGGTTTATTCCAGAGGCATGTGTATTAGTTACCTGATTTAAAAACTGAAAACCAGACAGCAATGAGAAGACATAACAAGCAGAAGAGACCCCATGGCTGCCACTGCAGCTGCCACCACCTACACTCTTACCTTGCCCCAGCTACAGAAAAATGTGCAAGTTTGAGCTACACCTGGACCATGAGCAGTGACTGGTTAACCCACAGGCACTGAAAAAGGATGGCTTTGGCATTTCAAGCTCCTTCCCTGAGCTGGGATGGCAGGCACTTCCAAGAGCCCCAGCAGTTGTTATGTGAGATGAAAGCAGGCAGTGAATCCCCAGGCCAGGGACAGATTCCTCCGGTGTGAGCCGGCTGCTGGCCAGCCACAGCCTCATTACTGGGCTCTACAAATCACCCTGGGATAATCTTGAAATGAGACAATGCCTTGTGAGCACAGACAGAGGCTCACAGCAGCTGCTGTGTAAATCAGACATCTGATTTTTTGCCTAGTTTCTCAAGGAAGACTAACGGGATGTCTTTATTTGCCAGACCCCCTCCCTGCCTGCCCCATGACTGTTGAGCTTATTGATGAATTTCTGTGATGACAGAGGCAGAGGTTACAAAAATCCCTGCAGAGGCTCTGTGAAATAGATAGCTGGAGAGACGAGGAGCTTACTGCTGTCTGCCCCTCCCCTTCTCTAGACAACAGGAGAGATCATGCATTTTTCAATACAGAGAAACAATTTCCAACTTTGTATCAAATTCTTATCAAACCCTAAGGAAGAAGGCTGCAGACACCCTTGATCACTGCGCTACTTGCTTGAAGATGGCCTTTAATAGGCTACAGCATATTTATTTCACTACTTTGCTGCTGAAAAGGTAATGCCACCTATTCTTCAGTATTTAAAAACACTGTGTCATGTCACATGAAAACAGCACGTTGCTCCTCGAAGAGTTCCATGTGCAGATGTCCCCATCACCAAAAATTACATTTTCATCCATTCAAATACCTCCCACTTAATTCAATCCTGCGTTAATTTGATCCTTCATTTAACATGATCACAGGACTAAAAGGAAACACACAGGTCATGAAATCCAGGCTCCAGCAGGCATCACACCATATAATCCCTTCCACGTGAGCCTCTACCAACCAGGCAGCCCAGGATATTCCAATCCCACACCAATTAGTTCTACCACACGCAGTGGTCAGGGAGTGGGACCATGATTTATATGAGAGGCTGTGTCCTTGAGGCCAGGTTCATCCCATTCACTCCTATGAGATCCTAATCATCCGTTCCCAAACTCAATTGTCTTATTTTACTCACACCACCAAACAATCGTGAATTTCACCACAGATGATGGAAGCTGCAATTGTTAAGGTTCAGGAAAACAAGAGCAAGCCTAAAGGTGACCAGTGACGAGGCAGCTACAATTACATACTCCACTGGTCAGGCACTGCTACTCTGAGGCATCAGACACTCTCATTCTGCTAAGGAACCCAAGAGATTCACCACCATAAGGGACTGAGAGAAGGTTCATCCCTGTGCCATTTCAGTGAGCAGAATTCAGCAGGCTCAGGTAAATTCCTTTCCTTGAGCAGACCTCACTTTGCTGCTGAGGAGCTGATTTAAGTGAACCACTAAAACACAACCATCTCCTCAGCTTTTCAGTCCCCAGAAGAACACCGTAATACCCTGAGATGTTTATTTCTCTTCCTAGCAAGTAGAAACACAGATTAACTCACCATCATAATAAAACTTGACATTTTCAGGCAGAGGTTCATATGGTGGAGCAAATACAGGACCTTTGTGTTCTAGGAACTTCCATTTGATGCCTTCAGGGTAGCGCTCTTCTTCCCACCTTCAAGAGAGAAATATGAACCAATACAATTTTAAGCTCCCAATCTTCATTTTATTATTGTGTGGGTATGAGAGTATGCTAAACCAGCAAGAAATCACTGCTTTTTCAGGTACAGACCAACAACAAATACTCAATGTACCATCACCATTTAATTCATTTTTTCTCTTTTTTTTTCCAAAAGCACAGTCACATCCATGAGCACAACACCTTGGGCTGCAAACTCTCTGATGCCATCCTATTCCTCACCTCTCATTTGCTCCTCTTTTCACAAAATCACACAGCTGAAACTGCTTAGATCTTAAGAAAATAAGACTTGGACCCTGTAAACCAGCTAGGATCATGCTAAATTAGCTTCAGCTGTGATCTAACATCAGGTCCAGGATGCCTGCTCAGCAAAGTCAAACAATTGTGGTATATTATGCAGCTGCTTTGAGATGTGGACAATATGCCATTAAGGGCAGAGATAAAGAAACAGATGTTCATTTATGACCTAAATGAGAATAAACCTGCTTGGACAAGAAAGACTAAGACCTGCTCTGTCATTTTAAATTCATTCAAATTCTCTGGGTAAGAAAAGCACACTCGAACAAAAACAGAGCAGCCCAGAAAACTGTCTGCCTTAAAGACACTCTATAAAAAACGCTCTATAAAAATGCTTTTGCAAGTGATGCATTTGGTATCACAACCCAGCAAGGCAGGCGCCACCAATCCCACATTCCAAGCGAACAGGGTCAGCAATTCATCTGCAGAGAAAAAGATCCTGCCTGGCCAGGATCCTTCCCTCAGTTCCCAGTGCCCAGGCCTCTGATTCCACACTCCTCCCCTCCAAGCTCCTTTCATGATTACCACAACATTACTGCTACATGCTGCTGGCACAGGATTCCCTGCTGGGAAAGGCTATTTCACCTCAGCCATCAATCAGCTCAAGACCATTAACCTGTCACAGCACTTGGTCTCTGAATTGCCCAGACAACTTTGTTGGGCAGCCATGACAATAAAAAAAAAAAAAAGGAGTTTAAGCTTCTGTCTGGTGTCAGCTCTAAGGAGCAGCATTACCATTCCGGGTGCCATAGCAGCTGAGGAGAGATGTGCATGTACTGCCTGCCTCTCAGGAGCTGTGATGCACTGAAAACTTGCTTCATCTCTACCGAGATAAAAGTCGCTGCATGGAAGATAAACACCACACAGAAACAAGAGTTTTTGCTAGAAGATACTCAAAATGTTTCACTCGTGTTTGTGCATCAACAATTTAGGAACAACAGCAACGTAGCAGCTGGCTAGAGTTTGAAGGGCACCATCTTTGACCACACCACTGGACCTGACTTCTTCTGATGAGAAGGAACAGCTTTAACAGCAAAGCACCCAACCCCAGCTATCAGTACAGAACTGCATTCAGACTTCAGTCCCTGGCTTGGAAGAAGGCTTGAGTAAACCATGTTGATATAAGAAACCAATATTGACACAGATTCTAAATATTTACATTCTTAATGATTGTTGTGTTTTGTTGATTTTTTTTTCCAATTAATTAGAATCTATAAATATAAATATTTTGTCAAACATAAGCCTAGGTTCTTTCACCCAGAAGCTCCTTTCAGCAAAATAAATCTAAACCACTCTCCTCTCAGCCAGAATAAGCTGCTTCTCTCTGACAATGAGCAATTTTATTCCAGTGAGAACAAAATAAGGGCATCATTCACAGCAGTTACTGCTTTTCAGGACAGGTTTGTCATTCTTGTTTTTTAAAATTTATTCCTCTGGTATTTCTCGATGAGAAATTCTGTACCTCTATCCTTTCCTGTTCTTTTACAAAGGACACATGTAAAAGCAGTATTAGAAAGGCAGCAGTTTAGATAGATAGCAGAAGGACACTGTGCCTTTGGGGAAGGCTACAATGAAGCATGGGATTCATGGGGTAGTTTCTAAGCTCAAAACTACCAGAAAGTGTGCCACAAAAAGACCACAAACCATCCCCAATCCCACCTCCACCTTCCTAAACATCACACATAAGCATTAAGACAAAAGGTGAAAGTGAGCCTCCTGAGTGTAGCTCGTTTTTCATCCTCATTTAGTTTCAAACACAAAAAGCATTACAGCACCACTGCCCTTGGCAGATTCTGGTTCTAAAGAAACGTTCTACACACGATTTTGTGGGAGCAAGGAGAATGCTGCCTATTAGGAAAGCTGCCTCACTGATTTCAGAGACAACTCATCAGTCATATAGGCTTCTTAATTAAATCCCACATCAAACTTGTCTAAATATGCCAGGAAGGAAAAGTTGGGGAAGATCTTTCAAGTGGAATGAAAACAGAGAAGGTTCTTAGGAAAAAACCAGAATGTATCTCAGGGATATGTGATTTCAAGGAAATGAACTTGCTGTAACACAAGGTGGGAGAAGTGCTCGTGAGGTGCACTTCTGGATCACATCCTTCACACACTGACAGGGTGTGAAAATGACCTCTGCAAGAGCTCCACATGGTGATGAATGAGGCCAGTGCCTTGGGGATGTCTGCATCAAGCATTCACACAAGTGAGGATGAAAATGCTCAAGGCAGCGAGCACTTGAGGAAGCAGCCAAAAAAAGGTATCAGATGCTCAGAAAATTGACTCAGATGGAACATAAAATGCCCTTAAGAGAAACAACTGAAGTGCAGATGAAACCTTGTCCAGCAAAGATGCTCTATACAAAGCTGCAGATGGATGACAGGAACATCAGCAGAAGGATGCAGCTACCCAGTGCCAAATTCTGTAAAACATGCTTTCCAAGGCACTTTTCCTCAGCAGTAAGCACAAACTGCAGAGCTTAACACAGCTACAGGGGCTCATGCTGCCTAGGCAGGTGAGGGGAGAACAGCACAGCTTTCCAGTAAAAGTCTGCTGTTCAAGGATACAGCCCACAGTAAAAGGGAGCTGTGATAACAGAATATTAAGTTACACAGAACCAGCAAGGGCAGCTGAGACAAAGCCAAAAAGACAACAGATCGTTAAGGCTTAAAAAGACATTCTGTAGCTTCCTATTACTTCATGTCCCTTTAGTGTGTTAATGTTATAGCACATTGAAAATATGCTGTCAAAGGGATTGAGAAAAAAGTGGATTGCTCAGGAAAAAGGGAACTTTTGGGGAGGGGCTGGAAACCCAAGTTTCTAAGGGAGTATTCAAGAATGAAAAAGATTTGCAAGTACTGATGTTCTGAGGAAGTCACGACTGTCAAAGAGAAACATGTAAAGGCTATAACACTAGAGAATATTTTTTTCTTTTTAAAGATGAATCAATAATAGTGTCAATAAAGGACTAAAGGATTGAACCTGAAAGGATTGAAGAGATTGCAAAGACTTTCCCCAGCTCTACAGCCAAATGATCTGAGTAAAGAAAATGCTCATGGAAACATCCCTGAAAGGTCATAAAAATACATTACAGGAGAGCAGAAAACACATATGCTTTTGAGAAGAACATATGCACTAAAATGAGGGATGTACTAAGGTCAAAACTTCAAAACACACAAACTTCCTTAAATCTAGAAATAACAGCTTAAATTACTATGGAGGGTTATAAAAAAATCCAGCAGGTTTCTTACACAGAGCACTGCTGATGCATCACAGGTCTGTCTTCCAAATAAACCACAAAGGTCAGACTTTTTAAAAGAGGTTCTAAAAAATTTAAGAGTGAGTGAAAGTACAGCTTCAGTGATGTTACATAAGGATCCTGGGCAAGACAGAAAGTGTTTTTCATTTAAAACTCATTTTCAGAAATCATTTGTCGAAGAGTCTGAGCTTAACTGATCACTTGATCAATTTTCATTTTTGTGTCAGAGGCAGGAGCAGTTCTGAGAGGCACAGCTGACACCCAGCTAGAATGGAAAGGTGGACACCCACTCATGCTGTACCTCTATATAACACAGATAAGTCCTACCAGAATACTGGTTAACACATCTGCACATATTAACATATTCCTTAATCCACCTGCACCTATTAATATATTCCTGCTGACACCCCCAAGCCTACAAGCTTTCGTACTGCTCTGAAGAGTGTCAGCACAGAGCAGCTTCTGGGCACAAGAATATTGGTATCTAATCATTACAGGCAGCCTCTACATGACACAGGAAAAAAAAACCCACAGACGACCCTACAAAACACTTATTTCCTGTTTTAGGGATATCACTTCTACTTCAGAGGATGAACACAGTGAATGAGATATTTATTTAGAGCTTACCAGAAAGTAAGCCAATTATTCAGAACAAATCCTCATGAATCAACAGAAGAGAAAGCCAGATGTGCTTATTCAGCCAGCATGGGAGGTACAGGCAAGTCCAGGTGCAGATGGGAGCCTACAGCACTGACTATATATAGTTACCATTTCCATTTTTGCTCCTCTTCTTTTTTCGGCTTCTTTCTTTTGTCCACTTCAGGGACTTTCTTATCTTTGCTCTTGACTTTCTTTGCTTTAATGTCCTGCAAAATGAGTAAGAATCTGTTAGAACAAGCTACTGTATTTTCCCCTCCTCTGAAAAGATGTGTTAAAACTAAACTACACTCTCTTGGGGTATATAATTCCTGTGGCTTCGCTGCATAAATGTGCTCTTAGATCATCCCCTTAAGTCAAAGTCTGCTGATGTCCCACTTAAGTTTTCAGCCAAATTCTTCTACTTTACACTGGGGACATGCTAAATGCACACAGCCACTTATTCTGTCTCACCTGGTAAGGGGCAAGTCTGGGCCACGGGAACAGAGTTGCTGAGTTACAGAACCTCCTCCCTAGCCTGCACTGGTGTGTCCGGTCTGGCAAATGCTACAAGGGAGGTGCTGCAACATGTGTCTCACAAGGGTGTCTTTGCTACATGAGGAGCATAGTTTGTCAGTCTCAAATTATGGCTAACCTTTTCCAAGTTCCTCTCCAAAGACATTTCCACCTAGGCTCCACCTAAAAGCTTTAAACTTCCTTCTAGCATCTGATCTCTGTTTCATCCCCCCTGCCTCTGAACCCTGCCATATCATCTGTGCAATTACCATGTCATGAGCAAGGCTCCCCTGCCCCCTGCCAGCTCCTTAACAGAAGGACTGTGAATTGCCTGGAACAGCCTGGAAGTTCATGTCCTGGAGGCATCTTCTCCATCACTTTAAGTGTAGGGAAGAAAGTTTCCCTGACTTTTTATACATTACAGTTCAGATAAGTTAATATCTGCACCATAGGGGGATCTGCCACACACAGCTCTGCTCCAGACAAATTCAGATTCCCCCTGCTCTGCATAATTCCACACTAAATAGCCTGGCTTTTCTTGATCATAGAAATAAACTTGTCGGTCACGTTACCTCTTCCTCCTCTTGTTTCCTTTTCTTTGCTTTCTTGATGTCTTCTGTTTTGATTTTCTTGGGTTTGTAGTCAGCACTAAGAACAAAAAGGCTTGCTGATGAAAGCGATCCATTTCCCAGTACAAATAAAGAGAAGTCACAGACGTACAAAGTTTGTGTGAACAAGCTTGCAGTATTCCTGGCATTTTTAATTTCTAGAGAATATAATTTATACCCTGCTATCTCAAAAGACTCAATAATCCCAGTTCTGCACAACAGCCTACAAAACCCAAAAGATGTTGCTGTCAATCCCTCTCCTCAAGTTTCACACTGCTGAAGCAAACATCTTCCTTGATGAAGAATCAATTCAAAAGCATTAGTAGCCATGCGGTGATTACACGGAATGGGATAAATGGATAAAACCTTATTGGCATGTTCTATCCCAACTCTTTTTCCAGTCATCAGTCTGGGATCTTGCCCACAAGGCTCACTTTTTGCACCCCCCACTAGCTCAAACAATAGTGAAATTGAGTACTGGCAAATTACACAAACACAACCTCATTTCCAGTGAGCTTGGAAAAGACCTCTGAGATCATCAAGCCCAACCTATGACTCAACACCACCTTGTCAACCAGACAGGACACTGAGTGCCACATCCAGTCTCTCCTTAAACACCTCCAGGGACAGTGACTCCCTGGGTAGTCCATTTCAACATCTAATCATCCCTTCTGTGAAGAAATTCCTCCTAATGTCCAACCTAAACCTCCCCCTGGCTGCCGCTTAAGACCACATCCTCTTGTCCTGTCCCTGACAGAGCCTGATCCCCACCTGGCTGCACCCTCTTGTCAGGGAGTTCTGGAGAGTGATATGGTCACCCCTGGGCCTTCCTTTCTCTAGGCTGTGATTGCACTCAGGATGATCTGCTCCATAACCTTGCTGGGCACAGAGGTCAGGCTGACAGACCTGAAGTTCCTTGGATCCTCCTCCTGGCCCTTCTGGTGGATGGGTGTCACACTGGCACCTCCAGTCCTCTGGTGAGCAGGACTGGATAAACAATGGAAGACCAATCTACAGAGCCCTTCCACCAGTTTCCTCAGCACACTTGGATGAATCCCATCCAGTTCCACAGAACTGTGAGCACGTAAGGAGCTCAGCAGGTCACTGACTTTCCCCCTGGATTGTGGGGCGTCCATTCCGCTCCCCATCCCTGTCTACCAGCTCAGGGACCCATCTGCCCTCAGGATAACCAGTCCTACTGTTGAAGACTGATACAAAAAAGGCATTACCTCAGCCTTCTCCTTGTCTTTGGTAACATATTCCCTCTGGTATCCAATAAAGAATGAAGGTTTTCCTTGGCCCTCCTTTTATTAACTTATTAATGGCCCTCCATTATTAACTTATTTATAAAACAACTTATTATCCTTTACTGAAGTGGCCAGATTAAGTTCTAACTGAGTTTTTGCCTCTCTAATTTTATTTCTGCATGACCTAAAGAGATCCTTAAGCACTTTTGGAGTGCCCTAACCCTTTTTCCAAAGGTGATACACTCTCTTTTTCTTTGAGCTCCTGCAACAGTTCCCTGCTCAGGTAGGCTGGTCTTCTTCCCTGCTGGCTCATGTTCTGGCACAGGGGGACAGGCTACTCCCATACCTTCAAGATTTCTGTCTTCAAGTACGCCCAGCCTTCCCAGACCCTTTTGTTTTTAAGGGCTGTTTCCCAAGGGACTCTCTGAATCAGTGTCCTGAATAGGCCAAAGTCTGCCTTTTGGAAGGAAGTCCAGGGTAGAGGTTTTGTTGACACCCCTCCTTCACCAAGTATTGAAAACTCCATCACTTCATGGTCGCTATGCCCATGACAGCCTCCAACCACCACATCACCCACCTGCCCTTCTGTTTGTAAACAGCAGGTCCAGCAGGGTACTACCCCTGGCAGACCACAGCTGTCCTTACCAGCTGAGACAGAAAGTTCTTTTGCACACACTCCAGGAACCTCCCAGACTGCCTCCTCTCTGCTGTGTTGAGTTTCCAGTAGATATCCAGCAGGTTAAAGTCTCCCACAAGAACAAGGGCTGGCAGTGGTGAAATGTCAGCCAGCCACTTACAGCAGAGTTCATCCACCTCTTCATCCTGGTTGGGTGGTCTGGAATAGACTCCCAGCAGGGTATCTGCCTAACCAGCTGTCTCCTTGATGCTCATCCATAGGCACCCAACCTTACTGTCACTACCCTCGAGCTCTATAGAGACAAAGCCCTCCCTAAAGTACAGAAACGCCCCAATTCTTAATCCTTCTGTGGCAGACATGACACATCATACAAACCCAGCAGAAGGCAGCAAGTGATTACACAAAAGAAAAGATGTCCCACCCATGTCTCTTGGAAACTGACACCCATGGGGATGGAGTGCCACCACAGTGAAACCCTTCCAACCCTTTAACTCCTGACTGCTAAAAAGGATGAACTACCTGAAAAAGCTGTGTGGACACAGTGGCAGATCACAGCGAGATGAACTGAGCTTGTATTTCAGTGGGTTCCTGCATCAGGCAAACATCATGTGTGTTTCCCTTTGAGACAACAACCCTCGGCATAACTTATGACACACTGAGACTCCAGGCAGTGCAGGCCAACCTCCCCCTGCCTCCAAACAGGCTGATAGTGCATTTTCTGCCTCTTGTGCAGTCATTTCCTTACCCAACAGAAACCACTGCAGCCACGTTAGCTGGCTACGTTAGTAGCTACATTAATACCTCACATTTCTGTTTTACAATCTTTATCAGTCTTTACCTGCCTTCTGGGGTTTTTCTTTTTTATTTACTAGTTCTGCAACATTTCATAGCACCATCTGCAGAGGCAGGCAATGCCATTTTGCCTTGCACAGCACAAATACTATTCCTGCCCTGCTCAGAGAACTTGTTACAGCGTAAGGAGTCTGGCCTCAGACCTTCAGTACCCATCTCAAGAAGTCTGTGCTGATCACTTGAAATTCCACCTGCACCCTCAGTCTCTTTTTAAAACTAAAGGCAAACATCCAAGTCACCAGCATCCATGCCACTTACTCATCATCTTCTCGAGGTCTCTTCAGGGGTTTGGAGTCCTCTTTAGGAGATGCATAAAACCCATCATCATCTGGTTCATCTTTAATACGTGGTGGACTACAAAAAGAAGTAAACAAACATGGTTCTACTTTCAAAAAGAGGAAGTTTCCTGGAAAAGAGCAACAACTAAGTTTTAAGAAATAATCATGTGCAAAATGGGCACGTCTTCCACAAAATGTGCTGCCATCACAAGACCCCAAAGACCTGAGATGTGTCATTTTCTGAATATCCACTAACAGTGTAAGGAGAGCCATTCAATGTCTATGCATTTGCCATTTCTCATGCAACATCAAGTTCAATTTCAACAGCTCAAAGTTAATGTTGTTTCTCTAAGGTTTTGAGTAAAACAACTGTAGCTCACAGCACTTTCAAATACACTTAAAAACTGAAATGCCTGTGTGGAGTCAAATGCAGAATGTTATTTAGTTTCAACTCAATACCTCACTGAGCCTTCTAAGAGAGAAAAATATTATCAACTAAACAAAGATTTAAAAGCTATTCCCTGGAATATTTTGCCAACTAAATATTGAGGCATGTGAAGACCAGAAAAGGAAACAAAGATTTGGCAAGGTTAAACAGATTAGCCTCTTTTCACTGTCCAAACTGCAGGAAGAAAACAATCCAGTCCCTTTCAACAGACCTCAAAGTTAGCCTTGGTGTTTTCAGCTAAAATGTCCCAAGACATTAGCAATAAAAAACCAAAAAATAGAGTATGAGTGCAAGAGAGACTATTCTGTTAGACAAACTCATTATTTCTAGATTTCACAGAAGCATTTCACTGATCTTCATAAAGAAGAAGATGTCTCAAAGAGTCCAAAATTACATTTTGAAGCACTTAGTGCCATCTTGGGCTTCCTTACTCACGTCCCACCAGCAATCTCTATATCAAACTGACTCAAGTTTCCAAGTGCGGAAAATCCAACACGCGGATTTTGCAATCAGATGGAGCAGGAGTTAAAATAAGCAGCATTCAGCATTGCAGACCACAGTCAGCAGGAGACACTAGGGAGTCTCATGTTAGCTGGCAGAGTGTCTGTGAAGCAGAACAAACAGTTTGCTCCTTCACAGCTCTAAAGCCACTGCAGTGCTGGAGATGCAGCTCAGGGGAGATACAAACAAGCTGCTCTACGAAGGCATTTCTGTTGCATCGCCTGTAATTAAGTAAGACACAAGTCTGCAGTACACAGACAGTTGCAAAACATCTATGGAAAAAAAGATAACATATTCTCCCTTTCAGGCAGAAATGTAAAACTACTGTTTGTAAAGTCACAAGGAATTTTATCTATTTTAACTCTGTCTATTTTAATACTGAAATATTGCACAATGTTTTGTAATGGAAGAAATAAAGCGTGAGCCTGTGAAAAGAAAGGAGCTGTATGACCAAGCTGAACCTTGACTTGCATTGTTTCCAAGACTGTAACACTGCTCATCATACCAAGTCTCAAGGAAGAAAATCAAAACCATCTGATCTGAGTGAGAACATTTTTCTCTGCAGAACTTGTAAAAGAGTATTTCAGCAGGAAAAAA
The DNA here is from genome assembly GCA_013400515.1 of Erpornis zantholeuca. NCBI lineage: Eukaryota > Metazoa > Chordata > Aves > Passeriformes > Timaliidae > Erpornis > Erpornis zantholeuca. Next base: position 337,892 of record VZTN01009279.1, read on the forward strand.
AAAGATAATAGTTACTTTAGTCTTAGCCAGCATTTGGCCCTGAAGAAGGCACAACTATGCTGGCTCCTCCAGGTTTTTCTCAAGCACATGAAAAAATGCTCTTGGACCTCACAGGATTCAGCTATCTTGATATTGAGAACATCCAACATCCCTAGTGAGATTAGCACATCATGCAATTCTGCTGAACAGCAGAGGGTAGAGAGAGTCATTAACTGTCTGCTAGACCACGGAACACCTAAATGTCACTGCTTTCTACTTCCAGAGTATTCCCCAAAGGGCCTGGAGATGGCGCCTCTGCCCCGCGCCAAGCTTGACTCCTTCCTTTGCATTTTTAAATAGAAGCAGGGAAATGAAACAGATGGAAGAACTCGTGTCAGAACGGCACATTCAAAACAAACAAAGAATACCTAAAAGGCATGGGCCAGGCAGGTGCCTTCTCCCAACCTCTCTGTATCCACAGAACATGGTGAGATGGGAAGGATTTTGTTTGTTTTGCTTTTTAAGTGGATTCATAAACTAAATGAATTCAGGAACTGAGTGCTGTTCTTGACTAACAGATATGGATGCATGCATCCACCATACCACACACCTTCAGTAAGTCAGTGGGCTGGATTTAGCACCTTAAAAATAACCAATGGCTGGATTGTAAACAAGTCACAAGAGATCTTGGTTGACTACTAAAAGTACTCTTGAATCAATTGCTCACTTTAGGTTTTTAATAAGACTACTTAGTGATGACTGATACAACACTCAAGTCCAGGAGGTTCTGTTATTAGCAGGAATTTAGTACTAGAGTAGAACACCTATGCATTTGCTGAAGGCACTTCTGATTTTACATGTCATTCTTGTCACTCCTCTGCAAAGGCTTTAGGCTGCAGTCACATACAGGAGAGACACACAGAGGCAATCTGGGCTGGCTTTGCTGGGTCTTGTCTCCAGCAGACTGCCTGCATGGTTCAAGCCCCCCAGTTTTACAACACAGGTTCTTTCAAACCCAGCTACCAATGTTCCCATAGTTCAGTCTGTCCTCAGTAGAATCCAGCTCCTTAATACTTAGACAAACCCAGCATATATAGGCAGACATCAGGTATTCCACACCTCCTATCTCCAGTTACTGGGTAAGCAGACCTACCCATTCTCATAACTGAGAAGAATGGACCTTCTGAAGGCCTTAATAGTGCTTCAATTTTTTCACAAGACCAAGTGAGAGGATTCAAACACTGAGCTAAACACCTATGAAAAGTCAAACTGCAGCTTTTTCCAGATCATAGACCTGATTTCTTACCTGGAGAAACCATTTTCCTTTTCCTTCTTTATTTTTATATCACCAGAGGACAACTTCATCTGAAAAACATAAAAAATAGGAGCTGATTAGCATTTTCTGACACAACAGGGGGTATTTAACTTGCAGAAAGAACTGTGACTATCTCCATCCCCTGTAGTCCTTAGTGACCTACATGACAGAGAGGCAACATTTTCTGCAAGTCTTAGTCAATTCAGCACTTTTTGGCCCTCCAATTTCCTCAGCAGATTGGAATTAAGTATATAGTTTGTTCTTGCATGGACTAAATGTGATATGACAGATTCTTCTCCCTTGTCTCTGAACCCCAGCTTGGCAAAGTGAAATGTAACAGGAAAAATGTGGAGCCAGTGGACACAGCTCGCTGTGGAACTGTTTCTAGTCACATACCTGCAGATAAAGTCCTTGTGAGTTCATATCTAGCACTCCACAAACAAAGTGTCTGGGTTAGCACTGGGATAATTCTCTCCAGGTTGATATAAACTTGGAAGTACAAGCTACATCTAACCCACTGAACTTGTACTATTCAGTATTGTAAGCCAGACCCATCCTCTTGTCTCTCCCAGAGGAGACACCCACCTTCTCTTCCTTTCTCTTCTCCTTGTCTTTATCTTTGTGTTTGTCTTTGTGTTTCTCTGAGCTGCCATCTTTGTGTTTGGTTTTCTCCTTGTCTTTGTGTTTCTTTTCCGAGGAATCTTTGTGCTCACTGCAAGACAAGAGAGTGTGTTTGCAGAGGGGAACACAAGGAGATTTGACTAATACAATTTCCAGTGGTAAAGAGTCACAGGTTTTGATGATTACAAACCCTAAAAGTAAGGGATCCCCTTAACAGGAAGATGCACCACAATCTCCTGTAAGGCATCATCCATTCTCGTAGGGAGGAGGAAGAACAGGAGGGGTACCACAAAATCCCAGTTGCCAAGCTTCCACTTCAGGAAACTCCCCATCAGCCTGGATTGCTGAGGAAGTCCACAGCTGCTACACTTTAAAGCTCAACACTTTAGGATGAATTCTCACTGTCTCTGCTTTTCCTCTTTTTCCTAGTCCACATAAAAGGTCACTGGAACAGAGCCGCCAGCCCCGTCAATGCCCGTGTCAGCTTTTGGTCAGACAACAGTTTGCCATTGTAGCAGCTCTCATCTCTGGAACTTAAAGAGAAAACCGCTGATCTCTATTATTTCCAAACAGATGGAAAACCAGAGCAAACAGGATATGTGATGTCCTTGTGTTTATGCAAAGTCAAACAGAAAAGGCAGGAATAATGCTGCAGTCCTCAGCTGGGCCTGTTGATGCCACCACAGCCAACCCAGCTCTGCTGAAACAGCCCCATCCTGTGGGGCAAGAACCCAACAAAGGTGTTCCCAAGTGAGTGTCTGGTCTGTAACCACTCTGGTGTTATGAACAGCAGTATTGAGAGTTTAAATACCTACAATTTTTAGTCAAAACACAGGAGAAAATGCATACAAGGAGAAGAAAATCAACCTTTATAATTCTGTTTTTACCCACTTCCAATTTCTGAGACATTAGGATAAATTTCTATTGCATTCTCAAGTTTTTCTTATCAGCTAGAAAGACACGTGGCTGTTTTCAAATCAAAATGACGTTTCCCATGGAATGACAAACCTTGAAGCCAAAAAGTGAGGCAATACTCATAGGAGACTCAGAATAGAAACATCAAGAACTGGCCACAAGGATTAGCAGCAGTGGTGTGGAAGCCAAGCAACAAGCCTGGCAATTCTGCAGCCTTCAATACACACTTACAAGGTTGTGTGGACTCCCTGGGGTCACCCTGGGCTTTAGCAAGTAAAGGCATGGTGTAAATCAGCATGGATAGGCACCAGCCAAGCTGCCTTCCTCATGCTGGCTGTTCACACTTTCCCTTCTCAGCACTTGACTCCCACCACTACTGTTCCCGGGGACACACTGTGCTTCTCCTTAGGATTATAAAACGCCCTACAAAGCTTTACTAGAAAAAGGCACTTTCCTTATTTCAGTTGTTTCAACACTCAGGTGCAAGCCCAAACCAATCTGGGCGAGCACAGCCCTGAAAAACGAGCCTGCAATGCTGGGCAAGAGCATGATTTTCAAAAGTTACAGATTCTTTGAGACTTCTTTCTGTCACAAAAACAGACTGCAAAGGGGTTGATGGCTACAGAGAGGAAGCAGCACATTAACCTTTCTCACAGTCTGTGTGTGATTAGGAGCAAGGCAATCAGAGTCAAAAATACACTGACCCACACCCAGCTTACAACTGCAAGGCCAGTGTGGACAAATGGATGTGAACCTGCCGAAGTTCTAAATAATTCAAGCCCAGAGTAGCTTGAATAATAACACTCCAATAAATATACATTGAATAAATTGAATAAACACACAGCAGCCATCCAAGCTCAAGCAGCTAAAGCATGAAAATCCATCTCTGAAGGAAAGCAGTATATTCACATGCTGTGTGGCACTAAGAGATCAGCAACAAGAGAAACCAGTTTCATTTTAACTCTCTAGCAACCACTTAATACAAAGCAGTGAAGGCATATCTAAACATCAAAAGGCAACAGGCACTCTAGAAATGCTTGTAGTTAGACACAGCACCACATGTTGCCTGTGAGCAGACTCAACAACTGCAGACTATTCTTACCCAGCAGATCATGTTATGTACAGTGTGCTCAGGACATGCGAGTACAGACACGGAACATCCTGACACTGGATCCTGGAAATCCACGACATGCCTGCTGCTCCTGCTCAGATCTCTCATCCCAGATTCTGTACCCTGTTTATTCATCAGTATTCTAAGCTCAAGATACCTATTTAATTTTCCTTTGCTCCAAATCAGATTCATTCACTGTCTGAAAGCACTAACCCTACAGACTACTAATAACTTTTAAAACTCAGGAAGGTCTGGAAATTCTGACTTGATATCTTGCATTTTTATCTGTATGCCAGGTACTCCATTTGCCAAAGATTTAAGGTTGACAATTTAAGAGAGATCTCAACCTTCATGTATTTAAACCAATAAACTCATAATAATAACATTTGATATCAATAATCAATATCCAGCCTTCCTGTATCAATCCAAGTTGTGGACGCCCACATCCCTGTATTCAAGGCTGGGATGGGCAGGGCTTGGACAACCTGGTCTAGTGGAAGGTGTCCCTATCCATAGCAGGGCATGGAATGAGACAAACCTTAACGTCCCTTTCAACCCAAACCATTCTGTGATTCTACAATTCAAACATACAAGAATCATAACAAACACACACAAGGCTCAGACCCATTCTGTTCTTTCCAAGTCTGCTTGTGTTTATTTTCTGACTCATTCTTATTTGATATTTAAATCCTAACCTGAAATAACATGTTTTACTCAGACATTAATTTGCATCTTCAAAGCATGATACACACTGCAATCACTGGAGTTAGTGCTCTGAGGTAAAGTTCATGGCAGTGGCTGTTGCTTGAGAATTTGGAATAGCAAAAAAGAGAGAGAGAGAAAGAAACATTTTGGTTTTCCAAAGCACCATACCCATTCTCACTAGCAGCCAAAAGCACTAGTTTTCAGTTATGTGACTGGAAGAGCCCTGGGATGTACACAAAGCATGATTAAAAGCAAACTAATGGGTGACAATCTAGATGTGCAAAGCTAAGATCAAAACAGAAAGAAAATCCCATTGGCCTAGAGAGGCAGAGACAATATTTGTGTGTGTTGAATGCTTACAGACTACAGCTGGAATTAAAAAAAAAAAAGTGCTAAAGCCTCTAAAAACTTAGGCTTATTGAAGTAGAAACTCAAATTATATCCCTCTTGAAAGAGAGTAAGTGGCCAGCACTGAAAAGCTGTCATGCAATCTAATCTACATTTTCAGCATAGTTTCTTAGATTTTTCAGCATCAGAGCCAGAATCAAGAAGTCTGGCTTCCTGACTCAGTTGTTGGTTTTATTTTTATTTTTTTTATCATAAGACTGTCCTTCCCCTTTGCTCTGCAATGGGCAGTAATTTTCTCTCCCAAGCAATGTGGGCTCAGATAACCAAAGGAAACTCTGTCTCCAGTTTCACTCTGCAGCTTCATTTTCCAAAGATCAGTGCTGGTGGTTTGGCCCTGAGGTCCTGCTTGCTGCTGCTCCCGGTGACTGGAAGGAATTCCCTAGATAAAAATCTGGTATCTTGTATACTTTTCACTCCAGTGTTAAAAGAGAGCATAAATTTCTTTCCCGCATTTGTAAGTAGCCTCTTGTGAGCCCTGTGTGTTTCCAGACACTGGACCACAGCTCTTCAACAGCTCAGCACGGAACTTACAACATGTGCATCAAGGAAGGCTTGTGCTCTCTTCTCTTGGAGGGATGGAAATCTCCATCTCCCAGAAAAACTCCCTTGGAAATGAGCCGATAACAAAGGCCTCAAGGAACAATCTTTAGAAGAGGAACTTCTTTTTTCTCCTGAAGCAAAGCAAGTTGCTCGCATATTAACTGCAGTCAAGCTGAGCTGCTTTGGTCTTTCATTTGGCTCAGATACACATGTGAGCCTACAGGGAACACGATTTAACCACCACACTAATCTCAAAAGAAAAGAGAAGGCAACAGGATGCCATCCTTACCCTGAAGATGGAGTTTCAGCCTTCTATCAGAAAGCTATTTCCAGACAACCCTGAAGCTATTATTAGGAGGGACTGGAAACAATTTAAAGATCAGAAGTCTATCTTCCTGGCCAATTCAAAACTGAGGGAAAAAAATCACTTTTCTTTAAAGAAACCAAGCAAAGTGGTCTCAAGACCACATGCACACTGCTAATTTTATCTTGAATTCGTTGTTCAGGGCTCTGTGAATCCTTTGTTACCTTTCCTGCACATACCTCTCTGCCAACAAGCCAGCTTGGAGCCATGGAAGTAGGACAGCAAAACCCCCAAAAGACAAAGGGAAGCTTCAGGACCAGTTAGCCTGAAAACAGGACAACTGGATCATAACAATTGCTCATACCCAGCCCCGCTGACAAAATAAGATCTTCCTTCTCACCCAGACCACTGCAGTTGCATCACTGCAACAGAACTCCGAGTTATACCTCTTGAAGGTGTTTAATGCTGACAAACCTGCACTGTTTGTGTTTTTTTAAGGCAACCAAGTGTAGCAGATCACATTAACACAGGCGGAACAAGGGATTACATCATCTACAGGTGTATCATGGTACTACTGGCTTAGTTCAGACAAAGACCAGGTGAGTACACACACCTCCTGAAGCACTCCATCCCTTGTGCCAGCCTGCTTACTGTCTTCCATTTACAGTTTTACTGTGAACACGGACATCCAAAGGCTGTGGAGAGCTCAGGCTGAAGCACACGAAGCAGAAAATCTATCAGAAGAAGCCACTTCCCTTGTAAGCATGGATATGTTTCCTAATGAGGATGCCTGCAGGAGAAAGGAGAGGGACAGGAAGGGAGCCCAGGCACCTGGCAGCAGCTGCTCAGGCCGAAATCACATGGGAAAGTCATAAGTGGAAAGTGTTTCCAAAGAACAGCAGATGTGCAGATCACAGCTTCCTCCTTCAAACTGCAACAGCTTCGCAGTAATTTAACACTGCATTCTTCAGGTGCCATTTATGTACGTTAATAATCCCTTCCCAGGCCCTTTCCATTCCAGCTTCAAAACCACAAGCTGGGAAGGATGCTTTATCTAAAGTGTCTCTTATTTCCTCTCTCTACTGTAATTAGCTCGTGACAGGGAATCTGCTACTAGCGAGTGCCAGAGCTGGCTGCTATCGGAGCTGTGCCTACTTGGGAGCTGCTGCAGCACAACTGAAGCGTAAAATAACAGCGAGTTGTGATTTCAGTGCAGCCTAAAAACACGGTGGGGACAGGGCACAGGTGACAGCCCATGTCTCGTTTGACGCAACACAGTATTCATGGAAACCTGTGATCACATCCAGGCTAATGCACACCAAGGAAGAGCTGCCTGTGCAGGGAGCACTTCCAAAGCAGAAGCACCCCAGGGAAGGACAGGTTTTCAGCTGGCTTGTAGGATATTATGCTGTTAGAGGGTTATCATGTGGAATTACTGGAAATAAACATGTGAGCCCCAAAGGTTTTTCTGGGTTTCTGGTAATGCAATAAAACAACCTGAAACCGTTCTTCCCAGTGGTGAAAGGAGTCATTTCACAGATAATGGATCAAGCCTTCAGCAAGAGGAACAAGATAAAAATCTGGACTAATCAACAGCTGATAAAAACTTTAGGAACTAGAACGATATTCACCCATTGAAATGAGGATCATGCTCAGCACATGCTTTCTATGGACATGTGAGAATTAAGTAGACTAGTAAAAAGCAAAAATTTTTACTACTGGAAAGCAGTGTCACATTAGAAAACTGCTTGAGGTGAACTGTGCATTAAAAAAGGGCAGAAAAACAAACCCACCTGTGCTAGTGAGCAGCAGGTGTGAAGTCTTTTTTTAAAACTGCATTTACCCCTACACTGGGTGTCCCTGCCTCTTCCTGCCCCTAATACACACCATTCCAACAGATCAGGATCATGTAATAAACCAGAGGAGGTGTGCAAGGAATCTGAACTGAAATTTATCTTCATCCATGGCTAGCAAATGCCCGGAACCTCTGTTTTTCTTCGGAAAACCATAAAATTACAAGATGCCAGAGAAGACTGGGTCTGTGAATCCTTTCTGTGTTCCATGCCTCAGCTCATCCCAAGCTGTGATCACAAGAGATTTAGTAAATGGAGGAAATATGCAATCTGACAGAAGATTTTCTTCCTGCGGCTCCGGTGCTCGTCACGCTGACAGCAGGGCTCAGTGCTGCAGAGCAGCCTCTCTGCTCTCATTCCGTGTCACAGCCAGCCCTGCGCTCCTCAGGCTCCTGGCAGCCCACTCTCCCTGCAGAGAGCCCAGGACACCTGGCACACAGACACCTGTTACTGCCAACACTTCCAACCCGCTCCCTAACAAGGCTTGGCTTCGAAGGACCTGCTATTCCATTATTTTATGTGGTCTACTTGTCTGAAACACTCAACTCCCACAGATCAGAAACCTATTGCCACATGGGATTTGCTTCATTTTATTTTTATAACCACTGACATTTATATTTAATGGATGTGTATTAGATTTTTGTTTGGAGACTAGGAAGTACATGGCTGAGAAAATGAGCAAAAAACCACACTTTGCTGGACAGTGATGTGGATTTATTCCTTGATGCAGACTGTTATTAGGTGGGCTTTGCATTTTCTATCCTTGAGGGGTGACGGGAAGGTCTGAGGCACACAAATGTTCTCTCCCAGTTTACTACAGCTGTAAATGAGTGGTTAAGACACAGAAGTGTCATCTTGTGAGTGGGAGAGGAGGAAAGCAAGAACCAAAATTAAGAAGCTCTACATACCACTCCACACACTTCTGTCATATGAAATCAAAATTGTCTATTTTAGGTATTTCGGAGACTTATCTTGGCAGTTTAGATCCTTCAAAGTCTGGATACAGGACAGGAAACATTTATTCTCCTGCATTCGAGTTGTTCTGTCTTCTTGATGCAGGTTTTATTTTAAAAGCCTTTTTTAAGTACAGGACAGGAAATGAAACTGTCAAACTATTACAGACAGACACAAAAACGATCTGCTTCAAACACAACCACACACTGCTCTTAACTGTGCCCAGTGTGCACTGTGCTTTTCAGAATGCAATCAGGAGCTCTTCGCACACCATGGGTGAAATGTCACACAGGTACCAATTCAAGTCTCACAGAAAACAATGGCTTCGATTTCTGCTAAAGCACCATTCAACCTCTTTTGAGAACAACCCAAGATACAGCACAGCTTTTGCAGTAACACAGGAGCTTTTTGGAAATACAGAATGGATTTTGTGAAGATTTACATGCAATTCTATAAATCTAAGATAAACTTCTCCAAAGGATGAATTCACAGCCTTTTATCAAGTGCTTCAAAAATTCTTCATATGGGTAAAAACTGTTGAACAACTCCCCCACCCCTTCTTGTTTCCTTGAGATTTTTTCTTTAATTTCTATGAGAATCATGGCTATTTTTCACTTGTTTCTCATTGTAAAAGGAGAAACTTCAGTAAAAATAGGCAGGCTTTTTTCCTTCAAACAACATTCACCTAAAATCTGATTCTCACAGACATGACTTACATTTATGGAATTGCATGAGTGACAGCTGAATCAAAGGATTTAGGGAAGAAATGTTTAAATTTCAATTATTTCTAGGAAGCTTTGTTGTAAGCCTGCTGTTTTTACACAGCAAGCAGCCAGGTACCCTGTGCATGACTGAGCATGAATGAGATAGTGAAGATTCTGGAGCACTCCTAAAGGAGTGATCCCATGAGCATAACAGGCATGTCCATGTATGTTACCTTCCCAGAAAACCACCTTCAAGACCAAATCTCAAGATTCAGCACTATAATACATTCATTTTCAAGGTGGCAGCTTTAAAAGGCAGCAAACACACCACAGTGTGCACTCAGCCTGGGAGAGTGAAGCCCTCCCTTGTGAAGGAACCTGGGGGGCAAAGCATTATTGTGTAATCTCTCCTCCAAAATGCCTTGAACAGACCCCCAGCACATGCATGCACTAAGTCACACCACCCACAGAGAGGGGCCTTGTTTTGGGACCTCAGGATGCAGCAGATCCTGTGTTCACAGGACACACCAGCACTTAACAGAGACATGAAAACAACTGGGAGCATTAGGCACAGTGCCTAGAAAACATGATGCCTTTCCCAGAGGGATTTCAAGACAACAGGGTAGGGAAGAAGGAAGTACTTCAAGATAAGGCATGATTACATATCACCTTCTGAGCTACACCTCGCAAAACACCTCAGCCATTCTATCTTCTTTCCACTGTTTTGGTATTTATTGTTTGCAAAATCATCTTCAAGTTATGAGCCATAATTAGTTCTTCCAGTTAAAAACACGCTGACCATTTCCAACTCCTACACAAATTAAGTCAAAGCATTAATGAATTTGGGAATTTAAAGACTGTGCTTACATTACTCCTTACAAAAGAATGTGCTGTGCTAAGATTGCAGGAAAATGCTTTTTCAAGCAAAGCAATGAACATTTGGAAATGTGAGGCAGTCAGTTTTGGGGTGCATGATGATCAGGAAAATGAAACCAGAAATCAAGGCAATATAGACATGTGAACAAAGGTAAAGAATATGTCCAAAGCATTTCATCCTTTGTTGTGAGAGCCAGCCAATGCAAGTTATTTGGCCTAGGGTTTTTTCCCCCCATCAATGATTCAAATAAAAAAAAAAAAAAGGAAAAAAAAAACCATTATGGAACAGTAGGCTTGTGTAACTTCTCAAAAGATCACAGAAAATTTAATTCACGTGTGAGCCCAATAAAACAAATCCACTGCTCTGCACAGATTACCTCCTTTTTCTGCTTCTTTTTAACAGAAATCATTGTTAACACAAGCTTTTTTGTTCCTTTTAGGACAGTGCTATCACAGTTGCACAGCAATTACTTAATACACTTGCTTACCCACAGCATAAACACTATCTGTCATTCACCAAGTGTCACACCAGAAACGTTCCCTCCAGGGACTGTTTTTCTCAAGTTTTGGTGGCAATGTAGGCTCCCCAACACTTGTGTGTCAGGAGTTACAACAAGGAAAACTCCTCTGAGTAACATCCTGGCTATGATGTACCTGCCCCATGCTCCCACCATACCAAACCATCCCACAGACCTCCACATCCCGGTTCCTGCAGCTCACAGCCCATGCAAGGGAGCAACTGGACCATGGAATTCACCTGATCAAGAGCTACAGGGCATCACATCAGTGTGGGTGACATGGCAAATTACTGGCATCAAACACCTTCCCCATACAGTGTGATGCACAAATCACATCGGACAAAACAGCACACGATCCTTTGGGATCCATCTAACCCAGCAGTTTCCCAGTGCTGCCTCACCCAGCTGAGATATTCAGCCACTGTGGTGGCAGGCCAAGGACATCACCACCATTCTGGGGGACCATCTTTCCAGGCACTTCTAATTATGAGAAGGCTTAGTAGCCACACAGGGGTCACTATGCTAAAGCAGGGGGTTTGTACCAGCATGAAGAGAACTCTGCATTTCTGACAAACAACTGGAACCACACACAAAAGATTATGAACAAAATCCATCAATCTCCATGAAAGTGAGGCTGAGCTAGTTTTCTACACCTTTAACAACACTAAGCTACAATAATCTTTTATACGTTAGTATCTGTTCACGTTTGCAAGATAGACTGCTTCAGCCACCCACATGGAAATGCAGGCAACGACAAAAATCAGGCTTACAGCACCTACACTTATAAAAACCACACTCAAAATGCAGCAATTCCATACTCATTTATTGTAAGAGTAATTCTTTTAAGACTGCACATTCAATGGTGTTTTAGCCTACGAAGACTTCATCCACTTTTTCCTCACCTATTACTGTGCTTGGACTTTTCCCGGTCTTTTTCCTTGTCCTTCTTGTGCTCTTTGTGCCGGTGTTCTCGGTCTTTGTGTTTATCTTTGTGTTTGTGAGAATCTGTAAGCAGAGAGGCAAAACAAAAGAAATTAAACTGGGAGAAAACTCCACACCTCCCTCGTGAACTTCTGCATTTTTTCCCCACCGCATTCTAGTATTTCTGTGATTCAAAATTTGTAACAAAAATCTTGGTTTCAGAGGTCGTAAATGGATTCACTGTTCTTGCAGCACAAGTTAATTCATCTTGGCAACAGCTGCATTTACATGGTCTTTAGTTCAACGACCTTTAAATGCTTTATAGACCCTGAAGAAATGCAACCCTTCCATTAACTAGGTACCTATGGATCCAGAAAGTTCAACCTTATTTGGCAGATGGGCAGCCTGGCTTCCTATGCTTCCAAATATTCATGTTAAATACACAGAAAGGATATAGGAACAAAGCATAAAGCTGAGGTGTTAGGCCTGGTGAATCCCAAATTTTAAGATTTCTATTTCCACAAGCATTTACTCTTGACAAAGCATCCCTCCCTTCTCCCTGCTCTGAATTAAAACCATTTTATTATTCCCCAACAGTACATAAATGACAGGCAGAAAGCAAAGAAAATGGGGAGTAATGGCAGAAGATGAAAAGAAAAGGTGAAAAGAAGGAGCAAGAATTCTCTCCTCCTGCTTCTCTACTGCAGGACACATTTACCTCCCTCCAATAACAGCCCCAGCAAGAAAATCCAACCCGACAGCTGTAATGAGCTGTTTTGGTGGTCACCCACCTACACAGGTCAGGGCTGGTCCCAATTATGTGACAGGTCAGAAATGGGAGTTGGCACTCAAGTGAATCTATGGGAACACAGTAATTTCATTGCTATCAGTTTCTACTCCGAGTGACACTTCCCATCTTCAGTGACAACTGTGCTGTACAATGAAGTCCTTTAAAGCACCAAGGAAATCATTTCGGAAGAGAAAAAGAGCAACATAGTTGAATTGCAAATAAACCCATTTACAAGCATATTTTTACAAGTATATTAAAAAGCAGCTAAGGCTGAACTAGCACCTCAAAAGGCCATTTACAGTCAAGGTCAATATGATGGGAGGAATGTGTGCAAAACCCAAAGACTCCCCCCAGGTTTTGTTTCAACATGCTACTCAAAGTAACCAAAATTAAGCAGGCTCTTCAGGAAACCTAAAAGCTGTGCTGACTTTGGCAATTGTTTTTCAGATATCGGTGCTAGAATTTCCACCAGAGATCTAAGGTATTAATGCTTAATTAACTGTAAAGATGCTACCATGCCTCTAAAAAGACTCCTATCCCTGCACTAAGAATAGGAAACTGCAACAAAAGGATTTTGTGACTTTCAGAGTCACATGGGAAATGCACTGCAGAGCCAGGAACAAACCTCATCCTCCTGACTCCAAGTCTTTTGCCACAAATTCATTTTTCTCCTTAACTGACACCAGCTCTTATAACCTCAAAACATTCAAATGGATTTAGAAGAAACATACCCACAGAACATGATTTTAACCTATTGCTTTCTGTAACTTTGGGGTTTGCTTTCAGACACCTGAAGAAAGACAACATAAACCAACATGGGAATGCTGATACTCAAGCCTCCAAATTGCCTTCTGCACCTTTCCTCCCTCCTCCTGAACTCAGCAATGTTTCCTAGCTCTGGTGTACACAGTGCACACATTTAAATCACAGGACTTAGTTTTCTGTATTTTGATATACAGGCACGTGGCAGTTTATGTGGAACATTTGGTGTTACAGCATAAAGCACCCAAGAGTTTTCGAGTACCTAAAGAGCAAAATCTCTCTCGCAGCAGGCAGAGTCTGCAGGCATCTCTAGCAAACTGTGTGGGGACCAGACACCCACACGCTCTGAACTGCAGAGAAGCAATTTCTCTGAGCCCTTCTTCCCACCAGGACAACGCACATTTCACTGGCAAAAATGTTTTCGCAGTGCGTTTCACACTTGTGATTCTTCAGTTCAGCCAGGAGCTGGAAGCTCTGGCTGTTTGCAAACTGCCTGGGGTTTATTCCACAGAGGGTTTACTCACTGATTCCCACAGCCCTGGCTGCAGCAAACAGCAGCTATCTACACTTGATGAATAGGTAAATTGCAAGAGAAGCCAGCGTGGTGCTGTACACAGAGCTATGTACAGTCACTGTACAGCACACAAACAATCCATTTTTCCTATCAACCAACTGATGGAAAACGTGTGTGACTCTGCTCAGTGCTACTGTTTAGAACTTAAGAGCCACACGACGACTTTTCACCAAGAAAAGCAGAAAACAGAACAGTTTACCTTGATCACCAGATTTCCTTGCAGCTAACTTGTGCTTTACAGCTGAAATTAATATTTACTCTTGGAAAGCAGTTCCAGGGATATACCCTAGAACTGCTGGAGTTCAGAATCTCTTTCTTCAACCCTTGGCTCTGCTTACAATGATTTCGTATTTTCAGACAATTAAAGCTTGATACTGCAAGGGAAAAAAAAAAAAAAGCTTGACCAGTTAAACTAGCTCTGCTTGCTAGGATTTGTTGCCAGACAGCTTTTCTTTACTGTCTACCAAAGGACTGCTAAGAGGAACATCTTCCACAGAGCTATTCTGGCTCAAAGGCCCCAGTGGCTGGGGAACAATGGGTCCCGAGCATGGTCTCAAAAGCAAAAGCCAAAATGTCAAAATAGAGCTACCTGGTGTCTGTCACTATGAACAACACTTTAAATTTAGTGCATCCATGGTGGTCTGCCTGCCAGGCATATCCTAAGGATTAAATTATTCTGGAGTATTTGCTTAGTATTCAAACTCCACAGTGTTGCTTTCTGACTGGCATGAGGCAGGTTAAGAATGAAGACTTCAAAAGAGTTTATTAATTAGTCTTGAACTGACATATGTATGTCCTCAGAAGGCATTAAAGCTCTTAGTCTTTCTTTTTTTGTTGAGGGTGGAGCTGGATGAAGTTCAGGAGACTGGGTCATTAAAAAGCACAGGATTCTTTTTTTTGGCATTCTACACAAAAATGCTTTGTTCCAGACTGGCTTTATCTAGGAGCCCAAGCCAGTGGTTATTTGGGGGTTGACATGAAACAAGTTTAAGCCACTTCATTCCCATTTGTGTACCCACTTCCCAGGAACCAGTGCAGCATCACCTCCAACTGAACTGCACAGGCAACAGATGACTGAGCTGGGAACGGGGCCACCTCACTCCAAGCCTCATCAGCACACTGGCAATCAACGGGAAGTGTTCCTGTCTGTAATGTATCTTCCTCGATATATTTAGCATATTGATTCCTAGAAGAATCTTCCAGCCTCCAGTAACTCTCTCCCAGCTTGCAGCTGATTAGTAGTTGACTAAGTCCAGCCTCACATCAGCTATGGAAAGAGGTCTGACATTATCACACATTCAGATTTGTTTCCTGCCTTTTATACCTTCCATTAAGGATGTCTGTTCCCTCTAACACTGAACAAGGAGATAAACAGCATTCCTTCTCCAAGACCATTAGCAAAATCCACCGTCTACTGTGAGCAAAGTTTAAATCCCCAAAAGCTTGTGTGATATTTAAATATTTCTGAAAATGCAAAGCCTCTCTTCAGGACAAGGTTACAGTGGGGACAGGGGTTATGCTCACTGGGCAAGGATCCATTACCCCTGAGGCTTTCCCTTCAGTATCCTCTAACCCAAACAGAGCTTTTGGCATCTCTTCTGTTCTAGAAAGCTTGATGTCTCTGGCACTGGATCTCTGTCTGTTAATGCTGAGCCTGGTATGTCTCCAAAAGATTACCGCAGTCCCTGTACTATTCCTGCCATTCCCCTGTACCTCCAACAAATCACGAGCAGCTCTGCATTTTTGTAGGGTTGATTCATCTTTTAACTCTGTTAGATTACAAGGACGCTGATTTAAGGATGGGAAATACTAAGTACTTTTGGTCTGTGGCTCTGTGTTGTTCCCCCCTCCGCCTTCGCTCCAGCACTGAGTCCCTGGGGAAAGGCTGAGTCATAACCCTATTTGCAATACTTGTATATATGTCTGCCTGGAACAGGGCAGTTTTACTCTTTATCCAGGAACAGAGCTGTAAAAGGTCAGGCATCTCCAACTGCAGCATGGCAAGAACAGGGATGAAGTCAAAGAAAGCCTCTTCCAGCAGGCAGTTGTCACCTGGAGAGCAAGAGTCCCAACAGACGGCAAAGGTGAGCAGTCCCCTTTCATAACAAGGACAACCCTTGGCTTAATTAGTCTGGTGACAAAACAATTATGTGGGACTGTGATGCTTTAATTCATGAGCCAAATTAATTTGCCTCAAAAACACTTCTGAACACCTGTCTCCGTACACCTCCCAAAATATTACTTACATGTCACAATCAAGGGAAGTCAGGTTACTTCCTACATTAATATTTCAGTTTTGACAGCAACTTTTCTAGTAAAATACTGTAATCAGAGAGGGGTGTAAGCTCTTGTATGCCCAACCAGTACAGCTGTCAAGACAGTAGTGTTGGCACATGATACAGGATGCTATAGATGCCATTTTATCCCACTCTCACCATCCACTTTTATTTCTCTTCCATCATTTTGCATTAGTCTTTTTTTTTAAGAACAGAGAAAAGAGATGTGAGCACAATCTGGTTCCTTCTAATTTTTCCCCAATTAAGCAAGGTAGCTGGCAAATTAACACCTGGTAACCTCAATTTCTGGTCAACAGTAGCTTTTCCAGATAAATATTAACCTTTCAGACTTTATGCCTTTCTGTCCCCACCTTCTTCAAAGTTTTTGTGGGAACAATTTGAATAGCTCATTAACCTGCTTACCGAGAGGTTTCTTTGTTCTTTTAAAATGTTTTACTAGATTCCGTGGACAAGGACTTTTTGTGTTTTCCTTCTGGTTCCAGAAACATCCCAATTTCTTTTCCTCTTGCTAGAAATACCTTTAATGTTGAGTATGCTTGTGTTTAATCTGTTTGAAGCATCATCTCAAATACTTCTCTACACTAATGTCCAGAAAGGTGATTTAAGCTTTCTGGATTCTTGGGATAGAAATCTGTGCCCAAAATCTGAGGACAGAGCATAAAAATTCCATCTTGTTGCCAATGAAGGAAAACATTTTTAACTTCTTGTTATTCTAGTAACAACTGTGCTTCATATGAATGGCTGAAATTTCTGCCCTGAGTTAAATCCAGTGCCTCAGCGTTAGTTATGTGTTACAAGAGAAGCAAACGACCTCTCAAGGATTTCAGGATCACTGCTGTGTATGAGAACAGGGCTCTCTCTTGTACTCATCTCAAAGCATGAGCAAGAAACCCTTTGCTATTGGCAGAGATTAAACTAGCAGGGTCTTTTCAGCCTCTCTGCAAAGGAGAAGAGAATCTTAAAAAACACTTCTCCAGTTCCACTGCTAAATTATGCAGCTGAAAGTAAGGTAACTCTAGCACTGGATTAGGTTCAAAAGCTGGTCAAGTTCAAAAACTTCCTGTCATTGGAGAAGTGGTCAGTCCCTTCTCAGCTGAAACACCACCTTCATGTAAGGCCATGTACTCCACAGCAGCCTCTTTACTAGTTACACTGAATTCTTCTTACTGGTTGTGATGCAATAGTAAGTAAAGCTTAAAGTGTCTTTATTACTACCTAAATGAAATAATTTTACTGATTTGTTCTCTTCCCCCACAGGCTTTCCTTTTAAGCATTCATCTTAAAATGCAGATTATCAGAAAAAGCGTTCTTACTTTTAAGTCTGGGGGTTTTTTACCACTTATTTTGTCAAGTTATATTACTTTCAGAGTTTTAATTTCTTACATTTTGTATACAAAGACTACTATTAAAATGACCACAGTTTAGTTGATGAAATGATGCCAGGAAGGGTTATGAGTGTTCAAACATGTGAATGTAGTCCAAGGTGTCTAAAATGTTATTCATGTTTCTGGCAAAGAACACATACTGTTGTCCTTGGCATCTGACCAGAATGGCCTAGTGTTGCACTAACTTTTACAATATACAGATACCAGCAAGTAGAAAGAGTGTAACATGCAGTCATTACCCAAGATCTTTAACACAGATAGTGACGAGGTTATAGTACATTACCTAAACAGGCAATGTAATCCCATGTGTAAAGGTCACTCTAGGAGGTGCCGGTCAAGTTATAAATCTTGCCTGGGAAAGCAAACATGGCGCAGTTTGAAAATCCCATTTGCAGGCCCTGTGTTGCTCAGAACAACCACCATATGGAGAACATGGCAGGGACCCTCACTCTTAAACAGGTTTTAACTCTGGACAAGTCACCTGACTTTATGTGTTTTGATTTAATAATTTTAAACCCACGTACAATAACCCCACTTTAGTGATCTGGAAGAGTCCTAAACTTTTCTAAAATATTTGTATTGCAGTTAGAGGAAGTCACATTATGGTCATGGTGTTCCAGTAATCGATTAAACAGCATTTCTGGAATTTATTTAAATGGATTGACATTGCTGTAGCCTAGAGAAGTGAGAAGAAAAGCTCCTGGACAGAAATCCTAACTGCATGTAGGTATGGGAGACAACACCTTTCCCAAAAAAGCAGGGCAGACAAAGAAAACCAAAGGGCACATACGAAAGGTATGGAAGCTGAAAAACCTCTCTACACAGCTACACGTGTCAAGAGCAAAGAACCATACCCAGCAGGCATTGTTCAGAGAGATGATGGTATTGTGGATGATACACTGGAGTAGAAAACCATAGTCTAAAATAAACTTCCCATGTGAAACTGGATATGTCACTTACTAGCCCTATTTACACAACTACAGAATACACATAAAACATTTGCCCTGGAAAAGTATTGCAGGTCCGTTTGCTGTGCTGGTTTATTTCTGCAATAACTCACTGCAAAACACTGGAATACTGAAATGAGAGTGACTGAACCACCACCTGAGTCTCCCATAACCTAAGCCTGAAATTCAATAGCAGAAGCAGGATCTGGGTTTTCCGTCAAAAAAGGAAAGAAACTACAATGATACTGAAGCAAGACTGTCTGGCTTCTGCTTCCTCATTTCACAATGCTCTACTTAATGGCAAAGATACACATTTCAAATGTACCTTGACACAAAACCTTTTGCCAGTGTTTATAAAGATACCTCAACAATCTACGTTGCTACAGAAATCTAAATCCTTAAAATCCTTATTGAAGTCAAATTCAAATGAAATAAGTTACTGTGCTATGACAAGCTTATTTCACTTCAGGTGCCTCGCTGGCTCAGGTGCAGCAGTTCAGAGATGTTGACACTTCAGCACTTCACTGTTTCCCTCCATAAACCAGATAAAATCTGAGTTTTGTAGTTTACTGCAAAACAACTAAAGTAACTGTGACTAAGCACAAGTGGAATACACAAAGCAGCTCTTTACTGTGAAGCTTAGATCTGCAGTCATTCATTTTCCAACCTTACAAGAAATAGCATTAAAAAAAGTTGTAAAAACTCAAAAAGGGAGCGTGGAGAAGTACAGCAGAACAACTCAGAGGTTTTTCCTTTCTAGGGCAGGAGCTTTATTACTAAAAGTAAAACTCTGCCGGAGAGCATTCTTCCTTTTTCTAAGGGCTCAAATGAAGAAATATAGCACAACTAAATAGTTTTGAGTCCATTTATTTCCCAGACTATATTTACTCTGAGACAAAACCCGTTTTGGGCTGAGCCAGAATTGAACACACCACACTGTAACCAGTTCTGCCAAAGCTTGAAAACTTAGTACTTTTGCAGATAGGATAGGAACAGAGTAAAACCAATGACCTCACAACCCCTCTCCACACTTCAGCAGTTACTTGAAGCAAAAGATACTCCAGGGCCAGACAGATATTATGTCTTTTTCCTTAAAAGGATCGGTCTGGGAAACTTGGCTTCAGGACAAGACAGACCCCTTAGTTACTGCATTTTTCATTAATCTGGTAATTTAAAGGCCCAGTATTCTCCACTTTTGAATTGAGGGAAAAGAAGAAACCAATGGAATGACTTGGTGATGAATCTTGACAGGACAATAAAGAAAGAGGGATAGAGAAAAGAATTGTCCCCACCCATTCTCTGTCCTTTAGAACAGCTCCACCACCTTCTCAAGAAGTTCCTCTATGCTCCAGTAAAGTTTTAGTATGCAAGCAAGTATATTACATAGCTTGCTAAAAACACAAAGTTTGCAAAGCAGGGTCAACACACCTTTTGCTCCACTGAAACCTCAGGACAACTTCAATCTAAGGAAGACAGGTGACAGCACTGCTAACAGGGACAGCACATGGTGGCCACAGGACAAGGCAAGCTGGAGTGTACACTTGTCCAGACACCCCAAATATTAAAAGCTTATCAGGGAGATGTTAAGGATGCCAGGAAAAAACCTGACTGATCACTCTTATCTTGTGTGACTGGAGCCTCTGGGACATGAAGTTAACCTGAAGGAAATGTCACTGCTGGCATTTCATCAATCTCACCCAGACT
Organism: Erpornis zantholeuca; assembly: GCA_013400515.1. NCBI lineage: Eukaryota > Metazoa > Chordata > Aves > Passeriformes > Timaliidae > Erpornis > Erpornis zantholeuca. Next base: position 358,075 of record VZTN01009279.1, read on the forward strand.
GCAGAGGCTCAGGAGGTAAAGCAAGACGTGCTGCAAGAGTCTCTTCAGAAAGAGGACAGACACTCTTAGTGCACATATTTTGAGCCCTTCAAGTTTTTTTCAGCCACACTGGATTAATTGCTTATTTTCCATGCACCTCACTTTTTCACCTGCTAGGGAAGTAGCTAATACTCTGTGGGTAATTAATGCTTAAGTAATTGAGATAGCTGTGTGGCATACAGCGATGCTGACCTTAAGAAACTGCTACACTACAGGCATTTTGTAACAAAACAACTAATGGTGTAGACAGAAGCAGCAAGTTGAATGGCTTGTCAGCACCTTTTACATGGCCCCTTCTCGAAGAGGTGGCACGTTCACATATGCCTGTTCCACAGCAGATCTCAGCTGCTGTGTAACAAATGCATAAAATCACTGCAAGTAAATTGCAGTAGACAATATTACACAAAGAACAAGTCCAAGGAAGCCTTATAAAGCATGAAAATACATGTTTGATCAGTACAGAAAGGCTAAATTAATAGCTGCTTCTTACACATGCCAAAGGGCTCCCAACCGAGAGGCAACAATGAAGTTTCAATCCATTATTTGCATTCAAAACCAAAAAAGTTCCAAGTGAACAGAAACATGTGTTTCCAGGGATTCCCGAGATGTAAAACATTCTCCTGTAATTGTATAAATAAGAGTCAGAGACTGAAACCCATTAGTATGTTTCCACTAACAAAGCAGAATAAAACAGAACAGCAAATTAAAACTTCAGGGAGATGACCGGCGTCAGTGAACAGCTTAAAATGCTGCTGTGCTGGCATGAAAAGAGGAGAGTCCAGAGTAGTCTCCTAAGGAAACAACAGCAAACCCATTCTTGTCCCTAGTGGTATTTATTCTTATAAGGCTACACTCTTATGGGTGGAAGTACTTATTTTCCATCACCTCCTCCATTCAGAACTGGAGTGCCTTGCCTTCCCTTACTGGGGGTAGAAATAGTTTCAGCAATTCTTTCCTACTGCTTTATGGGTCTACAACCACATGAATAAACAAAGTTCTGCACTGCATGTCCATCTTTAAAAAAGAAGCAAAACTAAGACACACTTTTGCCTCCAAATTTAACAGCCATAGCCCACACCCCTGCACATCAGGAGGCTGGGACAAGGCTGAGAGTGGGATCTAAAGAGAACAAACAACATTTAGGAGAAACAAGTTTGATTGTAGTTACCTCTCAGATTTCAAAAGCCTTACACTCATTGTAGCTCCATCTGCATCCCCATTTGCTAATACACAAATATACAGGACTGGGATCCCAAAGGACTTACAGATATATAAAGTGACTGTGGCTGAGCACAAACAGCTGTTACAAATTGACAGGAGGGGGAAAGAGTTTTGATAAAGTAGTTGTTAAAAGCAGGTTCCTTGTGGATTTTAGATCTACTAATGCTAAAAACTTTTACTACACCATCAAATCTCAGGCTTTTGTAAATTCTCCCATTTCTTCCCTATTGCACAAAACACAGTTAACATAACCAGCATGGCAGGACAGACAGACTAACCAGGAAAGCCTGGACAATTGTTCACAAACCAGTCTGGCATACCGGGGTGTAAAACTAGCTTCAAATTATAAAAGAAGGTAAAATTTCAGGGCATTCAAATAGATAATGGAAGGGGGACTAATCCTATTTTCACAGTCAGAAAGAAACCAACCTTTAGCACAGATCCACAGCTTAGCACACAAACTGTCACGCGGTGCTGTCACACAAAATCTTTTCTCGGGAAGAGACAAAGGGAGGGATGTACCCACCGCACCGAGGGATGTATGTGCTGGAGACAGAGACAAAAAGAACTGCCCAGGGTCACCCACGAGTCGCTCAGGAGGAAGAACCAGGGCACAAGGCGAGCCCAACATTTACAGCCCTGTTTAGACTTCGGAGCTATCAGGGACTGCAGGAGATAACCTATCCCTTACTTCAACATTATCTAAAGCAAACCCCTTATTTCATTAACCCTTATTCTTCTGGTTTGCAGGAATCTTTTCCATTAGGAGCTCCTGGCTAACCATTTAGGGTGCAGAATTTTGGGGACAACACATTACCCTTCATCAATCCCTTCTCCAGATGTGCAAGCCAGGTGGGCTGAAACACCAAGTGCACACACACCAGAGGCACTTTAAGTCTTTGGTTGCTTTCAAGCTCAGAGAACCTCAGCCTGTGCTCAACTGCAGCACGAGAATCAAGCCCAGACCTCCAGCTAGTACAGTGGCAGTGCTGCTGCCTCACTGCAGACACAGGTAGGCGAGAGCTGAATCGCCTTTGGGAGATTTTTGGCAAAGAACTGCCCCAAGAACAGCCCAGAGAGTTACTTCAGCAGACTGGGTCAAGAGCAAAGAGAATCTTTTGGTGCAATCTGTCACAACTTCACACTGCAGACAAGAGAACTCCATGTTCTGTATGCCATCCGCAGGCTGAGTCAGTGCCCTAAGCACAAGCTCCTTCCGCCTCCAAATGCTCTTTATACCATCATTAGACTGGAAAGGTGCAAACAGCACAATTCGTGATGCTGAAGCAACAGCTGATTACTGAACCAGGAGAAAACAGGGGCAAACAACCACAATTCCTAGTCCTTACAGATGATAACAGAGACTTCAGCCATATTTAAAAAATAGGTTGATATTATTTTGGGGCATAAGTTTAAAAACTGTAGTAGATAACAAGGAAACTGCTGTGTTGTTAAGAGTAATTACCCTGCGATGATGTCAACTAGAGAAATATTTTCTCTTGCTGTCTGTGTAAATCACTACTGTATTTGGATCCATGGAAAATAATTTTTTTGTAAAGACTAAGCAAAATCCTGACACAGTGAAGTCCTCAGCACAAGAGTGATGTCCCAAGAGCAGCTCACACAGAGCCTGAATTCAGACCGACACCACACAAGGACAGGGCTGGTGTGTTTGACTCTCCTGGGTTTAACCCAGAACAAGGCCCCCCCTGAAAAAATTTAATAAATCAGGGAAAAAAAAAAAAAGCAGTTGCATTGAACTGCCTCTTGCTGCAGCAGTGGATGCCCAGCCTGTGTCAGCAGCCAGGATCACACAGTTCATACACATGGGAGTGGTACATGCTCCGCGTCCTCAGGGAGAGGCTCTTAATGGCATTTGCTCAAAGCCTTTTATTAACCATCCCTTGACAACTCCGCATGGCTTTGGCCACTGCTGGTCTCCTGCTTGCTGTAGGGAGGAAAGACTTCAGAGGCAGCACCCTTGGGAACAAGCCTCTGCAATGCTCGGTTTTAGAGTGTAAACTGAATGCACAACACAAACGAAAGCGGCTGGTAGAAGCTTTAAATCACCTTTGTCAAGCAGTACAGCTGCTTTATCCACTGGAATAAGATTATTCTCCTATTACTTGTTTAATATTATTCCTGTTAAGCTGAACTGAGGTAGCATGGCCAAAGTCTTAGAAGAAGTTTGTTTCAGAAGACTGAGAACTTATTTTTATTACACTTAAGCTGGTGCCTCACTGTAGGAGCAACTCCCTCACTGATCCCAGCTGGGCTTTTTTTTTTTCTTTTTTTCTTCTTTCTTTTCCTCCTATCTACAATGATTCCTTTAAAGTATAGGGCTGCACTGGATGGATACCTGCCCGATTTCACCTCTGTCCCCATTGTGGGTGAGTTAATTGATCACTCACCCACAAGAGGCCAATTCCAGCAGAGTCTAGAAGCATTTTATCACCAGAGTCTGCCTTGCCACAAGTCCCATTCTCAAGTCAAGGGATGGAATGCAATTCCCTTGCCTTAAGGGGATTTTACCACAATTAGCATACAAGAAGAAATCTGATACCAGCTAAAACACACAAGAAAGTAAACAAAAGGTAAATGTTTAATGACAGTTGAGATTTCTGCACTTCTGTACTCCTGAGTCATCTGAAGGAAGGGAAAGAGGATGCAGAAAGAAGGATCAGTAGAGCAGTGTAGGACACAGTAGCTTTAAAGTAAGACTATGATTGCAATATTTTAGTAAGTACAGCTCCTAGATATGGTGCACTAAATTCCACTGGAAGTCTTCAATTTACAAAATGTTACTTCAAGTCACTGATTTTAATCTCTTCATGCAGCTGTAATCTATTCATTATGTTAAATCCAGGCCAAATCTCACTAGTTGACAACTGTTACACCACACCACTACAGCTGCCTGAATATAAAACATAACCTATTAACACAGGATAAAAGGCTGTGGCTACATTATTATGGATGATACACTCCTAGGTTCTTCAGTTTAAAAACTCCATGCAATGTGTTATCAGTTTGGCGAGGTTTTTTGTTGAGTTTTGTTTGCTGGGTTTTTTTGATTCTTTAAAAAAACTGAATAGCTGGCATCTCTTCACGGAACACACAGCCAACACTTTCAGATTCCACCCCATGAAAAACTCAATTCTGCCTTGAATGGGAGGAAACATTTATGTAATTTGCTTCCCATCTGAAAGAAAGCAAGAATAGTCCTTAAAAAGTGAACGGGATCAATTCTGGTTACCTTGTGCCTCAATTTTAAGAGCAGTCCTTTCTTTACCTATGCAGAAATAACAAGGTGTGGAAAAAGCTTTCTTTTTTTAGGTTTCAAATGCCTTCCACTACCACAGTCACTAAACAAGCTGTTTAAACCAAAGGAAATAGGTTGCAGGTGCAAAGTGCCCTCACAAGTTCATTTATCACTACACTTCAAGTGCTTAGCTAAAGGCTCCCATCATATCAGAGCCTCTGCTTTAACAACTACTGCAATATAATCACACTCTCTACTTTTTATGTTTTCTGAACATGGAACCTAATATTATTTAAATAATTTTTAAAAGTTGATTGGTGAGAGGGGTAGAAACATGTTTGAAAAACTATGAGCACTACAGAGGCGACCATAAAGATTCAAGACTGTTATTCCTCTTTAATATAACCTGAAGTGAGTAACCCAAATTATACAGCTTATTTTTAGGGGTATTCCAACACATTAGGAAATATATACTTCCACTTGATTATCTGACAGCAGAAATAGGCAAAGGAAACAAGATGAACATCAAAGACTATTTAAAATCTCATAATTTATGCCTGAACGATTCAGCTGTAAGGCCGTGAAATATTTTTAAGTTTCTTGGCTGCCAGTTTTATGTATGTTGAGACCATTTTTTAAAAAGTTATTATGATTCTTACTGGAGTCAAAATTAAATCAATACATCTATTAAAATTTATTATCAATTTTACATGAAGGACTAATACCAGTGTGGAAGCTGCAGCCACTCCAGCTGATTTAGCAGTTTCCTCCTACACAAAGAGCCCCAGAGCAGCAGCTGTACCATCCCCTCCTATCCTGATCTTCCAAGTATTTCAAGCTTGTGCTAGACAAAACCACATCTGGGAATGACAGCACTACCCAGGTATCCAGCAGAGAGCAAGGCTCATTCTCCTCTGAGCAAGTTCAGCTTTACCCAGGAGTGCATAGCAGCCCCAGCAGTTTCTGAAACTGCAATACCCAAATACATTTAATCTTGAATTTCCATGCATTCCAGTGACATTCTTCTGTGAGTTTTGAAGTGTACTGAGTTATTTTTGAACTAGCAATTATCTTATTTCCTGTACTCCAGTCTCCACCAGACCAGGGAAAACTCACGCTTTTTCCTGTGGTCACAACTGTGACCTGTGATCACCTTTTACTTTATCCTATCAGATGCAAAAAGGCTCCAACAGTGAAAGCCTGGAGCCTTCTGCTTTCATTAATGGACTGTGCAACACTAAACAGAGCCCATCAGTGGGGAAAACTACATGACAAGTAGCCCTAATACCAGAAGAAAGAAATTGTGAATATCCTACTCTGAAAATTAGCAAGCAACATGAGATACTTAGCTTCACGTGCCACTCTCAAAACTAAGCAGCTGCTCCAACAGATCAAGATACTCCTGAAGAAAAGGTTTAATAAACTTGAGAATTAAGTAACAGCTTGTAACAGGAATACTTTTCTTCTTTTGATGCCATACCAAATACCCCAAATTTGTTGGATACAATGTAAGTTCAACCTGGTTTCATAAGGACATGTTTGTGTCTCTAGGAGGCAAGCAGGGCAGTAGTCTCTGCTCAAGAAAGGATCTATGACCAGAGAAACAGTTCAGTGTTAGATTTTCACAACAAGAGACTTCAGAGTATGAGTTGCTTGAGATCCAAATATAAAACAAGACACTTTCTGTCACTGCAGTCTCTGTGACAAGTAGTGGAATCATGTCACATTTCAGAGTAAGACAGCTATCCTGATACAGAAACTGCAATTTTCATTTTCAAGTGAAAGCCATAAGCACAGAGAAGTAAAGCAAAGAGATAATTTGCTAATACCAAGCATGATATGCTAAAAACAAAACAAACAAAAAAAACCAACAACACCAAAACAAAAAGTCAAACTTTGCTACTATGGAAAGTCTTCAGTTAAGGTCAAGGCCAGTGTTTGTTCCGTAAGAGGGTGCTTTATGAACTGTGTGCATGTCTGATGTACAAGGGTAATTCTGGGTGGATTAAGGGCAAGGGAAAGCTGCAGTGACCTACAGGGAGAAAGCATCTTCTGACTCTTGGTGTACAAAGATGCCTGACAACCTAAGTCTGTGCCTTTTTGGAGCACAAATCTACCCAAGTAACTTCATCTGAATGTAACGAAACCCATTTGGATGACAGGATCTGGGAAATCACATACCAAAGTGCTAACCACACCACCTAGTAGTACATACACACTGTAAGAATACCTGGCAGTGATGGGGAAGAGACAGTAGAGATTTAAGAAGGAGCTTGAGCTTACAGAATGAGGAACCAAGCAAGTGTCCCTGACACTTGCTGACCAAATCAATCACCTTCAGAACCAGAAATAACAGACCTGTGACAAACCTAGAAACGACACAAATCTCCATCAAATCTTGAGCCTTCAAATGCTTCACAGATGCTAAGAAGGAAGCCTTTCTGAACACTGTATCTTTCCTGAACTGAAAACCAGTGGAAAACTTATTTTCCAGCCTCTGAAGCTACTATGATAAAAAACTACCATTACACTTGTTTGTAGTCCATGAACTACAGTAATTTTTAAATACTTTTCTTAGTACTAGGGAAAAATGAAGTCAGGGCTTGTATGACTCTGGCTACCTATGGAGCTAATTGCCAAAGACTAATTCCAGAGCCCTGCTGAGATAAAAATGTTAATACACACAAAAAGTATAAAAATTCAATTAAAAAAAAAATCATATACTAAGAAATTCCCTTCGGAATTCAAGTTTTCTTATTCTGGATTAGAATCTGAGCATGAGGCTCTTATGCTAGGGTGAATGGATGGGGTATTTACAAAAAAGGGGAAAACCCACAAAAACTTAAATTAAAATCAAACTAATTCTGCCCTTAATAAATGAGGCTCACATCTGTTTTGAACGCTGTTTCATGTTATTGTGAAACACAGCTACAGGGGACTTATTTCACAAAACAATGCTCCACAGCTTCATCCTCTACAAAGGAAACCATTTAAAAATACACCCTCATTTCAGTACACAAAGACTTAGCAAAGCTCCTGATCCCTCAGAAACGTGGCCGTGGTGTCAGCATCGTTTCTCATTCTCACCAAGCACGCTGAGGAGTGATGGGCACAGCCCAAGCACAGATCACCTCGTGGGAGACCCAGTGCCCCTGCTGAACTTGCTATCCCCTGCTGTCAGCACCAGGGTACCCAGCTTGCTGCAGTGCATGCAGACCAGATTCAGCTGGTGTGCAAAGACAACACTGGGAGCTTTGAAGAAAAATCTATCAAGACTCCTGAAAGAGGCAAATATTGCCCAGGATGAGCACTGCAGGAGAGGACCACTCATAAACACGGAGAAGGAATATTTTAACTCAGTCTATGTTTCAAACGTAAATTCGTGTTTTGCTGTGCACAGACAAGCTCATATTTTGACAGCGATGCTGAGCAAAACCATAAACTGACGATTATGCATCAGTGGACAGAGTCTCAACAACAGGACAGGACAGGAAGGAAGGGGGAAAATGTGTTAGACAGAAAGCAGTGCTTCCAGAACAACAGCTTTACACCTTCTTTTGTGAAACAAGAAAATGACAGACTCGCCAATTCAACTGCTTCTGCCTTTTGCCCAGTATTCAATTTAAGAATTAAATTACTGGGATAGCCATCTTATTGCCAGCTGCATCCTCCATCTACTGCAAGACAAGCTACAGACTGTGGCAAACTAAGCTACACCGTGCTGGGCTCTCCCAAGACCACATGCTGACAACTAAAGCTGCCGAGCACAGAGCATCAAGGGCCAAGCTGTACTTTTTATATCTATATGATTACAACAGCCTAAAACCCAGAAAGCAGCTTCCTTTAGATACAGGTGATGCTGAATAAGCCTACTTGATGATAAAAGAAAAACATTGTTTATGACAGCTACTAAAATCCAGAGAGCAGCATATTTTAAATTAGAAGACTATCTACTCATAAAAACAGGTATTTCAAGGACAGCCTGCTTACATTCCCTAATGAAGTGCAGGTGACATACACAGCTATGATAACATGACTCAGACAAGACGACGGCTCCTCTGACAGTCTTCCAGGCTTTGGAGTAGGAAGAAGGCAGGAGGACAGGAGATTGCAAAAGTGTAAAGGACTCTTGAAAAATGCAAATGTTCTCCACATTCATGTCCAAAGGTATCCTGGACAGCTGGAGAGATGTCCCATCTGATGGAGCAAGATGAAGTAACCCAAACACCTACACACTTCTAGCATGACAACTTGCGAGTATCACAGTTAACAGCACTGACATTCAGACTGATTTGTGGCAGTGCTTGCTTACTGCAAAGATGGATGAAGATGACACCTACAGTGGGATTGGGCAACACTGCAGAAGTTAATCAAGGTCACATTAGTTATGAGTTTATCTCTTGCACTGCATTTCTGTTCACATGAGCCTAATGCCCCTGGGTCTGGCCATTTAGACTGGAACAAAACTTGCACCTTAGTTTTTCTACTGCAGAAAGCACTCAAAGACTTTTGCTCTGTATCCCTGAGGTGCACTGTAAACCACGCTGCAAGAATCTCACCTTCAGCCAAAACCCATTCTAAAACCCAAGTGCTGAGGGGAAACACCAGCAAGGAAAGCTAACTCTGATCCACACATCAAAGAGTTTGCTGTGCAGAAGCAGCATTACCACAGATACAGCACTTTAACAGCCTCAATGACATTCTCAGTCCTCAAAAGAAAAGCAGGCAGCCTTTTATTCCCCATCTGGTGGTCATTAACTCTAGAGAACAAACCTCAGAGTACGTCACTAACTCTGCTCCATCCCTCCATTTTGTACACGTTGCTTGTGTTGCAATGATTCATCCCATTCACATGGATCTCCGAAGAGTTTCAGCTTCCCGTTCCCCAAAAGGCTGGATTAAACTGGAGAGTGCTTGTCTAACTTGTAAGGTGCCTTCCTAAGGCAAGTTTAAACCAGTACCTGCCCATCCCAGCTATTTTATCTTTCCAAAAACTAATCTTACTCACACACTTAACAGCATTCACAAACTGGGAGAAGACATAATTTGTTCTTCCTATTGCTCCAGGCCCAGTTAGGAGACACTCACAGCAAGGTGGCCTATATGGTGCAAGAGACTGACGTACCTAAAACCAGAACCCTGCACACAAACCAGGAAGCCAGTGTCTCCCTATTGCAAATCCAGTGATTTTAATAATTGCAGAACCCTCCACACAACATTTGTAACTTGTACTGTATCGTAAGTATTTATAAAATAATGCAGTACCACAGAAAAAAATGCCCATCTTAGCTCCTGAGATGAGATTTGCTTATAACAATATGCTAAAATGGCAGAAGCTATATTTTGGAGTGTGTGTGTGTGTGCTGCCCTTTGATGTGCACCTTAGTCTTCAGCTGGAGAAGGAATTAAAAATCAGAAGCAAATGTCCAAGATGGAACTGAATCTCAGTCCTAGCCAGACAGCTTTATATCTATTTCTGTGCTGGAAAAAATCACTCCCACTATGTTCTGGTTTCTCCAGCTCTGAGAAGAGCATAGTACTCCTTCTTCCCCCACTGTGTTGCCCATTTAAACAATATGGCCTTAGGACAGGGTAACAATGAACAGCACAAAGGACCTTAAGCCCATACACAGCATCCATGAGTAACAAAATGTCCCTCCCCAGTGCTTCCTGCCTTCAGCTTCAGAGGAGTCTCTCTTCACAATCAACCCTTCACCCTCACATCCTGAGCAGAGCACCTAGCACTCCAGACATGCTGACAGCTGGCAAGGCAGCACTGCACCAAACCAGAAGCTGGAATAAGAATTGCCAACTTATCAGCTATTAATCTCCCTAAGGACAGCACAAACTCCACCCACTTGCACCTGCTGCAGAGCAGACGAAGGAAGACAGCCTTCCCACCTGGTTATTAGGTCTCCAAAGAAACTGTATGGAACAGGGTGTCTGTCTCCTGCCAGAACTCGGACTGTCCTCCTCCTAAAACTGCTTACAGACCACAAAAACACAACTGTTTCAGCTGTGTTTAAGCACTAACTCCAGAAATCTCTGCATTTTAGTTAGAAGATCACCACATTTCTCAACTCTACCTCCAGCTACTGAAAAATCTACAACAGATGCTCTAGTTCAAAGGGGGAAAAAACACTGAAGAGTCTTCTCTCCTAAAGGGTCTTTATAAGCCACCTCTGCAAAACAAGAAAGTGCAACCTCAGAGGAAGAGGAGCAGCTGTTTTGACAATCTGGCCCTTGTTCAAATACCAGGATAAGCCTTGAGTAGCAAAATATTGCCATCAATAAAAAGTTCAACTAAAGTACATTGCCCTTGCCCTAAAGCTCAGGTCATCTACTCCATGCTACACATACAGGAAAAGCAGCTGCAATGTTGTTCAGCTGAAAATGTGTACAGAAATGACAAATGAAAGAAAAAATGTTCTGGGTAACACTCTACAAGTTCATGCTCTCATGTGTCAGAAGCTGTGTTAGGCAACAGAGCAGAGTATGTGACAAATGCCAGGAAAAAATTAAAGAGCTATGTGCACTTGGGGATTGCTCCATTCGTAGGAATTATTTTCTTGACTTTTTAACTACGAAGTCACATCTCTGACCAATGTCTAAAAAAATTATTCTCAAAAATTCTTAAAATTATTCTGTTAAGACACTGCCATACACTTAGCTGCACCAAGCTGACAAGACATTTGGATGGAAACAAGACAACTTCCAATTTCCTGCTGCATACACTGAGTAGTGGAACAATCCCAACACTTCAGAAATTCCAAAGCATTTGGTAAAACTTACTTCAGAGAAGCCAAACAGTGGGTTTCAGACAGAAAAGTTGTATGCAGCTTATACATGTTCAACACCAGACCTCGTATTTAATTTCTTCTTATGATTTATTCTTAAGCACTGCAAAATACTCAACTACTGAGGTCCTGGATGCTTGCTGCAAAAATTAGTAACACTATGCAAATCAATGACTAGGATTACAAAATGAGCAATAAGGAATAGAAGCCACTAGGGTCCTATTTTTAGAAAATCATTGAAAAACAGCATTATAGAAAAAAATGGACATCTTGAAGAACCAGAACTATGCCTTCATTGAGAATGTAAGAGTATTTCTCCCTCAAATAAAGCTGCACTATGTGCTGAATGCTGTGTCTGTGAAAAGACTGTCAGCTGTACGCTGCAGCTGATGAGACCTAGCAGGCACTTAGCTAGTTGACCAAATGACTGAAACATCAGTCTGTTATCAACATTATTCTCATACTAAATCTGAAACCACAGCACTGTACCAGCTACTATGAAGAAACTTAACTCTATCCCAGCCAAAACCAGGACACCACCACATTTGCACCATGGAACATGTGTTTAATGGACACAGCTGAAGATGAGTTACACAGACGGATCAAAATATTTTAGTGAAGTTACAAGTACACTCCAAGCTTTCCTGAGGCAGAAATCAATCTCTCTCCTGTCATGGAAAGATACAGGCAGCTGCAGCACTACTGTGCTGCAGAGCTGAATTCAGTGAATGTCTATCTGTCTGTAACATGTCTATGCTGGGCAGAATTATGAAGGAAAATCTCCATCTTTTGGTGGGCACCATGAGGCTCAGCACTCTCCAATACTGACAGAGAAGGAAGCCATTGTCTTGCTAACACTCCCTAAAAAGCTCCTTCTCTGACGAAGGTATGAGATAAAAATACACACAGGGACACCCACACAGCTCACAACTGCACAAAGCATATGGCAAGCTTGTGAACATGAACAAATACACTCACGTCAAAAATATCGATAAGGAATCCAAAAACATCTACTGATCGGAAGCTCTGTGGGAAGCAACTTTTGTCTCTTTACGACTGACAGGAGCCTCCAATTAAAACCATTTCCCAACAGTCTGATGCTGTCCCTCTTTACCCTACCATCATCCCAATTTCAGAAGTCACCACCTTGAAACATAGAAAGGGATTTAAGTATTTCAGGTGAAGATGCAGGGGTTTTTTCCTTGAGAAGACACTGTCTGCTGAGGCTGAGTGACAAGCACCTACACTAACTTTCCTGCTGTGCTTCCAGTGAGCCTGCACTGCCCCCATCCCATCAAGATAAGCACTTCAGACATTTTCCAGCCCCCACCTCTTAGCTTCCCAAGACAGGAGGAAGGCATGCTTGCTGCTGTCCGTCCTTGGGACTCTTTCATATTGGGAACAGGCAGATTCCAAACACAGAGCAGCTGTCAGTGCGAGTCACTCGTGCAAACTGAACTACTGCTGCAACCACCTTCAAGCTGTTGAGATTCAAGCAACAGCCATGAAATAAGGGGAATTTCCCCAGGGTGAAGCACCAATAGAGTATTTTATCCTAGCAGAGGAGCAGACCTCGACACGATGGAAAACATCACCAGAACTCTGTGACAACACTAGAAAATTTATGAGGCAATTCTTATTTGAACCACTGGCCCTCTCCCACTCATCTTCCCTCATTACAGAACTCCATCTCTCATTAGTATTAATAGAGAACTAATTGCCAAGGTCTCCCACGTCCCCAAAGGCATCAAGTCTGATCTCCACCAGTTGTGTTGGAGGATCTCCCAGATTACTGGCACAAAACTGTATTTCCTGCCACCAGTCCTGCTGACACAGACAGGGATTTAAAAAGTCCTACTTTTATCTTAAAGAAGTCTGAGAATCATTGATGTTAAATATGTGTTACAAAAGAACAAATTTCAGGAAGACTGACTACACCTCCATATTCTCCACTTTCATTCTCAACTCTGGAGCTCTCACTTGTTCATCAGCTGAGCAGCTACAGAAGTCAAATTTAGAAACCAAATTTCCACTTGAAGACATGCAGGTATGCTCATGTATCTGAAGCCAAAACCAATTTTCTAATCCTCCTTCTACTGTGCAGGTCACAAGAATCCAAAATTAACTTCACCCTTTCTTTTCACATCACCTTCCAAATGTCCTAACTCTCGCTGTGACACCCCAAGTTTTACTGCAGTTGACTAAGATCATTAGTTTAAGAAGCAAGCATTCAAGATGAAAATATTTTCAACTACAAACCACTGGAACTATTTAGGATTTATGTCAGCCAGGACATTTTGAACAAACGCTGTGCTAAAAATACCATAGTCTCATACACACCGGGAAACCACTACTACAACGTGTTCAGCTGAGCTAGGAAATAGCAGGAGCCTGCAGCAGAAAAGGCTCTCTCTGCTCTGCCTGGAACAGCAGTTCCACACTGTAGTAATTCCAGTGTTCCACCACCAGTGATGGACAGTGGAAGCCACCAGAGCACACACAGAGGAGCTCCCTGGAGCAGGCAGCTACTGGCAGAGTAAGGACAGCTGTAACTGGGAACACTGTAAAAACAGAGTAATCGTACTGCAGCTATCAACTGGGTTTTAAATTTATTTTCTACTGATTTTTTCAGAAGAGCAAGACAGCACCAAACTCACTGCTGTAACCACAGCAAGCCCATACCCTTCTCACGTTCCCTTAACAGGAGGAACCATTCTGAAATCTAAAGGTGATCCACATTGAAACACTGACAGTGCCGAACAGCTCAGAACAGAGAGTCCTGCAGGGAGAAGGTACAGGCAGATCTATTCTATGCTCTGTCAAAAGGGACAGTCCCAGCACAGCAAGGTGATAAACACTGATTTCTACATCGAATATCCTCTCTCCAATTTGGAAAGCTAAGACACAGACCTTCAAAAACCCAGGCAGAAGCAGAATACATAACATGAAAGAGATTTTGCTCCCATGTTTCAGACTGTGAGGTTTTCTATAAAATGTGGAACAGTATCTATAAAACTGGCAGCTGCAAAACCAATTCAATTTAATAAGCCAATAAATATTTGTGAATCACTACATGTCCTACAAGGATACAAGAGACTGTATCAGCACAACCAACTCAAGCAGACTTGAAATAGAAACTGTCCCATCTTGAAAAGCCACAGGAAAAAAAATCTGTACTGATTTCCTAGGTTAAATTGTATTTCTCTTAAATAGTCACAGTGACATTAAAGCCCATCCCTGCAGTCAAATAACAAAAAAGCAGATACACACTGTGAGTGCTCCACTGATTTTAGCAGAACTACAGCAATATACAACACCAGGAAGAATCTGACCTGAAGCCTCCCTCTAAAAGGGCAGTGGCTTGTGCTATTTCAGCAGCTATTACTTTAACAGGAATCCAGTGAAATCATTAACAGAGGAATTTGAGTCAATGAGATGTTAAGTACTTGCTATAATTACATATTATTGCAGTTTCTGCTGACAGTGCAACTCAGGAGGTTGGAATTCAATGAACTATCTAACGAATATCTGAAGTCACAGTTGTAAATGAAATTAGACTTGATTTGTGCTTGATCACATTTATGAGCTGTGTGTCTGATTTACACGAAGCCATGTAAAAAAAGCACACTTTTACACTGGTCCCCTGGTTCAAAATTTCTCATGTTTTAAAGTAAACAAAGAAGCCCTGATAACACATTAATAACAGAGAGTGCTTAACACTTGAGTAAAAGGAAAAACATCTTAAGAAAACCTGCTAGGAGGAAGAAACACACGGGCCATTAACCCCCGAAACACATCTTCCAGCACATTTAAGCAATTCTGCTGAGTTTTAACAAAAACACAAGTTGGCTGCAGCTCCCAGAAATGCACTCAACTCCCCACTCCCACCAGACATCCATTAAGTTTTAACCTAAATGCTGAATGTGTCAGAACAATTAACACAACAGACCTCAAGGTCAGCAAAGCCCTTCTGAGGCTTCTGCTGGGGAAAATTGATGCGACCAACTTATGTAGCACATGACAGTGAAGAGCAGGTTACCAACAATATGTTTATTTACATTTCTGAGTAATGTCATGAATGATCAATTTACTTCAGAGTACTCTCACCTATGACAATCTGAAGATTCCCATAGTGAAGCTACACTATTACATCCTAACAAGCCCTGCAAGAGATTGCTGTGAGCATATTGAAAATCAATGCAAAAACAAAATTAAGAAATTTTTCAGAGATTGGCATCTTATGTAGAATCCTTCTGAAATAATAAAAAAAAAACCTAAGTGGTTGCAGACTTAAAACTACCCAAGTATTGTTCTGAGGCTGTGGGCAGCACTTCCCACAGTGCAGGCTCACCACCAGCACTGCAGTCTAGAGCAAAGGCACAGAGCAATGCAAGGAAGGAACAAGCTACATGTATCACAGGAAAGACAAAGGAAATTTTTAGCAGAGATATCAATCTGCACCTAAACACCATTAACTACCTTTTGTGCTTTGGATCCCTTGCCAAACGTTTGACATTTAAAGCACTCGTGAGACGTGCTCCCAGGGAACTTAAAAGACAGTTTCTCCCTGACGTGTCGCACACACACAGAGCACAGGCAGTGCCTTCACGCTTCCTAAATCCGTGCAGTTTGTTTAGCACAGTGGCTCTAACAGCAGTGCTAAGGTACACACAGCCCTACGCCAGAAGTGGCCCTGCTCTCCTTCAAAAAACTCTCACCCATCCAGAAGGCGCCAGCAAAGACAGCAGCAAGGAAGCACAAATCTGGTCTCCAACAGACTGTTTCACAACCACTGAGAAATCCTAAAGATCTCTGCTATGTTGCTCTACAGTTTGTTAGCATTTAAATCACCCACACCTCTTATTGCACAGCTCTGTCATACATGAAACATGAATTTAATGCAAAACACAAAACGTGCTGAAACTCCTTAACTTGTAAGGCATTTGGTTCAGCACTCCTGTTATTTAATTTGAATTTCCTCTTGCTCATTCCTTCATGTTGCCAGCCTGATAAATACACAGATGCCCCATGAGTGCTTGGGCCAACAAAAAACCTGCCAGTTCCTGATAAGATGCTGCAGCAGTAAGGGCTTCAGTTTTTTTTCCCTCAAAAATACTCACCGTTAAAGCAAGCCCCTCCTTCAAACATGTTTGAATTTCAGAAGCCACCTCTGAGATGCTGGGCAAATTCACACTTGACTCCTGTTAATGCCCTGTAATGGTTACTCCAGTGACACTTGACCTCAAATTGCATCTTAACATTACTGGCCAAATCAACTGGAGGCAAAAAGCACTGCTTGGGGTGATGTCCTCAGTCTCCACACTGAGCAGTTCTGGATTTTACACAAGTTCTGATCACAGGCTGCTGAACAGCCAAGGCACTAATAGCAGTTAGCGGAATTTAGTAGCTTTGGAATGCAATTTGATTATTTTGCAAACAAAAGTAATTTTTATCTACTGCACTCTGCAAACACAAAGGGAGAGCTGAAAGTCAAGATAAATTGCTTTTAGTCTCAGCATTTGTCCTCAGTAGTAAGAGGTTGTTACATCCAACCTGAGTAACAAAGCTCTTAAAGGCAAAACTCAATAGAATCCAAATCTGTGGAGGTGGGGACATTTTCAGCATCCAAGCTGTAGCTGAAAATAACAGTTTTGGACTCCATTTCCCTCCTGAATGCTGAAGACTGCAAAGATGTTACCTACAGAAAAGGCTGGTTGTTTCAGCATAATACTGCTCTCAGCATGGTCTGCAAACAGGCACTGCTAGGACTGAACATGGAAAATTCTTTGCAATGCATATGGATACTAAAAATACAGCTACTGTGCAAAAAATACCCATTACGGGCAAACAGGAGGGAGAACCTGGATATTGAGATGGAATGCAATTACTCAAGTTGGAATTTGCCCAGGACACTCTTGCTTAGAGTGATCTGGCTATTTAATGAAAGAAATAGCCAGGAACACATATTTACTGCTGGCACCCTCTCTCATACCCAGCACTACCCTGCTACCAATGAAACGGGTGTGTAACCAGATCCAGGCTCCCAGCTACAACCAGGCTGTGCAGTGGTGACCTGCAATGGGCAGATCCACCCAACCTACTGCAGCTGCAACAACTTGTGTGACCACAACCCGAGGTAGTGTGTCCACTGACCCAGACAGGAACATTAATAACAACAGGAAATTTCAAAGTGCTTAAGCTGCCCTATTACTGATACACTAGCCAAAAGTCACCCAAAACATTCTTTATTAACAAAAATGTTTACTTCTGCTACACTCAACATTTAGAATGAGTCAGTACCAGCCCCCAGAAAAACTTCCCTTCCCCCAAATATGAAGCCTAAAGGAGGCCTAAAAGGAGAGTTTGGCTCTACTGTTTAGAGCTGTCTGACAATAATCAAACTACAAGCCAATTCTAAACATCTGGGGGGAAAAAAACCAGTACTTGAGAATCCTACCACCCACTCCTAATCTTTGCACTAAATAGCATCAAAACAAGAAAACAAGAGCAAGAGCCTCAGTGCTCTGGCTGAAGGAAAACCGCTCTTCTCAGATCCGTGCATGACAATTCCCGACACACGAGTGCAAAGAACTCCCGTGCAAAGGAAACAAGACTCAGAGCAAGTAGAGGTGGCAGGTTTTCAGGGAGATCAGGGGTGGTCACAAGGTCAGAGCAGGCAGTGTCTATTCAACATTATTCCCTTAGCAAGACTAACAGGGTGAAAAGGGTTTTGGGGTTTAGGGACCCCTGATCAGTGACAATGATGTTACATGACTGCCATAAATAATTACAATAGGAGGGAAAGGGTGCTGATACCTACACTGGCATGGATTTGTTGGGTGTGCTTGATTTACCAGGAATTCAGTTTTTCTGTCAAGGTGTTTTACTTTGAATTTCTGTATTGAATTCCTCCAACACATGGTAGACATAAAAACCAGAGTTTTAAGAGCTGTATGACTAAAACTCTTAGAAGAATAAAACAGCACATGGTCACAATAGAGAAGAAAAATCCCTCTAAAAGGTTCACTGGAAGCTGGAGTGGAAAAGTCAAATATACATCATTTCCTCTATGTACAACAGTACTAAATAACTAAAGCTTACCAGGGAGGATTTTTCCCTAAATAAAGATGATCCTTAGATAAAGCAAGTATTTTCCAGCATAAGAAGGCTACAAGCATTCCTATATAAGCTTATATTTAAATTGCTTCAAGAGTTACACCCGTACTTCTTGGGAAATCCATTGCGCCCTTTTTTTCTGATAAGAATTATTCATAGAGCCCCACTATAAATTCAGCATGGAAATAAAGAGTTCAAAACCTGCATATTTGATACTGTCTGGTCCTGCTGCACACACAATCACATTCCAATGAACTGACAGAAAGAAAGGTGCTCGCAAGCGTAGATCTGTAAATATTTACCCGCAGTAGCCTACAAAGCAACCAGGCACGTGGACATCATCCCGAAAAGCATTCTAAAAATTAGTGTAACTATAAGTCAAGCAGATATTTTCAACCACCTTCTTTGTCCTCTACCACCTCAGCAGTCAGAAGACAGCTCAGAGCTTCTCAGACACCCCAAACAGTGACAGTAACACACACACACACGAAGGTTTTATGTCCTCAACTCNCAGGACTCCTGTAAATGTTTCTGAACAAAATGGAAGTTAGGTTTTAGAGCCCCTGAAGTGATGCTGTCTACCTTTCTGGAACTGTCTACACTGTGGTCTGTTGGGTTTTTCTAAAGTACGTTTTTATTTTAATTAAAAAAAAAAAACAAACCACCCAACAAGGTAAAGTTACATCATTTAAATAGAAAGGAAGAAAATAAGACTNATCCATTGCGCCCTTTTTTTCTGATAAGAATTATTCATAGAGCCCCACTATAAATTCAGCATGGAAATAAAGAGTTCAAAACCTGCATATTTGATACTGTCTGGTCCTGCTGCACACACAATCACATTCCAATGAACTGACAGAAAGAAAGGTGCTCGCAAGCGTAGATCTGTAAATATTTACCCGCAGTAGCCTACAAAGCAACCAGGCACGTGGACATCATCCCGAAAAGCATTCTAAAAATTAGTGTAACTATAAGTCAAGCAGATATTTTCAACCACCTTCTTTGTCCTCTACCACCTCAGCAGTCAGAAGACAGCTCAGAGCTTCTCAGACACCCCAAACAGTGACAGTAACACACACACACACGAAGGTTTTATGTCCTCAACTCCCCTTCACCCTACTTAAGCCCTTCAATTTGACACCTATCAAATGGGACAGGCTTGCAATCAGCTTCCTTCCTATAAAAAATGAATAAATTATCAGAAAAAGTTATCAGTCATCAGGCTGATTAGAAAAGATAATACTGTATGTCTGTATGTATATAGGAATAAAAACATATATAGACAGACAAGTGTATATATTAATATATATATACACGTATATAATAAATTATATATAAGTGTATCTATATATATATATATAGATATATATATATATATATAAAATTGCAGGACTCCTGTAAATGTTTCTGAACAAAATGGACGTTAGGTTTTAGAGCCCCTGAAGTGATGCTGTCTACCTTTCTGGAACTGTCTACACTGTGGTCTGTTGGGTTTT
>VZTN01009279.1:379933-471114 GCA_013400515.1 Erpornis zantholeuca
GCCAGACCCCCCCCCCATAGGCACAAGCTCATGGGCAGTTTGAGCATTTCCAAGTGAGAGGAGGTGAGCGGGGAGTGCGCGCCTGTCTCACAGACCCCTGGTTATCAGTCTCTGTTATCTGTGTCGCTGACCCTTTGCTATCACTCTGTACGCCACCGCACCGGGCTGGAGTGCAGAGGCCGCAGGAACCACGGGGAGATGATAAGGTGATGCTAAGGGGGGATGCAGATCAGGCAGCTTCGGGCTCACTTGACTCGTTTAAGTCAAGGACAGCACTGGTGCATTGCATATGAGAGCATTAAAAAAGGATCAGCCTGCAAGGTTTTCCTTCTGGCGTAAGCCGGCTCTTTAATTTCTTTCTCCTGCAAGGAAATGGAGAGTAAAAGGGGGCCAAAGCTTAATTTTCTTCTAGCTAATGTGGTAATGAAGCACATGCCTGCCTAGAAAAACACCCCTCCTTTCCCAACCCAAACCTGAAGACATTTATTTCTGTTCCGCAGCAGCTCTTATAAGCGGGTTTTCTTGTCGGTGTACTAAACGGCAGGTTTAGTATGCATGGCTGGTACGTGTCTCACAGGACTGCCTCCAGTCTTCTTGGAGCTTCCATCCTCTGCCGCAACACAGACTGTACCTTTCCTCAGCTTCTTTACACAACCAGAGCTTTGATTTGACGCTAAAATAACCTGGCGCTGCCAGGCTATCTGAAGAGATACATCAAAATGTAAGCAGTGACAGCAGCCACCTATTTGCACTGCATATTTATATCCTGCAAAGAGAAAACTCTGTCACTTTCTTACTGTCTTCAGAAGAGGATCTGAGGACTTCCTTTTTTTACTGAGAGCAGGCAAATATTTCTGGCTCTGGAGCTGTTTATTATGCAAACTGCTTTAGTCACTGTTAGATTTTTAAATATAAACATAATGAAAGGGCTGTTTCAGAGACCGGGAAGAGGTGTGCATGCCCCTGGCTCACAAGAATGAGGTGAAAGTCTGGGGCTTTGGTCTGGGTTTGAGCCCCTCCTTGCTGCCATCCAGCGCTGCAGGTCTGCATCTTTTGGGACAGCCTGGGTGCGGGCTGGCACCTCCTGCTTCCAACATTAGAAATTCCTAAAAGCTCTTTCTTTGAAGCAGCAGTTTCACTTTAAGTCTCACATCTTTGCCTCCCCAAGAAGCCCTGCTCAGGTGGCTGTGCCTGCCACAAGAAAGGGACCTGCCACCACCTCTCCAGCACGCTGCAGCTAGCCCTGTGAAGGGGAAGGCAGCACAGCCCCTTCCAGCAGCTGCCACCTTCACAGGCATTTGTGAGCACATCTGGTTGCACAGGAGAGCCCCCGAAACCTGCACACGAGAGGCTCAGTGCTGTGCTGCCTGCAGGAGCCTGCTGACAGCTGGATGGGAGAGCGCCAAAGGAACAGGGAGCTTCCCAGTTTGGTATCTCAGGTCCTGATAACCACCACTCCCACGGCAGCAGCAGTGCCAGAGCCATTAGTGACAAGCGAAACCTTGTGCTCTGCTGTCAAACACCGCTCATGCCATGGAGGAAACCTGCAGCTGAGACAGCTGTGCTTGAGCCAGAGCGCGCTGTCTCCCAGGAATCGGTTTCCATCTGCTACACGGAGTCTTCTTCTCTGGAGCTATTCAAAACCCACCTGAGCACAATCCTGTACACCCTGCTGTAGCGGAGCCTGCTTTAGCAGTGGGCTGGGCTAGGTGTTGTCCGGACGTGCCTCCCAAACCCAGCCGTTCTGTGTCCCGTTTTGTCTCCAGGGTTATCCTGGAGCCTGCAGAGAGCCTCCTGCTTTGCTGCTAGAACGCAAGAGGCAGGGAAATATACAGCTTGTTCAAAGCACATTAAACGGTAACACCTGTGTGGGCCCATCTGTTGCAATGAGTTGTATAAAAAATCCCTTCTGATCTCCAAACCCATAACATGTAGCACCGGCGGCGTCCAGGAGGCTGAACCTCCTCATCCTCTTCCCCGTTGGCATCCCTTGGGACACAGGAGGCTCTGACAAAGAAGAGGAAGGCTTGTACAGAACACACCACTGTACAACCCAGGGAAGTGGCCAGGGCCCCATGCCTGCCAGAGTTCGAGAAGTATTTGGACTATACTCTCAAGCACATGGGATTCTTGGGGTTGTCCTACGAGGCAGCTAGACACGGTGATCCTTGTGGGTCCCTTCCAGCTCGGGAGATTCTGTGATTCTCACCAGCCCTTTCCACGATGGAGACTGGCAGTGAGGGGGTTAACATGCTTGGACCTGCTTCCCTGGCGAGGCTGTGCACACCCCATCAAGATAAATGGGGCAAGTTCACACCTCTGAGTGCTGCGGTCTCTCTCCAGGGCTCCCTGGGACCGGTACATCACCATCGGGTTAATGTAGCCTAGGTGATTGCCTGCAAAAAGAAACAGCTGGAAACTATGTGTTTAAATTAAATCATAAATCATCCAGGATATAAAACCAGTAGAAAAGCCTCCAGTTCTTGATCCGGTGAATAGCGAGATTTGATTTATCTGGTGCACTCGGGGCTTCATGCTGTGCTCAGGGTGCCTGTTTCGGGAGAGGGGTGGGTGCTGTTTTCCTGGCCAGTTTTGCAGTCCTTTGTCGGGATGGCATCCTACACCTTGCTCCAGCCAGAGTCCCCACTCTTGTGCACGGACGAACGCAAGAAAAGAGACCTCGACATCCAAATCCTAAACCCTCCATAGCTCCATTTCCAAGCATTGCTTTTAGCCTCAGGTGAAGCCATCTACATTGTGTTCCTTCAGTTAATTCTCCTTTAACTTGATTGTATGATGCATTTCAAGTTTGAAAGCGAAACAGAATTGGTAATTAAATACTCTCATATCTTGGTATTTTTGATTACAAGATCTAAAGTTTAGGCCTTAGAGCCTATTTTGGAGTGCGGAAGGAAGAGCACAGCATTGGCAACTCATTCAATTTTATTAGCAGTCCCACAGATTCAAGTTCACTTGTTTAGTTTTCCTTTATATAATTTTGTAAAAATCTCTACTTTTGACAGAGGCAGCAGCCAGTTTCTAGTGTTTATGTTTTAGGAGGGGAAAAAAAAAAGCTACAAAACCCCTCCATCTCAATATGAAACAAGTGCATTCCGCTTGTGAAGACGTAACAAAGAACCAGTTACAAAACATATTTAAACCCAGAAATCCAATCTTTACAAGCCTGCAGTGATTTTTTTAGTCTCAGCTCATTTGTAAGAGCTATGGTTTGGATACTTCTATCACTAGCCTACATTTTTTTCACAGCTGGAGACCTGCCTGATGTGCAGGATTCCCAACTGGCGTCATCCTGTAAACGTGCTGTCTCTAGAACCAAGTGACGCTGGTACAAAATAGGAACAGTCAGATACACGACTCCCCACTCATTTTTCATTAGCATGACCCGCTCAAAACACTCATACCTATTATGTACTGTCGGATGCATTGAAACTAAATGATCTCAGTGCTCTGAAAGAAATCCACTTTAATAAACTGCAGCAATTATTCACAGTTTTATATGTAAGACAAGGGAGCAAATTAAGCAGAACCAGCAGATACGATTGTAAGTGGGAGCTTTCAAAGGTCAGTCTTAATTACTAAATTTCACCTGGGATGGGAGAAGCTTGCAGAAGTCCTGGGAAATTACTAGTTAGAAAACAATAGCTGATATCGCTTGAACTTTATTATGTCCTCATTTGCCTTGGTTAAGGGAGCCAGCAGTGGTAGAGGGGTTGGTGTAATGGAAAGGAGAACATTCGGATCATAATCTAAAGAGCACGTACCTGGATTTTCAGCTAACATTCCCAAGCACATGCACACACATCTGCTGCGATGGTTTGTGGCTGCGGCATGGCCAGTGTGCAACTCCAAATGCAGTCAGGCACATGTATCCCTCTGTGCCTTATTGCCTTTCTGCTCCCAGCGAATAAAAGTGACTCTCCTGCTTGAGAAAACAATGAGAAACCCATAAACAACATCTTGCTTCAGCCTGGCCCCCTAATTTCACCGTGCAGAACAGTCAGTGCCCTGTATTTGGAGATTACCCCACGCCGCGGGGCTCCCGGCAGCAGAGCGCGGGCGCTTTGGGAGCCCCGGAGCACGTGAGAAAAGCCACCCTTGCATAACGTGGCAGGCGTGGGAGGCAATAGAATGGCTCTTTTAGAGCATTCACATGTTGCAAATGTAGCTGAGATAAGGAGTAATTTCATATAATCTGTGCCCCTGGAATGAATTTCTCGTGAATTTAGGCTAGCTGGTTTCACTTTTATCTCCTGTAGTTGGTTTCAGTGGCTGTTTCTCACAATATGACATAATTCTGTGATGCAGATTCCTGGCATTGCAAGGAAAGTGTCCAAGCATTTCTATTCAGCATCAAAACTGCTATTAAAAAATACCCAGAGTTAAATTTGGTACCCACACTTAATAAATGGCTCTCCTTCACAGTACAATGAGATAATATTTCCCCTGTCTCTAGTGTTTTCCATCCAAAGGAGAGAAGAATCCCCATTTTGGGAAAGAAACTGCTCACTTGGAATGTTTCCATTTCTGGAGTTGCGCCACGTGGAGAATGCTGGGCCCAACTCCAGGAGATCCGAGCAGCCTAAACCCATCCAAAATCCACGGGAGCTCTGATACTCGTCACTCCAAGTGCCAGGCCAGATGTACCGCGGAGACTGGCCCTGCTGAACTCAGGAGCACTTTAGAAAAGGAGCCTTTAAAGACTGCTCAAGTCAGTGGCAAGCACTGAAAATTCAGCAGAGACTCTTGGCACGGCTTCTCTGTGACGTGCCAGTGCGCCATCGCCCTCCTGCCCCATGCCAAAAACCGGCTTTTAGCTGGAAGGCTTTGAGACAGCCTAAGCTCAGCCTAGCCTGAAAACCTCAGTGGAAGAGAGGCCCCAAAATGTGAAGAACTGACTTTAAGCTGGCTTGCCCTGCAGGTTGGGGAGGAGTCTGGCCAAACGTGGGTGCATTCCGAACCGAAAGCTCGAATGCGGTGTGAATTGCTCACGCCTTAGGTAGGAGGTGACATGTGGCTCCATTAATGGCTTTATTAGCTCTGGTGGCCCCATGCAATTGGGCGGCGCTTCCCAGCGGGAAGGAGAGCCCTGCGCTGGCAGCTCTGCAAGGGCAGCTCGCTTCCTGCCCCGGCACAGCTTTCTCTCGGTGTCTGTGCGCACTGCACCGCTGCTTTCACACGGCAGGGATGGCCCCAGGAGTGCTGTGCCCTGCTTGGTGCACCCGGCTGCCTGGGGCATCCCATCCTGTACCCCTTCCAGCACAGTCCTTGGACTGCCATAAAGGCACCAGCAGCTCTTCCCGAGTGCCTCAGCTCTTTTCTGCAGCTCTTTCCAGGCTCTGGATAGACCTGGTCTCCTCTTGGCACAAAAAGTCTTGGCACAAAAAGAAAATAAACCAGGTCTTTTGTGAGTTGACACTTGGTAAAGGTGAGAGAGAGACCAGCCCTGCTTTTTGGGCTGCAAATCCCCTACTCTAAGGTGTGTCTGCTATGAGTTGCCCTGTTTTTAGGCTCTCTGTGCTTCAACTCATCATCTAGCAGATGAGGCTCATGGTTCCTCCCTGCCAGTGTGAGTGACAGGGTGAGAAATGCAGGTGTGGGATGAGAAATGCAGGTGTGGAATCCTTTGCTGATCGGGTGAGAGCGATCAAAAGGAGTGGGGACATTTCCAGGTCTGAGCTAATCAGCCTGATTAAATACTGCCATTACTGAGCAGATGTAGCTCAAGGTGGGGTCTGTTAAGCACCATCCTCTCCCTGGAGGTGGGTTAGCTCTTAGCACCCCCTCCCAGGCCATCAAACTGTGCAAATCCTTGACTTAATATCAGGATGCAGCGAGCCATTGGCAGAGGCTGATCATTCAGGGCAGGACTGCCACGACTCTTCCCGCAGAGCAAACCCACGAGCCAGCAGCACCTGCACCCCTGGGTGCTAAGCTGGATGCAGTGCCCACAGGCAGTGTCACAACAGACTGGAGAGGTTTTGGAGGGATGCTCGTGTCTAAGCCTGGTGCTGTCCTGCTCTCAGGCTAAGGCTTCTGGCTCTGAAAATCCAAGGATCAAATATGTACGTCTGAGAGCTCTGTTTAAAAATGGCCATATTGCTGGTTTGAAATGTATTTTTCATGGGGTTTTTTTGGAACATAAATCTTTCCTAAAACAGCTTACCATGTTAGTATTGTAACAGAGCTACAAAAGCTGAATCATGAACCCTTTATCAGGAAATCCACCAAAACCTCAAGTAGAAATAACTACTTTAATGTAATTTTGTCAAGGAGGAAGTAATGAAGATACTTCATAAGTAAACAATAATCAATCTCAAATAATAATGACAATAATGATGAAACTGATTTTTAAAATACTGAGAGTTTTGGCATGCCTTTTTTTCTTTATTTTTAAATGGAGTTGTTGTCTTCATTGGAATTTAGATATTTAAACTCTCTAAACCCTTCTGGAACATTAAGAAATATTTCCATGTCCTACACATTTTGATAAAATATGAGATGAATATTGTCAAGGCCAAGGATTTCATACCTCCTTTCAAAAATCCCTGTCCTAGAAATAATGAGACTAGATTTAAAACAATAAATGTAACTTTCTGTTTAAATTCTTCGCACTGATGTCTTGAAGGTGCTTTTTATTATCATTTATTAAGACAAGGTGGAATAGAAACATAGACCTCATCTGCTCCATATAGCTGCACTGATTTAACATAGCAGCAAATCAGTTTAATTAGATCAGTGATTAGACCTTATGTGAGTACTTCTCCATGCTAAGGGAAGCTTACACTGCTGGTGAATTACATCTTTGGGTCAGAGAAGCAATCTGCTGGCTTCATAATAATAATAATAATAATAACAACAACAGTAATAATAATGATGACAGCAACGTTTTTCAATTAATACAGATTTTTTTTTGTTGAAGCCAGAGAATGGGGTAGGTAAGTGGTGAGGAGGGAAGTTGCAATCATCCTCTGTGTCAGGGTGATGGGATAAACTTCCTATGGTGGTAACCTCTAAACCCTGTTCAACATGTCCACGTCTGGTTGGGCAAGAGGGAGCAAGGCAAAACACACAAACCATAACTAGCAAAAGGGTTGTCCAGCAGATGTAGTCTTGGGTCTGTACCATGTATGTCTGAGTCAATATTTGTGTCAATAGAGAGAGAGATAAACAGGCAAAAATAATCACTGCTTTCGAGAGCTCAGATGCTGTGGAGACAGCACAGAGATGTGGATAACCATCTATCTAAAATGATATTTAACCTAATCTAAGGCATCTGTCTGATGGTGATGAGGATGCTTATCTTTTGCTACTGTTCCCAGAACAGGAGGTCTGTGCAAGCAGCCCCTGGTGTCTTCTTGGAAAAGGGGTTAGAGCTGGTCTGTGCACACACACACGGGCAGCTGGCAGCAGGATCAGCCCTTCTCAAGACAGGGAGCTTTTCTTAGTGTGTCTGAGGGATTTTTGCATGCAGCCCCAAGACATCCTGGCAGCAAGCTGTGACACAGAGAGCAGATGACTTCCTAAGGCTTTTTTCAGGGTTGTGCACCTCTGAATTCATCATGGAGATATGTGAGTATTAACTCTAGGTAATAAAGTAAGGGTGTGCAGATGCAGTTATAAGGAGAGGCTTAGCCAGCCCTAATTTGAAATACAGGCATAAATATCTTTCTGTAGGGTTAGCATAAGTGGAGTGTTTGTAGGAAAGCAGCCTGGTGGCTAAACAAAGCATAGCTCGCTCGTATCACAGCCCAGCCACGTGGATGTGAGGAAGCCTTAGAAATAAAAGTAACAAGGAGCCCATGGGAAACTGCCACTTCAGAGCCTGGAGCTGGACTGGGAAGACAGCAATAGTGGTTTTGTCCAGCTCTTGGTCTCCCTGAGTTCCTGCTGCCATGGACTGGGGCTCATATTTCCCTCCAGGGACATGGGGGAGGCTCCACGAGCCCATTGCGGCTGCTGCAGCCAGGCTCTGTGGCTCCGAGGGGAGCAGCCAGCAGCGAGATCAGGGGGGAGATAGGAGGAGGAAAAAAGATTCTGGAGAGAATGGAGATGCAACTGCTGTCTGCTTGCATCAAGTGAGAAGCCATCCAGGTGGGAGCAGCTCCTTCCTCACCTCCAAGCTGAGCCTCAGCTCCAGTTGCTGCTGCCCCCCTTCCGTTTTCCAAGACCTCCCAGATGCAGCAGAAAGAAGATAATTGGAGATGGGGCTGTACAGCCATGAAATGCCACAGAGCAGCAATTTCTTTCATTCTGCCCATGAAGACCACAGCCCCTGCAGTGCTGGGAACTGGTTTTTGACGATCATACTTAGAGCAATCAAGATGCAGAAGAAATAAATGCAAATACACTGGGTCAGCTGCTGGTGCAACACTGAGCCAAAGCCACTCTGAAAGCAGAAAGAAAGGTTTGTTATGATTCACAGAGCTCCAGGAAGGCTCCTTAGCCAGACATGCAGAGAGGAGAGGACACATGACTCCAGAATGGCTACTCAATTCCAGTGTGGTCTGGAAGCACAGGGTGAAATCCTGGCTCCTGGGAAGCTGAGGGTGATGAGCATCAACTCCAGCAGAAAGTGTCTGAGGTGCTAGAGAGCTCAGTGCCTGAGTGACTGGATCCTGATGAGCTCTGACCTGGCTCAAAGAGGTGCTGGAAGGGTTTTCCCAGGAGTATGGGCAGAGCTCTTGGGCACACAAGGTGTTGGGCAAGAGAACAAGCTATCACTGACAGGTTTACATGATGTGCCTCGAGTGTGTGATGCTTCCGAGTGCTTTGCCATCTCCATATCTTCATTTTGCAGGGAGCGTGTTGAAATCAGCCATGCTTCCTCTGTGTTGTGTTAGCTGGGGGTAAAAGCACAGAGTGCTGAGCGTGGCGATGCAGAAGGGCTGCAGGCCAGCTGCTTGCATTGCCTGCCTGCCCGAGGTCCCAGTGTTGCACTGGGGATGCCTCTCTCCCAGGAAAGCCCTTGGATGGCTGGAGTTTCCAGCCCAGTGTAGAAGGGGGAAGTAGCACCAACACAGGCTGTGCTGCTGCGCCAGGACGTGAGGACTCATGAGCTGTTTCCCATGCAGTGGTGCCAGCTGGCAACCTGGCACAGGCAGCTCACGAGTTATAATCCAAAATAGTCCCCAGCATGGGCATGGGGCCAGGCTGGGGCTCGGAGGGGAGCATGGCACTGTGTCCTCCATGGGGTGCGGGCTGTGCACCCCAAAGATCTGCCATCCCCATCCTGTGCTGCTCCTGATGTCAGCAAAATCCCACTGGAGTGAGCCACCCTGGGCTGGCAGGGCTCACTGTCACCAGAGCAGGGCACTCATTCATAAATCCAGCACTGGCTGGGATGGGGCTTAGGGGAGGAGCTGGGAAAGGAGCAGGGAACAGGGACTGCTTTGTTGGGATGGAGCTGGTGTGGAGAGCATGTGTGCATGGATGGAGCCGGGGGAAGAGGATCTGTGGCTTTGTGGTTGAAAGCTCATGGTCAGCTGCTGCTTGCTCTGCTCGTGGCGTGGCTCAGCCCGTCTGTGGCTCCCAGCAGCACCCCGAGCCCTCCTTTGGGTCAGCACTCCCCAGCCCCTGCCCTATTCCTCCCAGAGAAGACCTGGCAGGAGGGCTCAAAGAAGGGAATGGTGTTGGGAAAAGCCCCCTGTGCCAGCACACAGGATGAGCCCCAGAGACGGCAGGCTCTTGGGGCTGCTTGCTTGCTTGAGGTTGCTCCTCAGGGCCTCAGTTTCCCCAGCTGCAAAATGGAAGGGGTGATGTTAGCTCCTTGAAGTTCTTCAGAGGGAAATCCTGCAGGAAAAGCTGGCGAGAACAGGAGCTGCCATCAGCATTGCTGGCCCTGGGGGAGGGTGGGGGTGTGTGCTGAGCAAGGTGAGAGGGTCCCAGCTGGTAGAGAGGCAGCCCTGAGCTTGGCAGCAGCTCGTGGCTGTTTATGGGAACTGGGCAGACAGTGGGGCAAGTGCTGCCTGTGCCCGTGGCCACCAGGCAGTGCCCACAATGCCTCCAAGGATCTAATCCACACATGGTGCTGTGACACCTGCAGGGTGTGAGTGGAGTTACTGGGGCCTGTACGGCTCCTGGTTGCAGCACCTAGCCCAAACATTCCAGCATCATCCCCTTCCCCACTAATATGGGCCAGGTAACTGTCACTGCATCATGGATGGTCTCCAGGATCTTCCCATCACCAGGACTCGTACTCTGCCTCTCTGCCTCATCACCTCTCCAGCAGCCCTGGATTTACTCCTGATTTACAGCTCATCTGGCCTCATTTTTTTTCTCCATCATACCAAATTGCTGGCGTGTGTCTGAGATCCAATTATTTTCATGACCATTATAAAAACTAATAAACTTTAGCAAAGCCTCTGGAAGCCCCATTGCTGTGTTTATGCATCTGTATGGTCACCAGGGCAGGAAGCACTAGAGCTGTCAGCACATCCAGGCCCATACAAGCACCTCTGGGGCAGTCAGACACAGTCATAATGCTTAAGATTGTGTACTGCAACTGCTTGATAGGTAACTTAAATATAATGAGTTTGATCAGCACCAACCTAAATTGCTGTGAGCAAGAGAACAGAGGGGAAGGGCTCTGGGAAGGGTTTTCTGCTTCAAGGAGAGAGGAATTACTGCTGGCCCCTGTCTGTTCAGTCTATTCCTGTTTCATGTACCAGTGTCAGCGTGACTGTGTCCCATCACACCCCTGTCCTTAGGCAGGGATGGGGACAGGGCCCTGGGAACAGCTGCTGGTCACAGCCACCGACAAAGGCAGGACATGCCCCAAATACAAGTGCAGCGGGTTGGAAACCTCCTCAGCCCTCAGTTCCATGACCTCTGGGGCCTCCAGTCTCCAATTAGCATGGGCTGTAAGGGGCTGTGCTGAGTCCTAGTGCTGCTGCCCAGTGGAGGCCCCTGAGCCTGGCTGTCTCCCCCTGCCATGGGGTAAGGGCTGCCCTTCCATCAGTGCTGGAGCAGCTCCTTCTTGCCATGGATGCCACTGTAAGCTGGCTCAGCCACAAGTGATGTGCGCTCGTGGGTCCTGCCCTCCATCCTCCAGCCACCCATGCAGATCCCATCGTGGCAGTACACACTAGAAAATGGATTTTCAGGGCAACATCTTGAGATGGGCAGCTCGGATTTGCACGGCTTCCTCTCTCGAATTGGGGTGGGGGGCTGTGGGAGGGGGCAGTGGTTCTGGAAAGTAGAAATCTCGAGGTTTTATTACGCTGGTGAGGCTGTCTGTCCTCATAGCTCCCCAGCTGCCCTGGTCATACCTCTCTGCTTCATGCTGAGGTAAATGACAGGAAAAGACCCAGGACAAGAGGGAGGCTGGAAGACTCCAGTGTGGGTGGGGCTGTGGGTGGGGGCACAAGGCTGAGCTGCATCAAATTCTCTCCCCTGACGTATGAACTCCTTTTCTGCTGGTCTCTGCTGCGTCCTTCTGTGGCACAGTTGCAGGTGTGCTCTGCCCTGTTAGCAGCTCCATCAACAGCCTCCAGCCTTGGGAACCAGGAGTAAGAAGCAACAGCAAACCATTAACGTGTCTCAGGCCTCCCCTGATAATTAAAGAGCCCTGCAGATGAGCAGGTTTGAGTTGTCCCATGTGTGCCTGCTGAAATGTTCCACTACTTGCCAGCAGAGGAGCCTGTCTTGTCAGTGCTTGCAGCTGACAGGACCTGCTTGGATTTTCATGTTTTCAGGCTGGTCATTTTTAGAATTCAAAAGTTGCAGCCCATTTAATTTTTTTACGTTTCATTCATCTTGGGGACTGAAAATAGCCTGAGCAGTTTCAGATCCCTTTTTTGTTCTTCTTTGTTTTTTAAATCATCAGTTTCAGTCTCAGACAATCTCTTTGCTGCAAAAAAATAATAAAACAAATGTGTCTTCAGATTAAGAGATTTGTCTTGATTTAAAAGCTACTGCTAGAACAGCCCAAATAAGTGCCACCTCCATGTGTTCTGCTGGGATAAATACTGCTTGTGCTCCCTGGCTGCTGGATTCTCCCACAGGTGGCCAAATTGATCCTGAGTGATCAATATCAAAGGGCCTATTTTTAAAATTCAGAAATTGATTAGGGATTGTGCTTCTGAATTTCCAGAAAACTCACCCCAGGATCAGGGAGCAGGGCCGTGCACATGGAGGCTTCCTTGTGCATGGGATGAAGGCAGCCCTGTGGCTCTGGACTCACACTAGCCCAAACCACTGCACCCCAGTCTCCACCCCCTTCCCAGGAAACACACAAACTACATAAAGTATCTAAGTACAAATGAAAACTGAGTGATGCTGTGATTTCAGATTAAAACACACACATCTGTGTGCATTTGTGCAAAGGCCACTAAACACAGCAGCAAACACTCAGCGCTGTGATGTCTTGAAGGGGAAGGAGTTGTGTCTGTCAGTGCAGTAAGTGAAGGGATGCCACTGGGTATTGGAGGTGAACAGCAACTGTTAAGACTGACTGAAATCCAAATTGTGAGAAAACTTTCTTGCTGGGCCCACTCCACAAGCATTGTCCATCCCAGGGCTGGAGTGCATTACAGCTGGAAAGCCAAAGCCAGGGCAGGTTCAGGGGCTCACTGCAGGGCTCTGCTGAGCTCTCAGGGTGCAGGGTTAGTTGTTAGTCACACCATACAGAGCTGCTGTCACCCTTCACTTTGCATGCCTGAGATGGGATTAACATCTGGTAAGTGCCACAACGAGACTTGTCTGGTCAGCCTTGGCTCCTCACACTGCTCATCTCGTGGTTGAGTCCTCCTCCACTTGGGCTGGGGGAATGAAAATAAACAGACTTGCAGCTCTGCTGCCTGTCAGGCAGAGGGGATGGCTTCAAGCCTTCATTTGGATTTAGTTACAGCAGCAACAAAATTATAACAGGAACTGATATTTTTATTCTTTTCATTTGCATTTGAAATGTCACTCTGGGGACTTCACTATTATTGTTACTGCAAATGCATGCCTTGATTTTTCCAGTCCTGACCATGCTGCACACATGGATACTGGGACTGATCTCCTGCCCTGCAGAGACCAGCCATCCAAATTTCACTGCCAGGCAGAAATTAATTGGAGTGGGAGGCAAGCAGAAATTAAACAGAGTGGGAGAGAAGCAGGCACTCTTCACCTGAGGAGCATGTTACAGATCTGCTTCTGCACTCCTGTCCACTTTGGCAAACTGATAAAATCAGCTTGTCAACAATAAAGTTACTCCTGAGTGTTGTGATTTATTTGTGATTAATTCCTACATAGCCCAGAACAGAAGATTCTATTTTAAAGATATTCCCGTTGCTAGTAGTTTTGGAGTAACACCCATGGGAGGGCTGCCATGGCTGGGACCCTCTCTCTTTAGGTGCTCTACAAACAGGGGACAGGAGCTGCACTGCAGCTGTACCCCAGGGGAGCTAAATCCTGTTTTATTCTAGGAGACCTCCCCAGACCCCCTGCACCCATAACCCTTATTGCAGCAGCAAGGGAGTCTCATGTGAGCAATGCGTGTGGCCAGAGTAGGTGCAGTTGTTCTTACACATGAAAGGAGCCTGGGTTCTGGAAAAGAACCCTTGGATTTCTTCCCAGCACAATGTGCTCGTAGGAGAATAACAAACAGAAGATCACAGGGGGCTTTATCAGGTCACGCACCATCTGCTCTCTCATTCTTGGCTCCAGCAAGACTGAAGGGCTGGTCTCAGCCCACCATCACTCCTGGAAATGGCTAGCATATGTGAGGGCTCCCTGGTGCTGGCCAGGGACAAGAGGGCTTTGGGAGGAAACTGAGGTGAACCAGCCTCCTCTGACCCTCCTGGTTACACCAGAAATGTTTGGGTGCTCAGATCTGTGCTCAGCTCACCAAACTGAGCTGGAGTCCATCTCGCTGTCTCAGGTGATGCTGTGATGGTGAGGCAGCAGGAAGATAAGGACCTGTTGCACCCTGTGGTTGTGACCACCAGACCAGGAGCTGCTCTCTCCACTCTTCTTGCCCAGGCCTTGCCAAGTGCATGGCTCTGCATCCAGCTGGCGATGTCTGGTGCCTTCTATGTCACCCTGCTGGCTGGGTTGTCCTTTCCTGGGCAAACCTACTTGGCTCCCTCAGCCTTTGGTGCTGCCAGAACTCTCTCAGCTGTGCTGTGACGAGGAACAGAGACCTGCTGCCGGAAGGGACTGGGCTCTGCAGTGGTGCTTTTATTTCAGACATTCACATTCTTTCCTCCCAGGAAACACTCTTCCTCCTCAGCAGGGGAAAAAAAAAAAAAAAGGCTGCAGGAAAGGATCTGGAACATGCTAATAACTGCACCTGCCTCTCAGGGCACATATCAATCTTCCCACGACGTTCCCATGGAGATGACCCAATCCTCCTCCTCTTCCAGAGCTCTTTAACCTGCGGCACAGGCAGGGAAAGTTTGTTTAAATCAAATCTCTGAAAATCCAGCTTGCAAAAGTTCTTTTGGGAAGGGAGATGTAGGGACTGGAGCTGAAGCAGGGCCTCCCTCTGCTTCACCCCAGAGGAGCAAAGCAGTGCCCAGCAGGGAGTTCAGCCCCTTGGAAGGAAGGGAAAGATCAAAGCAGAGGGAACACCCGTCTGGTCTGATGCCAGAGGTGTCCCAGGGAAGTCACGGGGTGACCCACACCCATGTTTACCCTGCCATGATGTTGCTGTCTGCCCAGCTGCTTCCCTGCAGGCTCTGGGGTGAAAGGGAACGATCCTGGAGGGCTTGCTACTCCAGCCCTGGGAGAAAACATCATGCAAAAGTCATGGCTATATCTGCTGAGGGGCTACTAACTAGCCACCAACTCTGCTTGTCGCTAGCTCATAAGGAGAAACATGAGAGGAATGAGAGAATAATACAGTTGTTGGACCTTTACTCAATGAATGCCTCACTTTTTCAAGACACCTTGGAAACTTTGGGGAAGAAAAAAGGCTTGGACTACACTAGCACAGACTCCCAGTGATCACAGTGTGCAGCTGGAATTGCTGTGTAAGAGAACTCTCTTTTTTAAACGTGACTGACCAGCCCACTTCTTCCCAATTTCTGATGGGTGCACTCTGTCACGGATAAAAGTTTTAGGAAGAACCCCTAAACCCACATAAGCTGCAGCTCTTACACAACCCAGGGACCCTGAGAGTCACTACAGAAATGGACCAAATTCCTGGATGAGTCAGGTCACATTTGAGCAATCACAGTGACAAATTTAATGATCATATCCTGCATCAAGGCAGAACCTGTCAGTGCCAGTGTGACAATCCCACGGAGATAATACAGCCATGGGTACCCAAATGAACTCTGGAGCACTTTCCAAGTACAGCTGGGTGAGGGGCTGGGCATGGAAAGGGCTCTGAGACCTGGCATCTCTAAGGGCCAGGTCTACCATGGCTTTCCCAAAGGAGCTCTTCCCACACATTTTGTGCACTGTGCCCCCTGTGCTTTGATCTTTGCTTCCTCGCCTAAATCTGCCAGCTGATGACTCTGCCATAACTCCCCTGCACAGGCTGAAACCCTTTTGGGTTAAAAAAAAAAAAAAGGCACAAAAATGCCCTCTCCATCGCCCCCAGCACCCTGACAACACCATCATTCCCCTTAAGTGTGTGCTGAATATGCCATATAAAAATAAAAGATATCTTTTCTGATGATACAGAATCATAGTCTTAAAATGCAATTTATGAGGGAGGCAGAAATCGCTGATAGCTGACATTGCTTCTGCTAACTCATGAGAAAAAGACTTTGTTCTGAAGTCTTGCCTATGGTGTTATTGGCAGTGATTATTCTTATGAAAACCTCACCAAATTTACCCAAAGTCCCTTGCAGACATCCCTGGAGTCACCATTTCACAGAGGGCACTGCCAGCTTTCCCCACAGTGTTTGGTAAATTGGGGTTTGGGCTGCAAGTGGACTTAGTTGGGCTGATGCCCTTTCCCCTTTTCTCTAGCAGAGGTTAGACAGGACTCCAGTTTTACTCCAAACCCAACTGAAATTCAGCTGTAGAGAGCAAAAGTCAGCATGGACACAGGCACATTTAACAGGAATTTTTTCACATGCTTCTTCCCCCACCCCAGCAAAGAGCTGAGTGCTGAGTGTTAAGAGAGGGTGAGATTTAGCTTTAAAAATAATGGATTTTCATCACATAAAAGGATATTTGCAAAGTTTAACGAATCAGATATTGAAATCTCATAGGAGGGGCTCTGAACACCTGACACTTGCTTTTCCCCATGAACACCATCACCCTAGGATCTGCTCAAGCCATCCCTGCTCTATTCCAGCATTAACCAAATCCCCCAGCCCCTGTGAGCCCCATCATTCCAGGTGTGTGTGTCCAACATGCAGAACTGGGATGTGCTGGATGGGTGTCATTATGCCGTGGGTCACAGCAGAGGCTATCGCCCTGCGTGCCAGGACACTCCCGTGCCGCAGGCAGGTTCCACCCCTCCCTGGTGAAAACCAGCAACTGGGAGAACCAGGCAGAGAGCAAGAGGGAAGTCATGGCCAGGAGTCTCCACGTGCTGATCTCTCTGCTGGCCGAGGAGGGACACGGGAGAATTCCCCGAGCAGACAGAGAGAGCCCCGGCAGCGCTGGCTTGTGGGGAAAGCAGGAGTGAGAGCTCCGAGCTCCATCGTGTGGCACGGACGGTGCTGGCCTGTGCTCTGTACGCAGCACTGTGCTGAGCTTCCCACTGCTGCACATCCCACACTGCGTGTCTCTCACTGCTGCACATCTGTCACTGCTGCACATCTCACACTGCACGTCTGTCACTGCTGCACATCTGTCACTGCTGCACATCCCACACTGCTCATCTCTCACTGCTGCACATCTGTCACTGCTGCACATCTCACACTGCACATCTCCCACTGCTGCACATCCCACCCTGCATCTCTCTCACTGCACATCTGTTAGTGCTGAACATCCCACACCACACATGTCTCAGGGGTGCACGTCTCTCACTGCACATCTGTCACTGCTGAACATCTCTCACTGCACATCTGTCACTGCTGCACATCACACACCACACATCCCACGCTGCACCTCACACAGCACTGTAGGTCCCCCTGCTGAAGGACTGCCCACACGAAGCTGCTGTGCAGGCTGCCACACAGGCTGAGCCATGCCCTGCCACAGGGGCTGGGGTAACCAGCAGCAGTGTGTTTTGACATCCTATCACCAGCACACATCCACTCATCCACGCAGGGATGAGTGCCAGGCCCCAGGGGAGTGCTTGCCCCACCTTTAACCATGGGAAGCACTGTACAACAGTCAAACAGATCCACACTCACTGAAAAGGTCAGTTCTTTGGCTTCTCCCGGGCATGGTTGCTCTGGGCCAGTCTGGCAGCACCCTCTGTGCCACCACCACTGCTGGCTCGTACGCCTGGTCACTTCCATCGGCATAAATCAGACCTGAGCAAAATGCTCTGGTGAGTTTTACAGAAAAAGTAACTAAAGCCTCTGTATGCCTCTGCAAGAGGGTCACTGTCCCCACATTATGGATACTGTCTCCTTTCCTGGGGTGCTTTGGCCACCCTCTCTCTCTCTGCAGCCTCACTGCCTTGCACTCCAGCTCAGGCAATTCCTTCATTTTAAGCAAAAAGTTTTGCTCCAGTATTGCCCTTCACTGGAATTTGGCTAGGTGCTGGTGATAGGACAAGAATATTTTACAGTGCACAGTTCTGGAGTTAGATTGTGGTGCAGAAAGAAAATTATATCTCCTTGATAGAATATTAACAGAGAAAAGAGAAGGGAGGTTTTGTTTTGTTACTTGATGCTAGAAAAGAGCCCCAAATTGAGAGCAAACCTGGGGCA
This sequence comes from Erpornis zantholeuca, assembly GCA_013400515.1. NCBI lineage: Eukaryota > Metazoa > Chordata > Aves > Passeriformes > Timaliidae > Erpornis > Erpornis zantholeuca. Next base: position 397,726 of record VZTN01009279.1, read on the forward strand.
CAACAGCACCTCCTGATCCTGAGCCCCTTGGGTGTGTCAGAGACCACAGAACATCCCAGACACCTCTGTGCATCTGAGGGCGTGCACAGCTACTCTGCCTCTGCCTCAGTTTCCCCACAGGACAGCGAGGAGCCCCTTTCTGCCTGCAGCTCGTGATGCTTTGGTACCCAGCGGGGCGAAACCCAAGCGTGAGGCTCAGTGTAGAGAAACTTCTTCCTCTGCAATGGAGATTTATGGTTCAGCTCCGGGATGCTGCAGGGAAGGAGAGCGGGATGCGGCTGCAGGCTCCCAGAAGATGGCACTCCTGGTCTGCAGATCAAGCTGCACTCTCTGAAGATGGCTACAGCGAGAGAACCCATAAATAGCCCCGGACAGGCTGTCAGGCGGCCTGATTTAAGCACCAGAAATAGTGAAACTGCGGAGGTTTCTCAAAAATTAATTTTTCTAAAATGGGAGAAAGATGAAGCCGAGCCATTTTTTACCTGCTTCCCTTGCAAGCCTCTTCCCCACGAGAAAATCAAATTTAACTCCTTTGCGGCTGCCCCAGCAGCGTCCAGGTGGCCTCTGGCGGGGCTGGATCCTGCCTGTGTTGTCACTCACGTGGTGGCTGTCACACTCCTGGGACACCCACACCTTCCCCTCCCCACTGCTGTCTATAGGGCAGAGCTGGCTGATGCTGCAGCCACAGGATGGGGCAGGCAGCAAAGTTTCCATCCCTTGTTGTCATTTACACGGGATATTGGGAAAAGTTCCTACACTTCAGGGGTGATCAGTGTTGGAACAGGCTGCCCGGGAACGTGGTGGAATCGCTGTCCCTGGAAGTGTTCCCAAAGGGTGTGGATGTTGTTCCTGGGAACATGGGTTAGTGATGGGCTTGGCCGTGCTGGGTTAATGCCTCAACTCTATCATCTTAGAGGTCTTTTCCAGCCTTAATGATTCAGTGATCAGGGCAGGGGTAATTTAGGAAGGAAGAGGTGATTACCATCTCCCTCCTTCTCAAATTTTAGATCTGCAGGTCCTTAGTCTCATATACACATCAGCTCTAAAAACACACTTTAGCTTTAAGTTTAAGCATAAATACTGGGCTCCTGTTATTCCTCACGCTGACAGCTTGGGCACGGATTTACTGACAAGTCTACAGGGTGATCTCCCTCCTCACACACAACAAGAGGCACCTAACACAAAGCTCCCAGGATTTCTTTAGCTCCCGCTCTGTTACATTCAGACTTTTTTCTCCTGAGATCTCCCTTGAGTCCTACAGAGCTGAGTCCTTTGGTGGGAGTGGATTAGCTTGCCTCTGAACAGTCATGTCCTAGCAGTGAAAGTGTCCCTGAGGGCCAGATGTGCCTGTTAAACAGGCAAAGGTGGCTCATCCTAAACACTGCAAGCCCTGGCAGGGTAGGGGAGGTGGGCAGCCACAAGAACAGGTGACCTGCAGCCTGCTTTCAAGGCAGCTCTGTGCCAAAAGGCAGAACAAGCAGTGCATACTATTTCCCACTGCTCCAGGTCTTGGGGATGGTGATGGGGTTGAGGGCACAGATGTGCTCAAGCCACTGGGACAGGCTGCTACGAGCTGAGGTACAGGGTTGTAGGGATGCCTGGAGCCTCTGGTGTAGGAGGGATGATGTTGGTTAAACACCAAGAGGGGAGGAGCTGTTCCAAGGATCAGAGCATAAAAATCTGACCTGTGCATCTGAAAAACCAGCAAAATGATCACTGTGAGCTCACAACCCTGATGGAGAGATGGGAGGGATGTGCCCAGCCCTGCCATGCTGGGCCAGGCCAGCTCTGCCTGCAGGAGCATCCTCTCCCCTCCAGCACTGGGATGGACACCAGGAAAGGAACAGGAGAACAAACAAAACTGCCTCTCTCCACCCACCACCCAAACCCACTCAGTGTAAATTATGCCCTAATTATTGAGCACTGACTGTCCCCTATAAATTATGGATCTGTCACTGTGTGTTTTTCCTCCAAGAGGTGCTGGGTAATTTTTGCAGTGCCTCTGCAGCTGCAATCCTGCCTGGGCCCATCAGCCCTGCAAAAGAATTCTCAGAAAAGGATTTTTTTTGTTATTGTTTTGCATCTTTTCCTGCTTTTCTTTTAAACAACTAATTATTTTGTAATAATTTAAGAATTATTTGCTGCTAGTTTGAGTGTTTGTTCTTGGTTATGGACCCTTTTGTTAATGTACTAAGCACACCCACATCCCCCCAGTTCTCTCCACTCCTGTAATCTGAGATGTTATTTTTTGGCCTGCTGCACTCCAGGATGGTGCTCAGCCACTTATGCTCTGTGCCAGAAGTGCAAGCTGTAGTCAGAAATCAGAGACATATTATTGGGGTGGAAAAAGAGAGGTTTAATTTGAGATTTTACAGACTATGCCCAAACAGAGAATAAGGTACTCTAGCAAAGAACATTTGTGCTCCACCTAATATTGTCAGAGTAGTAGAGCAAGGAGATCTGGACAAGTCAGCAAAGTCAATAACAGGGCTGGAAGCAAAGTACCAGCATGATGGGAAAATAGCCATTATATACTGCATTTACATGAGGTCCTTAATTACAGATATCAATCAATACAAAAATAAAATTCATATGATCTATAGCCATGTAAAACCAAGAGACAAGGGAGCCCAGACCCAGAATATTCACTATGGACTTAAGCCAGTGATAGATAAAGAAGATGAAAAAAGCTTCTTTAAGGTAATGGAATATTGTTCTTGCTCAGATAAATCATATTTTTAGCAAAAGTTCATGAGAAAGAATGGACTCTAAATGCATTTTTGGGCAGACATCAAGGTGAAGGAGTTGAGGATGGTTCTGGTCCAAGCTCAGAAGGTTGGAGACTGGATTGAGTATGTCTGAGTTTAGTGAAAAGTGACAGGGTGAGGAACACCCCTGCACCAAGAGCCACCCTAGCTTTGCCCTGTTTATCCTCTGGTGCCCTCAACCTTCCTGCTGTGGGATGCAACTGGCACTTCACCCCATCCTCAGATACTAAAGGAAAAAGCTGGGACTGCCTCTGCCTGAATTGAGGATGAGTAGAGCTGCAGTCTGCCCGGGCAGACCTTGATGCCCCAGCACCTGCACCACAGCTGGAGAGTAAGGAAGTTCAAGAGAAAAAAAGGAAAACAAGGATTCCTGCTGCACCCTTGTGACCCAGCACAGGAAGCATTGGGCCCAGCCAGGGTGCTTTAGAGAATCTCTATACCTTTTTTGTAGCTGCTTTCCAAGCAGAAAGGAGTCTTAGAAGTTTAAGGCTGGGATTTGCAGAGAAAAACAGCATTGAAGCTGAGCAGCCCTGGGGTGGTTGCCTTGCTCTTTAACACAAGTGTGAAAATGCCAGTTGGATCTGTAGGATTTCTTAGGGAAAGACCCCAAAATACACAGCCAGTGCAGTCACTGCAGAGCCGCTTTGGCAGTGCCATCACCTCAGTGACACTTTCACAGCAGCTCTCCTCTGCAGGGAGAGGGGATTGTACAGAGCTTCTCAGCTGCACAGCCTGGCAAGGCAGCACCGAGCTGTCCGATGCGTCCTTTGAGACTCTGCTTTCTCCTTGAGATTACACAATTACTGGGTGTAATTGTTTAATAGAGTCACATTATCGTCCTCTTGTTTGAGGCAAGGGAACTGACCACATCTCTTTGTCAAGGCAGAAATCCTGGGAGTCTAGATTAGCCAATTACTGTAACCTACAAGTGTTGTACAAGGTACTTTTGATGGATAAAACTGATTTAGGGGGCTGATAATTTGTCACTTCAAAACAAACAAACAAAAAAATTCCCTTGCATGGTGGCTGGAGAAGTTCTGATTTTTGTCAGCTCCCCGCCTTGGTTTTAAAATCTCAGTGGAGCCCCTTATCCTTGCATTTGCTGCTTCTTGCTCTGCAGAGCTCAGCCCTGAACACCACCCTGTGCTCAGCCTCAGGCTGCTGTGAGGTCTGGTGAGAGCAGATGCCTATGGAAAAACAGCCAATCTGGGAGTGTTTCTCCTGATCTGGATTACATGGCTGAGACATTTGTGTGATGTCCAGTGCTGAAAACATGAGAAATGGACTTGTTTCCTCGATGTGCAATTTCAGGACCATTCCTGACAAACGAAGCCATCTGCTTACCTTAATCAAGGCATCTTGTTATGGGCTGGTCCTAGGAGTGAGTATTAAACATACTGTACTGTGGCATTATTTATGACTTGCACTGACACCGCATCACTCTGTTACCCATACTTATAGAAAAAGACCCACTGTAAGTATAATTAGTTAATAAATCACCATGAGTGATAAACAGAATGATGGATGCAGGTTTCAGTTGATCACTTTTTTATTAAGGAGAGATAAATCAGCATCATATTGTTGCTGTAAACCTTTCAAATTGGTCAAAAATCTTGCAAAGCTGAAATGCAGCAGGGAGGTGATTAACGTGTCAATTGTGCAGCAACAAATTGCACCTGATAATTGATATCAATCAATCCTTTTAATTTCTCTCCGATGTAATGGGTGTTATACATCATCCTGCTCTCCTGCCTCTTCACCATGGCTTTTGCAACCTTTCTTCCACTCCCAGGCACCTCTCCAGGCATCTCCTCCAGCCTCAGCCCATCTCCTGTGCCTGGTTTCTGCAGCTCCTGCAAAGCCTTCCAGCCTTCAACTAACCCTGCATTGCTCTTGGTTTTTTGGGCTCTGACCCCACCTGATACAAGAAAAGGCCAACACGGCCCCCACACAACCTTCTGGTTTTATTCTTGCTGATAACATCACTCTGTCAGAGTGACAAGCCTCACTAATAAAGGTTAGGTAAAACTCCAAAAGGCAGAGGCTGGGTAGAAGTGATGGCAACAGATTAAGCTGGGTCCTGCCATCCATCCAGGGTGTTCACCCCAGGATGAATCAAAGTCTAGCAGCTTTGACCCCTTTTATGCAAAAAGAGGAGAAATTGGCAATAAGGGGGCAATATCCCTTCCTCCCTAGGAACAAACAGGTCTGGCATAGGGAGGAAGCACTGCAGAGAAGGAAGGGGCTGGACCAGAAATGCAGTGAAACCTTTGGCTTTGCACAGGCTTTTTGGTCTCTTGGTGAGAGACCACTTTACAAAGTAAATTGTTATTTCCTTAAAGCAGAGCTCACAGCTCTGCTTGGTGTTTTCAACATACAAAAGGAGAAAACCCAGAATTTAACTCCTTCTCCTGCACATAATGGCCAGGGAGGATTATCTACAGAGATCGAGGCATGCCTGCAGTTGTTGCATCCCTGGCATCAGGGAAAGGGCTTTCTCCTGCATCACTTACTGTGGGATTTGGCCACATCAGCACCTCCTGTTGCTACAGCATGTGCTCATACCAAATAAGAGGGGAACAGAAGACAGCCCAGAAACCTTCCCTGAGTGCCTGGGGTCAGACACCACAGGGACAGGGCTTGCACCAAGGATGCTGCTTTAACCCACAGCTCCAGCTAGGCAGTGGTTTGATGCCCTTTAACAAGTCAAGCAGTTTCTAGTGCAAAATTCTGCCTGCAGCTCAATGCAGAGGTGGGAAAAATGTGCTTAGGAATTACTTTCAGCTACGGTTTTGCCAGACTCAAACAGAGAGGGTTACTTGGAGCAGGCTGAGAGCTTGGCCTGTGCTGCAGGTTCTCAGGAGTCAGATGTGCAGCAGACAGGAGCTGCGTGCTTTGCCAGCTGGAGAGAGCTCTGCGAGGACCCAGCTATATTTAGCCAACAGTGAAATATGTGCCTTTCTGCCCTGCTCCCAAGGGAGTCTGCTACTTCCTCCATAAGACCACAGCACCTTTTATAGCCCATGTGCTTGCATGGCAGAGTCCAGCTAATAGGCAGGATATTGTTGGATATTATTGGAAGCAATCATTTTTCTCTTTACAACATGGCCATACATTTACAGCTCGTTCATGGTGGTCAAAACCCTTGATGCCACACACACAACAAGTCCACTGGAATTACCAGGCACATTAATGCCCTGTATTTCACTTGTCCACTGAACAAAAACCAAAGCTGAGCAGCTCTTACAATGGAGTTGGTGGGGAGTGGGGCTCGACCCTGAGTCACAAGTGGATTTTCAGGGCTGTAGTCACCAGATCATGTCCTCAGCTGGTGGGTATCCACATGGCTCCATGGGAATGGTGGAGCAACTTCAGCTTCCACAGGTGAAGGAGAGGGTTAGCATCTCCTGCTCTCACAAAAGCCTCTTCTCCTGCCCTGTCCACATTCAGCCTGGCTCTGGCTCTTCCTGTTTTTTTCTGTTTCAGCATGGTCTCTCCTCTGTGTACATCGTATCTGTCAGGTCTCATATCCCCGTGACATAGCATCCCCTCATATTATACTTGCCATAACACAGGGAAGATGAATATTGCCCCATAAATGCCTCTTAAGTTAATGTGAAACTACATCTCGCTACATCATGTATTCAACAAGCCATCATTTTCCTCATAAATTTTGAGGAGCATTTTACCTTCTTGAAACGATTGGCTTGTGCGTCCGGCCGGGAAATAATCACAGCCCGTGGCCTGGGCTGGCTGCAGGGGCTGTAAATCATCCCAGGGCTGAGCAGCCATCCTGCCCTCCCCTCCTGAGCACTGCTGATTGGCTTTATGGCATCAGCTCAGCACGAGTGACCCTGCTCAACTGCCAGCCCTTAAATCAGCCCCAGACAGGTGTCACTCCATGTGGAGAAGAGCCTCACTTATTCCTCGGGATGGAAAAAGTCTCTGATGCTGCAGCATTGATCCACTAACAGCAATCAGCACTCATTAGACACTAACAGCCTATTACTTTTTATTTTACTGGGTTATTTCTGACACTTCCCCTTCTGCAGTGCTGAGTACACAGCCCTGGAACCACTCAATTTCTGAACAGTCACCAGATTTTCCATTTTGTCATGGGCCCGTGGAGCCCAGAGACCTTCCTGCAGCCCAGAGTCACACTCCAGGATGCAAACTGTGCTCCCCTTTTCAGTGGGCAGGGACCAAAAGGGAGGACTCTTAGTTGGGATGCTCAGCTTGAAGGAGACTTGGATTTACTCGCAGAACAGGGACCACCAACCCTTTTAATTGCCCTGAGTAGGAAGCACCACAAGCTACAGAGATGCCCAACCACAGGAATGCACTCATCTTACTAAAGGTAAGCAGGAGATCTGCTTGCTCTGCTATTGTTCAGGACAGAACAGAGACCAGGGAAGCAAAAGCAGCCAACCCTCCCTCCCAGCTCACACCAGACCTTTTTTTCTGGTAGCCACTGTGACCTTTAAACCACAACTGGGGGCTGAACACTGCAGCAAATGAGTTTCCAGGCCTCCCTTGGCAGCCATTCCCCTTGACAAAATCCATCATGTACTTTGGCCTGAACAGCTCATTCCAGCATTTGGTTTTGGGGAGGCTTGTCAGGAATGACACCAGATAATGCCCTGCATACACCTGGGGTACACTTAACAACACCTTGGTATTAAATCCCTTATTTTTCCATATATAGCTCTTACTATGAGAGCGTTTTAGAGGCAGAGGAAGCGCAGCTAAATCCAAGTGATAGCAGTTTAAATGCTGTTTTCATCACATTTTTCCTACTTGACAAAAGATTCCCCTCTCCCCAAGCAGGGTCAGACTTGCCCTGGAGCTGGACATGCCCGTGGGCTTCAGGCAGCACCTCCCAGTGAAGCCCACCCTGCCCTGGCTGCTGTGCTCATGCTGGGTTTTCCCTGGACAGCTGAACTGCCTGGAGCCTTCCTTGGAAAAGGAAATGAATTTCCTCCCAGCCACCACTTCTCTGCAGAATTGCCTTTTGGGAAGCTTCAATAACACCAATTCCCTCCTGCATTCAAGTACCCCTGAACGAATGACCCTGCTAGTGGTGCAGTTTTTCCCTGCGCCCGCCTCCCCCCGTCTCTCTCTCCCCCAACTTTGATTTGATCAGGCCAAATCTGAAATGATGTGTGAAAGTAATGATATTTTGTAATTAAATCTCTGGTGATGGCGCCTCTAATTTGTGGTACATGCATTGTTCATAAGGAAAAAGGCATCAATTCATTTTCTGACTGGCTACTCCAGGGACTCGTAATTAGACCCAGTTCATCTCTTGCTGCCTTGCATATTAAAGAGCTACTGAAACGCAAAGGGAATTTGGGAAAGAGCTTTTTTTTTTTTTTTTTTTTTAAAAAAACCTTTTAATAATGTTACCTCAATTAGAAACACTCAAAAATTAAAAAAAAAAAAAAAACCAAAAAGAAAGTTCTGGATCATCCAGAAAATAGAGGCAAAATTTTGAGCAAATAGACCAGGGCAGGGCCTTCACTGACCTGCTGCCAAGACCAGGGACCAGTTTTACTCATTCCCTGAGAAACTGGGATGTTCTCAGTATTATTTGAAAGGAAGAATATGTGGCAGTACATGTCATAGAATCCTGTGTTCAGATGTTACTCTTCTGCTCTGCCTCCAGAACAAAAGGGAGAAAACTTTGATTTTCTAGAAGTTGAAGAGAAACATCAAGGAAACACATGAAACAGCACAGTGCTGTGGAAAGGGAAACAAGGCAGCAGAGACAAAGGTTATTTCGTAGGGTCAATGCTGTAACTGTGTATTTACATAGCACATTATTGTACTTTCACAGAATTTGCTGGGAATATTTTAAACAAGTCTCAGATGGAAAATGCTTGGTTCTGTCATAGTTACCAAATAACATCATGAAAGCAAATTCAGTAGGTACTGGCTGTAATAAGCAACAGCCCCCAAAGATTCCCTGATCTTCCCACTTGCAGCAGCATGAGAAACTACATTCCCATCCCACAAGGATTTTAAGAGAACAAATTCCCTCCCTCAAGTAGTACAAAGTTGAAGTCTCAAAAGCACTTATGTCCTGGTTACCCAGCAAAAAAAGTCACTGGGGTCAGAAGAGTTTGGGTTTGACCTTTTTAACACTTTAAAGGAATCAATTCTGTCAATGTTTGCTTCCCAATGAGAAGTTGCTTCAGTATGAGAGCCAGACACTAACAGAGATGCTGAAACCAAACACCAACATTGGTAAAACTCTTTTCTGCCTTTGCATTCACTCCTCAAGAAAGAAAAAAGACTCCAGAAAAATGTGCACATCTTGGGAATCTGTTTCCTGACAAAGCAGCAGCTTTTCAGATCCCTTCCCAAAGAGCTCTCTAGGCCCTATAGCAATGTTGGCAATTTCTTGCCCACTGTGGATGATGGCTGCTTTGGCAGCATGAGCTGCAGCAGGTCCCTTATGCTGGTGGCCATCCAATCCATGCAAATGAGGCATCACAACAACTGTTTCAGGTCCCAAACATCCTTGTCACCCCCACAGCCACCCCTTGGGTCTCCTGGTGCACCCAGATACAGGCTCTTAATCAGAGCAGCACTCCCAGCCCAGCACAGGGGATTAAAACCAGCTCCAGCTCCAAGTGGGGGATTTGTGCTCATCCTCTGAGTTTCACAGGAAGCACATTTATTGCTCCAACACCAACAAATCCTTGGGCAGAGGGATGGGAAGGGGCAGCTGCAGATGTACCTAAAGGGAGGTTTCACTCCACACCCAACTCTGAAATGTTCCCTGCCAAAACAAGCCCAGGGAAAGGAGTAAGTGATGAAGAAGCAGGTGAGGAACCTGCAGGAGTTGTGATGATCTCTGCCAAGAGCACACTACACAGCACAGACACCAGCCAGGAGCACTAATTTTGAATATTTCCTGTGGGACCTTTCTGGGTGCAGTTAAAATGCTGCACTTTCTGCTCACTGAAAAAAACCAAAAGTGACATAAAAGCAGTGAACAGGTTTCCCTTGGGAATGCACCCTGACCCTTCAGCTGGGTGCTGCAGAGATGAGCAAATACCTTAACAAAATCCCCATGCTTTTAAAGACAGCTATTTTCAGTTAATTCCTCTGCTTTTATGGGGAGTCCCAGCATCTGGCAGAGCCTCCCAGCCCTGTGCCATGCTGAGTTCAGCTCCTCTGGCTGGGCAATCCTGCTCTTTTCAAGGGAAGCTGCAAAGACCCTGCTTCGTGGCAGGGTGGGAGTCCTCCTCCCTTGCCCACCCCAACCCCACACTCATCCCCAGCCAGGGCCATGCTCGGGGTTTGCTCTGTGCCAGGCCATGGCTATAATTTCAAACAGGGAAAGGTATCAACATCTCAAAACAGTTTAATTATTCTGAGAATGCTTAGCTATTAGCAAAGACAAGAGAGCTCAGGGCTATTTTTCAGCATTAATTTTCCATTTGAAATGAATTCCTTTTGGTTACACTTTTTAAATGTTTCTTTTAATTAGACGCAATTACTTCAGAAGAATTGCTTTTATTTCTAAGCCTGAGATCTCAATGATAAAGCTGTTAACTGGCTGAGCTGAATGCTGTGTATGGCTCATTTAGCTGGTACACTAAAGTATATTGAACTAGGAAATTATACAGTGAATCAGCTATTAATTCATTTTATGATCCTTTCACTCTAACATCCTGAATGAGATCTTTGGGGGAAATTTAGTCACAATACATATAATTGTTCAACTATATATATGCCACTGGTTTACTGCTCTGAGGTTACAGGCGCTGCAGAGATAATCGGAGTGAGCTGTGCAAACAGCATTGACTCCTGACTCCAGTGCTACACAGAGCATCCTCAGAGTGGGGAGAAGCCAAGTACGAGCCTTGGGCACATCCCCTGCCCAGAGCTGGGAAAAATAAACCTGAAATTCTGCTGCTTGACAGTCCACACATCAGTGCTGCCAGAGGAAAACCTGCGCTTTCCTTTCTGGGCCCAGTTGTGTTGTGACAACGTTTGGGGCAGGCAGGAGCTGCTGGGGAGAACCAGGGATGGTTCATGTGGTGCTGGCTGAACATCGAACCTCCAAAAACCACCTGAGAACTGTGGGTTTTTCTCCAAGGGTTCTGTCCCTTGGAGGAAATCACTATATTCCCTCACAACACTTGAATCACAGCTTGTACCTTTCAAACATGGCTGGATTTGGGCTTGGTTAAGCAGCTTCTGCAGCACCAGCCCTGGTATGAAAAAATACCAATGCAACACTGGATCCCCTTCCTGTGTGTCCATGGCAGCACCTCATCCTGCAGCTCTGCCCTTCTTTGGGTGTCTGCATGCCTGACCCTGCTGTGTGGGGCAAAAGATGTCACAGTGCCAGCACACATATCCTGCCAGGGAGTAGGAGATGGGCTCGGCCCCTGCCAGGGAAAGCCATGCCCAGGTTGAGCCTTTTGGCTTAGTCTAAAGTCTTGCCCATGTCACTGCTGGATTTCAGGCCACTGATGGTTTGTAATGCTGATTTAAACTCATCCTCACAGCTCAAGAGATTATTAGTAAAGTCCAGTGGCCTTAAAAAAAATATAAGGATTTGTGTTTCAACTTCCAGGAATTTTCCTGTGGGGGGGACACCTAAATGCCACCCACATCCCACAACCAGTGTGGGAACCCAGCAAGAACTCCCTATCTCAGAAGGGATTTTCCAGCAGATCCCAAGCCCTTCTAGCATTGCAGCAGGGCTTTGGGTGCATGTTAAGCAGTTGTACATACTGCAGAGTCACCATATGGATATCTTTGTAATTGAAAATGTAATGTAAGCCTTGGCATCCAGGGTTGTCTTCTGGAGAAATCATTGTGGAAATGTCATATAATTAATGAGTTGCATCAGCTATCAGGGAAAAAGACATTTTAACCATGGGATCATGGGACTTTATTACTGTGGATGGACTAAATCTATTTCTTCCAGCATAGATCAGTCCTGACAAAACTGAGGTTGCCAACTGGCCAGGTTTGTTTTTACTAACTTAGCTCTCTTATTATTTTAATGAAGTTCAACTGATGCTGCATAGAAGCCAATTTCTCTAAATGCTGCCAATAAATTAAAATAAAGATGTTGTGTGTGAAGATTGGCAGGTGTCTCCCTGCAGATTTTATCAAGCTTCCAAGCAGAGCCCCCACTTCAGCAAAAGGGAAAGCAGCAAGGCAATGGGGCTTGGAGCAATTAGCAAAATTGCAATTAGTGCCAGCTCAGCACCTACCAGCAGGGGTGTGCAGAGAGAGGGTCCCTTTGGACCACTGGGATGCAGGTCTGGGGATTGTATCAGGGGCTTTGGGCTGGTGCTGAAGCCTTTGTGGGGACATGGGATGAGTCTCCTTCCCTGGGACTTTGGCCACATCAGTGTGAAGGTGACCAGACTCAAACCTGCCCTGTGGAAATGATGCCTCAGGTTTTAACTTTTATATTTTTCAAATCCTGCACTGCCCAGTGTAACCCTGAAGTTTCCTGTAGCTCCTTAAGTGTTGTTCTCTATGCTAAGATAGACATAAACAAAACCTCTCTAATTTGCTCTCCAAGGACACCCAGACCAAGAACTGTAAACCTTCATCTTGGGGAGAGGGGGGCAAGCTTGGGGAAATTCCATCCTTGGCTGGGTTCTGCTTGGTTATTTATGCTGGTATAAAAGTGTAAAGAACTCATGATCTGTCATTGTCCATTTTGGGATGCACTGAGGCAGGAGCCTCTGGAGCCCAGAGTGTACCTCTGAAGGCCTTTCAAATAAATACTTCCTTTATTCCTGTATAGTCTCTGTTTCTAGGGAGCCATTTAAGGCATGAGCTCTGGCCAGGTTCCATACAAAATGCAGGATTCAGCAAAACTCCTCTCCTTGAGGGACTGATCCCCTGGTGACTACACCCCACAAGTGCTGTGAGCCAGACCAAGGAGGGCTCTGGAGAGAGCTGGGCAGCAGACAGAAGCAATGCAGCTTCTCTTTCCTCCAGCAGGAGGGAAACCAGACGAGCTTTGCTTGGTCTGGGAATTCAGTGGCAAAGTGCCACTGCCACAGCCTGAGTGGGAGGAAGATGTTGGGTGAGCACTCGCTGCAATCTGGACATCCCCAAGCACAGAGCTCCTGTTCTTCAAAGCAGCTGCAAGGGGTCAGAGCATCTGCACATCCTCCTGGGTTAAACTGCTAGATTTGGAGGGCACCAGCCATCCATCCTCCCCCCTGGGCAGGGGAACAGCCCAGATCCTCAGGTGGGAGCCACGCTGTCCTGCCCACACAGCTGTGGCACCCAAATGTCCCCCAATGGCCTTTGCTGACTTGTCTTGCAGTTCCAAGAGAATTGGTACTTAGCTGTTCAGAAGTGTTTGCTTGATCCACACAGGGTTAGTATCCAAAAATGTACTGTCCAGGAAGCACAACTACCAGGGTTATAACAAAACTGTGCATTAGTATAAATTGCTTCAGTTAATTAGCCATATAAATTCATACTAATGTGGTACCCTTGATTATATTTATCAATTAACAAAGCAGCTTGCTAGTATTGCCACTTTCCATGTTTTCATATATTTAGTTGGTGACAAGTTTCACTGAAATTCTTTGAAAATTCAGAAAGGCACTTGTGCTCAAGCACTCCTGCCACTTCCAGGAATCCATGCCAGGCTGGATAGCTATTCCTAAGCTTTCTGCATTGTACTTTTGTTACATTTGCACTTATGTTGGCAACTGGAACCACTTGAAAAGTGCTTTCCTACTTAAAAAAAAAAAAAGTTACCTGAATTTTGCACAGCTTTGCAGCTGAACAGGCCCCATCCACCTCTGGTGTGACAAAGCATTTGGCTACTGATTGTCACCACAGGCATGTCCATTTTATCACCGTTTTCATAAGACAGAAGGGCTGGGAAAGGTTTCACAGCTTCAGCTGGAAGCTCAGCCTGCACTGTGCCTTCCCTGCAGAACCTGCCCAAGCCCTGCCTGGCCTGTACCTGCCAAGGACACACTCATGGGGATGCTCAGACCATTCAGACAAAACACATTTTCCCCTCAGACCACAGCTGCAAGTTGAGTCAGCCTGGACCAACCCTCTAGACTCTGCTCCAACATCCCAGCTGGAGCTGCACACAGACACTTGTGCCCTCACAGCTCACACAGTTTGTGGTGTCCCCTTTTTCCTCCTCTGTCTCCAGCAGTCCAGTCTCCATCTCCACTGGCACCTTCCTCCTGATTCATGGTGCTGCTTGACTTCATATCAAGCAGAGGATGGATATCTCTTTATCAAGAGAAATAAACCTCTCTCCAAAGGGGAAGGTGAACAGCCTATTGAAACACACAGCCCCGCTCTCCTTCCTTGTATTGCTGCTGCCCAGAAACATACAGCAACAAACGATATGATTCAGTAAAGTTATTGAGTGCCAGGCCTTCACATTTGTCTTCCAGTGACTCTTAAGTCTTCTTTTTCTCTATTGAGTTCCATCTCATTGACTTCCTATAAACACTAATACAGAGCCACAGACCTGCAGACATGCCTGGAATACAACCCACACCTCACAGACTGCCAGGGGCTGGGCTCAGAAAGTCCAGACCAATGCAATGCAACTACTACAGCATTCAAAACCATGAGTCTCTTCCATACCTCAAACAAAGCCAAGCTTATTTTCTATTTGTCTCCTTTTCATCTGTGAAATTCAGGAACTCGTTCTGCTTTTTGGGATTTTTTCCTTTTTTTTTTTTTTTTTGCCTCAAATAGAAGCCAATATTTGCATGTATTCTCTCAATTCCAGAAGTTTTTTTAGGAGAAAACCACTCCTGGCCCCAGACAATGAAACCACCAAGCAAGACAACTCACTGCACGACACGGAAATGCTGTTAATGCTAAACCAGGCTCAGAATTCAAAGCGTGCCTCTAATTAATCACCAGTTACCCTGCGTCGTTGGGCGGCATCTTCCATCTTGTTTCCCACACAATGGGCTTCCTCCCCTTTTGTAGTCACACACGTTCCTCTTCCTCCTTGGGCTTGGCCACTTCCAGCCTCCTCACCCGCTCCCCTGCCATCCCACCCTCCCATCCATCCACCTCGTTGAATTATTAACCCGGGCTGCTGAATGGCTTTGCTGACTGATACATAAACAAGTGTCGTGTAGCTACCGGTCTGCCACAGCATCAGCCCTGTTTGCATCTGAATGCTATCCCCCCTCAGAGATCTCTGGGGCAGCGGGGAGATGGACAGACAGAACTGCCAAGGAAGAGGAGCAAAATGAAGAACAGGAGCTGAAGCAAAGCTGAGGGGAGGAAAGGGTCGTGGGCAGCCCAACTCCAGCAGCCCACCCTGCTGCTGCACTTACTGCCCAGTCATTTGTGCTGGATGAAACATCATTATTGGCTCCTCTTCCCATGTTTCCTGGGAACTACTGCCCCCCAACCAGCTGTGCTCCCATGAGTACATCAGGTAGGGGTTCTTATGCTTTAGTATTTATTCTACCCACATCTGCTGCTGCTGGGATCTGGTGCAGGTCTTTTACAGAAAGGATGTTAAAAGGACATTAAAAATTGGACTAGTTTGCTGTTTGGGTTTGTGCAGTGCACATACCAAGAGAATAAATCCTCTGCCTCCTTCAGATGCAAGACCCAGCCCTAGTGCTGCTCATAGGTTGGACTCTTTAGCAAATTTAATCCCAGGGCTCTCAGCCTTCTTTGGGATCTGATTAGGAAGTGGCATCCAGGCTGATCACGGCAGAGGTGAATGTGTGAGTTTGCCTGTGATCCAAACCTGCCTGGAGCTTTGCTTTGAATCCTGATCCCTGGCTGACAGCAGGGACAACCAGCTTGTTTCAAAGCCTCGTGCTTCCCAAATGCAGCCTTGCAGACTCAAGCACAGGTGGGCACAGACCTTCTCATGAGCATAAGCACTTCCTTAGCCCAGCGCTGAGGGAAACAGCAGCCCAGCAGGGAAGCAGTGCAGCTACCTGTGATTTTTCACACCTTCACAACCTACACCAGCTCCTACGCTCTCCTCTACTTTCCAGCCACTCTTTGTGGGATAAAACAGAGAATGTGATAAAACATCTGATGATGCAGGTGGCACCATCTGCTCCCTCACCAGCTGCTGCTACCGCTTAACCATGTTTCTCTCTGAAATATTAGAAAACCAAGGTGACCACAGCAGAAGCAGCTTTCAGGATGGTCCCAGCACAGGAGAGAGCACTTGTCTTGTTAGC
Source organism: Erpornis zantholeuca (assembly GCA_013400515.1). Taxonomy (NCBI): domain Eukaryota; kingdom Metazoa; phylum Chordata; class Aves; order Passeriformes; family Timaliidae; genus Erpornis; species Erpornis zantholeuca. The sequence continues at coordinate 413,696 of VZTN01009279.1, forward strand.
AAGTCCTGAACCTACAGCCAGCAATTGTCATTCCTTTCCTATAAGCCAAGTGAGGTTCTGCTGTGATATAAAACTTGACACCAGTGGAATCTAACCAGCTCCCAGAGTGTCCAGTGTGTCTCTATCCACAAATTTATTGCAGAGCTGAACTCCAGGCCTCCAGCATAAATCATGAGACTGTGCAATGCACAGACTGGAGTGACCACACTGAGGAGCACTTCAGCTTCTGTTCCATGAGTACCCTGAGCAGAGAGAACAGGTCTATTCTCCATGCAGGATCTGTCAGATTGGTGTGTGGTGTCTGGGCACACAGCCTGCACTCACCAGCCAGCTCTGCTCCCTCTGCAGCCACCAGCCAAACCTAGGATACAGCATGCAGAATAAGTGCCTGCAGTGCTTTGGTTTTGCAGACCATGGCTGTGATTATGTTCCTAAAGAAGAGGATCCAACCCCATTCTCTGAACCATGATCTTTTCCCATCTTTCCTGTCTCTATCCAGGGATTTGCTCAGAGTAAGCCATGCAGCACCCAAGGGGAAGTGCCAACACAGCCCATGGTCTCCTTCAGGAGTGCTAAGACACTTTCCTGTTTTATTCAGGGTCACATCCAGCTGAAATGTATCCTTTAGTCTTGTGTGAGAAATACTCCAGCAAGCATCCTTAGGTGTTGCAGGGACAGTTCTGCATGAAGCTCTGGGTAATGTTTTCTTTCTGCAGAAACATGTGTGAAGCAAGTGAGTCATGCTTTACCCATCACCTGAATTTGCCATTCCTGTGGAGCCCAGTTGGAGTCAGATTCTACTGCTAAAGACCAAGAAATTGAAAATGGAAAGAAACTAGCAAAAATCTGCTAAAATGAGCAGCAAAGCAAAGTCTTAAAATTTGAGGTCCAGTGACATAGCTGCATATTTTCTAAGCATAAAAAAGATGGTGGTACTGTGGTATCCAAGGTACCCTCAAGTGCAGAAACTGGGATGGGTCTTGGGCTTTTCCTGCTGCCTGCATATCCAGGATATTTCATGTCAAGGCAGGAATGGTTGAAATAGTGATCAATCATTATTCACATAAGACGCTGATGATATCATGTATCATTTGGTGGTTATTTCAAATATGTCTGGTCTTAAGAGCAGATACAATAATTTCTCAATAGAACAGCAATGTCTGGACCCTGAGAGCCCATCAGGTCAGTCATGTGCTTTCCTCTGTTATAAGGAAGGAAGTTGGTGTGTATCTTCCCCTCCTTATTTGAAATTTTTCTTTCCTTTAAAACAGCCTGTCTTTGATCCCACCTCTGCCAGCACCTCTATCTTGCTGACTTCTCTCCAGTGTGCTGGAAAGAAAGGCTGAACTGCAAAGAGCCCTCAGAGTTAAGTTTGAGCAAACTTATCCACCAGATTTGAACCACACAACCACCTACCAAACCCAAGCTACACACTGTTAAAGCAGCTCACTCAAAATCAGAATAGAAATATGTCTTTTAGTCTATTGGAGTAAAGCTGATTTATGACAATTTACAGAGCCTTGCAACTTTTGATTATTGGTTACAAATACCAGTGCTTCAAAGTCTGCTGTAAGGACACAAACACAATTCAAACCCATTTCATCTCTCCAGTGCTCCTTCCACAACTGTGGCAAGCAGAAGTTGCTTACAGAATATAAAGTTAGCAATGCTTCCAGGCTCCAGCTCTGCAGCTCAGGCACTCCTCCCTGAGCCAGAAAGGATCATTTTGTTTAATGGACATGGCTGGCTATTTCTCCTGTGCATTTGTCTAATTGCATTTGGAAGCTTCCTAAGTGGCCACTGTGGTTACAGAGGTGAGCTGGGATGAGCTCCCCCAGCCCCAGCTCGGTCCTTGTAGGGAGGCAGCACCCACAGGCCATGCCCCCAGCATGCAGGGACATGGCTGGAACCTTCAGGTCACTCACTGCAGGTTAAAGAGGGTGCCAGAGCTGCCAGGTCTAGCCCAGGAATTGCTTTGCAAGAGCAATGTGGTGCCTGGAAACAAAACATTCCCCTTGCTGGGACTGGAAATGCTGCTCCCCACCAGTTAATCCTTCCCTCCTCACTAACTCTGCAATTCAGGGTGAGGACAGATCAATGGACAGCATGTTTTACCTTTACTTTAACAAACAGCCTAACCAAAGGTAAAAGATCAGTTACATCCCCAGGCTAGAAAAAATTGCCTTCATTTTAAAACAAAGGCACAAAATTGTGAGTCACTGCTGAACTTTTATGTTCTAAGGCTCTTGTTTGAGAGGGAATGTGTAGCTAGATAAAAGTGAATAACCAGACAAATGCCTTTCCTTCTCCCCTCACTGCCAGGCTGTTCCCTGGCAGACTGACTAACAGGAGCTCTGCCTGTCTGGTAACCACTACTGTGACTTTTAGGGAGACAACTTGAAATGGTAATTTTTAAAAACTCCTATTCCACTCAAAAAAGGGGCAGAGGATGCAGCAGAGTCCATGTGCTCAGGGAGATGAAGGTCTCAGCCACCTTTGGTGGTGACAAAAGCCCCAGCTCTGAGCACAGAGCAGAGCCCTGAGACAAGCACGGGGCTGAGCTGCTGCAGCCACAAACCCCCACCCTGCTCCTCCAGCACAGGCCAGGCTCTGAGCCCCACCACACCATTCATCCTTGCCCAGGAGCACTGTTCCAGCCCCCTTCATTTCCCAGGCAGGGGCTCAATGCTCCCCAATATGCAGCTGAGCCCCTCCAGAGCAGGGCTGATGAGGAGGCACCAAACACCCCACAGGCAGAGACCTTCAAGATGAGATAAGAAAATCCTGCCTGCCTGGTTAGAGTGTCTTCCTGCAGACCAGCACAGCCCCAAGGCTCAGTCACCTTTTGCAAGATGTGCATTTGGCATCAAAACACCTTTAAGGTCTACCTCACAACCATTTTTCCATGAGGAAGGAGACTCATTCCACAGGGCTGCTAATCACCTCCCCAGGAGGGGAGCAGGGGCTGGACAGCACCCGGGTTTACCACTTTTTCCAAACAGCTGCCAGATTCATCACTCAGGAGTTTGCTTGTGATGTATTATTTAAAAATATCTAGAAAATACATTATAGATGCAGGGCCTTTTCTGTGCCAGTTTATTTTAATGTTATTGATTATTCTTTAAATCACTTATTTTGATTTTGCTCTGAAGCATTTAGTCTTTGGGCAAAGGTATGAAAAGCAGCTTCTCGATTTATGGCTGCAATTTTTGCTTCGGCAATTCATAGTCTGAACAACCCCTGCCTTTTGTCTACACCAGTAAAAGCAATTTTTACATGCAAAAATTCCAGGAAATTTGAACTGCTTTTAGAAATTGTCCCATACATTGATTAATCCTTCTCTTCTTTGGAGTTTGAGAGTGAATTCGCCTTATGCGTAAAGATGATGGAGGAACCTTGTCAACAATGGGCTTTCCTTCTCTTTTGAAACATTAGCAAGTTATTTAATGGCTTATTGTATTTTCCCTTTTATTCACTAGAACACGATTGAATTTTCTAATGCTAGCACCCAAGCACTTAGGGCTGCACACAGAAGAGCCCAGGCCCTTACCACGACTCATTTCTCCTCCTGGAGGACAGTTCTGGCAGGTAACAAGCTGCTTTAATCAAAGGGCCTAGTGACAAGGCAAATTAGCACCTCTGAAAAGCTAGGGCAAAACAAATACATATGAAAGCCAGCAAAAACTTGCTATACAACGCAGCCAGATTGTGCAGTTGCCCATTGCAGGATGGCAGAAGTGACTAGTTTTAAATAATAGTAAGAGAGATTCCCTCTCTTCACATCTTCCTGGCTCTCCCAGTCTTTAAGGTATTTGCAAGTCTTTTCCTGGCTGTCCTAAGAGTTTTAGCTCCACAAGGGCCAAAGGAAAAGAAGCTTTAAACTTAAAAGCACCTCTAGTTCACACTCCAAGAACAAGATCTGTGTTCCAAGTGCCTCTGCATTTGCTTCCCATGCTGGAGAAGGCAGATATCCCCCTGCTGTGGTACTGCAAGGGCAGCCTGCAGCATCTTCGCTCTGCACTGAAACTTTGGAGATCTGTGCCCCAAAACCCAGCGCTGAAAATGCCACCTTGACCAGACCACCACCCTTGGGGTGCCCAAGTCACACTCTGGCATTGCCAGCAGCCTCTCTCAGCTGCTTGGCTTTGTCTGAGGCTCCTTCCCTTCCCCTCGCAGCAGGATGCTCAGGGATCAGCCTGTGCAAAGCTGTGGTTTGCTGACAGCTGCACTGGGATTTTCCTCGGTTGCAGCTTTGGGCAGCTCTTTGCAGAAGTTAACAACACGTGGAAGCTCCACCAGCCAGCAGCTTCCTGCAGCCTCCTCCAGCACCTTCCTCAGAGCATCTCTCCCCCACCCCTGTCTTTGGGATGTGAAGTCTCAGGGTGAGCTGCCTGAACAAACTCTGCGCTTCTTGCTCCTGCTTGCCACAGTCACACCCACACTGAGCAGGGCTGGACCTCCCTGTGCACCTCCCCCTGCACAAGGATGCCCACAGTGAGCAGCACCAGTGCAGGAGGTTTTCCAGCTGTGGGAAGGGAAGGGAAGAGGCCATGGGAGTCTGAGCAGAGAGATCAGGCGCTAACCCCTGTTCTTTCCTGCTGTAGTTCTTTGAGTACCAGGCTAATAAGTAATTCCAGGAATGCTCCCTTCAAGAAATGCACCCCATCCTTGTTCTCTACATCGAGTGATGTTTGCAGGAGGAAGTGGGATTCCTTCCTGGGAGTATCTTTCCCCTACAATTTTTGCAGTGTCAAGCTGAGCTGGCATAACCAAACCCGAGCAGGTAATGCCGCTGCACACTGTGCACCATGACACACACCTCAGAATGGTCTCTGCTAGACTGAGCCTTGTGATCCCTGCTGTGATATCCCCTCCTAGCATCCTCTCCTGACTGAGCACAAAGCCTCATGGCTCATCTGTTTTGACTGGGGAGTCAAACTGCAAGGCCAGCACTGATGTAACAGTCCCACCATTGCCCAGACACCTGCACTCTCTCTTCCCCCTCTCCCCAAATAACACCTCCTTCCCACTCCCTTGCCCACACAGGGCCTTTGGACCTGTAGTTCTTTACATGTTCACCCTGAGCATCTCCCTCCTGCCTGTTCAGGGATTAACTCCTGGAGCTGCAGTTGTTAGAGCTGGGAGTTACCCCTGGCCCGCAGTAAATAACTGGGAGGCAAGGAAAATGCTTTTAGCCACCAGCTTAAGGGAAATGATCATCTGTCAAAATTGGATAAAATGCTGTCAATTTAAAAACAAAAACCAATGGGTACTGCCCTAAGATCAAGAACATCCAAGAATCCAACTCAGCTCTGGGAAAAAAAAGCCCTGTTATGGTCATTGAAAACTCCAGTTTCTGGGGCAAACGCCACCTACACTGAGCATTGTACCTTTGGGACATGCCCTCATGGTCTGAAAACCCCAGGAAAATAAATTCCCAGCACAGGGAAGCTAAGTGGCAATTTCTACTGGTGTTGCTTAGCTAAATTTCTGGCAAGGGCAGGCTCTTGCCACTGCCAAGTGTATTGCACTGCCAGCATAATTTATTCATAGTGGTGGGGCTGAATGGGGGCTTGAGCACCCCTCCAGCATCCCTGTGCCATGGGGTCTGCTGCAGGGAGCCCTGCAGCTCCCCCAGCAGTAACCTCAGCCCAGGGGCCTCAGATAGCTTCTCCCAGGTACAAATATTCCCCTGACAGTTCATGTCCTTCCCCCAAACCCAGGGTTTTGTTCCAGACCTGGGAAACAGTGAAAAGCAATCAAACAAACATTTCAGAGTCAGAAAAGGTGTCTGCAGTGGATGTAAATTTGCAAAGTTGTTGGATCTCTTGCTTCATAAGAACCAGCTCACCCATCTTAAGCTGATTCATTCTCCCACTCCTATCCCTGGTAATCTAGAGCTCTTGCCTCTCCAAGCCTCCAGAGAATAGAGTTAGACAAGACTTGAGATTTGCCCCTAGAGATAAGCTCCAGGAACATTTTTTAATCCCTAGAGCACTTTGCAAAATAGCATGAGTGTTGTACACCAATTACATTGGAGGCACTGGGATGAGAGGGTGAGGAGGTTTGGGTACTTGGGAAAGTTTAAATATAATTTCAGTCTCCTGCATGGGGTATTAAGCCAGTGCCCTCACTTTCAATTCTAGGGCAGAACAGCTTCTTCATGCAGGGCTCTGCTGCAGGGAGCTCANCAATTTTAGTCTCCTGCATGGGGTATTAAGACAGTGCCCTCACAGAGCACTGCCACAACACAGGAACACCTTCAGTCCTAGAGCAGAACAGCTTCTTCATCCAGGGCTCTGCTGCAGGGAGCTCAGCATCCCTTCTTCCCAGGGTAAGGAGACCTGTTATCCACTACAGGCTGCTTCTGGGGGTACCACCACCCCCTCTCCACAGCACCACGCAGAGGGGACACACTTCTACCAGCCCACAGAGTGTCCCTGGCTGCTGTGCAAGAGGCCAAATCCAGACCTGAGTGGTGGGGAAGAACCACCCCCTCCCCAGTAAAATCCTTTGCCAGCTAAATTGCCATGTGCTCACATCCTTTGTACCCCAGTGGCTGCCTCCCCACAGCAGCTGCCCTGGGAAGCCTCCCAGCAGTGGGGCAGTGCAGGCACTGCACTCCATTGGCATGTCTGTGCCCAGGCCAGGGCACTGCTCGAATCACAGGTCCATGGGAGCTGCAGGGATCCTCTGCCTCCGGGAAAATACATTCAGGCTAAAAGCAACTTCAAAAAACACATGTTTAACCTGAACTCTTATCTTTTATCCCTTTAAATATCCAAGCGGCCACTTTTGCAAGCCTGAAGCCTGGACTCCAGCTACATTTATTTCCCTCTTTCATCCCAGCTGCAGCTCCTCAGAATTTATCTCTATGGTTAACTTCCCCTTTCATAATATTAGCACAGTTGAAGCACTTGCTTTCCTGTTGCAGGCAGTGATTATATAGCAAATTAATCACAAGCTGTTCAGTCCAAGTCCAGCAGTTGGAAAGATGCTCCTCTGAGTAATGGTTTGTGTAGTTGATGCTTTCATCTGTAATTTGCATTTGTAATAAATGCAGGAATAAAAAATGGGGGCTATATTTTAAAGAATAGCCTGGTATGGCAGGGGCAGGCAGGCGAGCTAATGGAGAGGGAGAGCCCCCAGGGGTTTGAGGGCTGCATCCCAGGGCACCACATTCTCCTGCACAGGGAGGGAAAACACACTCACACACACAATTCTCCTATGCAGATCATGGGCTGCCTGCCCAGATGGGTTTTACACAAGGAGAAGGGGCACAAAAAATTACAGCAGCAGCCCTTGCATTGCTTGCACTAGAGTGGCACCCCAGCAGTTCCCAGCACCAGGCAGACAGGGATTTGCACACCCCCATGGTTTGTCTGGTTTGCTCTGTGGCCTCCCTGCTCATGATGGGTACAACATCCCCTCTGCAGACCCACGTGGGCTGTGTCCATCTTGCTGAGCAGCAGGGGAACACCTGAGCCAGCTTTGCCAGGCTCCCACCTGTAGGAAGGGGATCACTTCAAGGCTATGAAGCTCTGCTGGGACAAGCTGACCCCAACCAAGGAACAAAACCCCCAAGCTGCAGGTCAATCTCTGCATTGCCTTGGCAAAGCTGCCCAGCACAGCTGCCACCTCACCACACACCCAGGGACACTCAAGTTTAACTAGAGACCGAGCTGAGCATAAAGCAAAACTCCATGGGCAAGTGGTGATGCCTGGGAACAGGAATGCTGCACCAGTGTCCAGCAAAGGGACAGTACTGGAGGAGGAGACAATCTCCAGAGTGCCTTGCTGACCCACCAAGGTGCCACATCGCTTGTGAGGCCCTGGAAAGGCATTTGGAGGAGGAAGGCTCTTCTGTGACAGCAGTGATCCTGCCTTTGCCTCTCCCCTGCCTCCTCAGTTACTGTTTAGCGTTCCTTTGATTGCAATTTCCCAAGTGCAAACCAGCTCACAGTTCCTGTCCAGCCCTGAGAAGCTCACTAAGATATTAATAAATGCCTGTACTAACAATTCCTGCCATCACAGCAGCCACACAGCCTCAGGCAGCCCCATGCCCTGCATCCCTCCCAGAGCTTTAGTGGGCATCTGCCCTCTCCCAGGCTAGCCCAAAGAGTGGGGCTCAGCCTGCACACACCAGCTTGGTGTTCCCTGTCTGTATTTGCCTGTGCCCCTGCCCCAGTGCCTGTGCTCTGCCAGCTGGGGAGGGCAGTCCCTAAGAGGTGGCAGTGGTCACAGCATCACACCAACACCTCCTGGGAAGTGCTGCTCTTCACCTCACCGCCAAATCCCAGGTTTTGGGACACAGACCCACAGTGCCTGGAGACTGAGGGAGAGCAGCAGACAGCAAATTACATCCTCCTCCCCACGGACAGCAGCAGGCAGGCAGCCACAAGCAGTTTCCCATCCCCAGGTGTGCTCAGCCCACGCAGGTGAATGCACACAGCCCTGGGGCTGCTGCAGGGGACCCTTCCCACTGCTCAGGACATGCCACTCCCACTCATTTGCTGAGGTGGCCCAAGGGAAGCATCTCTGCTTCCTAGAGAGGACAACACAGTGAAGGAAAGGTGGCTGCCTGTGACTTGCTCCACAAAAAAAGCTCTATGTTTAATTAAATAAGAAGGACAGACCAGAAGAGCCAGTTTCTTAATAAGATTTGGTAATATAATTATTTGCTACAATTAGGAACCAACTGAAAAAGTTCCTTGCTAACACTTTGGAGGAGCCCAGCATTTTAAAGTTGACTTGTCTGAGGTCAGAGACCAGCATTATCTTTGCTTCTGTGCAGCAGCAAGCACATTTTTCAGCACTACACTGTAGTTATTACTTAAAAATCACATTTATATGCTGTGGAATTCTGAAAAAATATATCAGCCTTCCTGGATGGGTGACCCCAGACAACACTGCACATGACTTGAGTATCCCTTGTAAGACAAAATTCTCTTACAGTGATGCTGAAGTTCAGCCAGCACTGGCACATGCTCTGCCCTCTCCCCACACCCAGCTACAACAGGGCAGCTTGTGATGTGAAATAGCTCACCCTTCTGACCCCCTCCATGGCCAAACACACTAATCCCCAGGTTTAAAGGGTCCTGAAGCTTTTAAAGACTTCCATCTGGATTGATAGGGACTGAGTTGTGACAGGCAGAGCCCCCCAGCCCCAGGAAATCAAGAGCAAAACAGGTATTTGTGGCAGGTAGGAGCCACAGCCTCCTGCTCTGGGAAACAGGGGCTCTCCATTTTTCAGTCCTTCACCAAGCCATCACAGAGAGCATTCCTTCCTCCTGCACTGCAGCTTTGTGAGGCTTCATGCTGGGGACCTCCTGCTTTGCCTGCAACCTCAACAAGTCAGAGGGCATCGACTGGAAAGGAAGTACCTGCACAGAGGGACAGGAGGGACACGGGAAGGGAACTGTCCTGAGAGGCCTCTGGGGGCACCCCTAAAAGAATAAAGGTAAGAGATGGATGAACAGCATATGCACAAGAGGGAAGTTACACACATTGCACAGAGGGGAGAGGGGGGAAAAAGAAGATTGAATCTTCCCGGAGACCAGAGAGATTCTATAAACATAATCAAAATGTAATAGAAACTTTTTGGAAATGCTGTTAGAAGGATAAAGCATCAATCTTCATGGAACTCCACTCAACAGGCTTTCTCCAGCTAATCAATCACGGTCAAGACATGGGCCGTCCCATCTGTCTGTGCAAGGGACCAGGAGGAGATTGCTAAGTGCCTGGGCTGGAGCTACCAGCTCAGTACCAGGCAATTCATCATGCAGGAAGGGAAGAGGGGAGAAGGGAGAGAAGGAAAATAATGTATAACACTAATAAAGTTTCTCCCCCTTCCTTCATCCCCAGCCAATTTTTAGTAAAGGAGCCCAATCCGGAGGGGTTGTCAGTGGGGAGGTGGGAAGGGGGAGATGCACTGGGGAGGACTCTGGGTACGAGATGCACTCCAGTAAACAGAGACAAAGCCATCATCTGCACAGCAGCCCCTGGGCACAGCCCACGCTGCCACCCTGGCTGCTGGCAGCTGCACAGGAGCCACTCTGCACCTGGCAGGGCTGGTGTTCCCTGCCCCTGGAGCTGGGGAGGGCACCACAGGGACAGCAGGGCTGGGGACAGGCAGAGGAGAGCCCAGGGCAGCCTCAGCAGCTGGTGCTGGGAGAAGATGCCAAGCCTCTGCATGTAAACAGCTCATATTGTTCCCTAAATGTTGCCATAGCTTTGGTGGGGGGACCTGAAAGGGGAATAAAGAGGAGTTGAAGGACTTGCAGCCTGTCCCACCTGCAGCAGAGGGGTTTTCACATCATACCAACACATACAGGGGCAGGGACTGGCACTGCCACAGGGAGTCCTGCACTTGGCTCACATCCCTGCTGGCTTTGAGCTGCTGTCCCAGTCCTCTATGAGCACCAGCCCCTTCCTACCCCAGCTGCTCACTAGACTCCCTGGTGCTCACCCAGCTTGTCCAGAGCACCTTGGCAGCCAGGAGCACCTGCCTGACACCAAGGGCCCCAATCCACACGTGCATGAGCAGCTCCCGTGCTACACACACCCTGCAATGATGCAATGCAGCAGCACTCCCTTCCTACCCACCCTCCACCTTTCAAACCTTGAGGGTTTCTCCCTTCCATGGGATATTTTGAGGACAAGAAGCATCTGGCAGCATAGTTTGCCAGAGCTGGCGATTTTGTGTACCAGCAAAAGATCCATATACAGCCCAGGTTTGAAATTAATCTGCACTACTCTTGTCATCAGACCTCAAAGACCTTGACAAAACTCCCCTCACACTTACAAACAAGTAGAAAACCACCACAGGCTTTACTTCAAGGACTTGTTTGACCTCACTGCAGACTCAAGCCCAGCTCTGCCATTTCCAGTCCTTACTCTAATACCTGACTTGCCCTGGCATGAATCTAAACACAGTACTGAGTTCTGTATAAAGGACCTTTTCTTCCTCATTTTTATTGCACAGATATTCTTCCTACTAAACTTTTGACCAACTTTTGTAGAAATTCTTGCATATTCAGCACCAGGTGAATAAGGAACCAGCAAAATGTGCTCCCATCAACTTCTTAGAATAAAAAGCCATTTGAAACAGAAAACCAACAGAAATTTATGCCTTAAACATATTTTTTTTCTTGCTCTAAATTTAATCAAGTGAATTGCCTGGGCTCTAAAGGCGAAATTCAAAGAGTGACAATAAGTAGGTGAGAGATTTATTTTTTCAGAATATTTATTCTTCCAGAGCTATGATGACCCCACACCTTCCAGTAAATATCAAAATTCTTCCTTTCCTTCATGGATAAAAATAGATGCCACATAAACACAGAGCAACACAGAATTTTAGCCTCTACTCTAAGTGCAAATATAGTAACAAATTAAGTAGAACCATACAGTCAATAATGTTGACATCTCTGGAAGTGAAGTTTCTTCACATTTAACTCTTACAGACTGCTCTGTGACCAGTGACACAAAGACTTAGCTTAACCATTACAATGGATTTCCCTGTGGTGTTAGTCCCACCAGGTGACACTATTTGTCCTCTTCTGTCAAAGTTCACTTCTCCCCTTTTCAACCCCCTACAGTAAAAATGCCAGGACAAAACTTCCCTGGGGTTTGCTACCATGAGAAGAAAGTGCAAAACTCTGCTCAGCCTACAGACACGACAACAGAGAAATTACAAACAGCTCAAAAACTTGGAGTTGCTTAAAACATACCAATCTATCAGTTATTAGGAACTTAAAGCACTAACAGGTAGTTTGTAGCCATCTCACCTACTATTAGGTGTGGTTTTAAGCACAGATAACCACTTAATCCTTATGTCCTAAGGTGCTTGTAACCAGAGGCAGTAATTTTTTAACCCTGTACTGCCAGGGATGAACATAAGGCACAGCTCAGCAAAATCCAAGCTAGGGAAGCCACCAGCCCATGAAGGAGGGCAACTATTCTTGACTGAATTCAGGTGACATTCTCCCCTCCCAGCTCTCACCATGAAATGCTAGAAGAGCTGCCACCATCAGGTCCTGCATAAGCACAAGGCAGGGATCATTGCTGGACACAGACCTCTCAGAGGGCACAAAGGCCTGAAGACTTCCTTCCCTGACTCCAAAAGCCAGGCACAAATCTCTGGGAAAGCAAACAGCTAGCATGGCCACAGCCCTGCTCAGATGTCCTCCCCCTTTTCCTTTTCCATCCTTCAAGACAAGGAGAGAAGGCACTTCATGCTAGAGAAACCAGAGCAGACACGCAGCCCTCACCCCCCTACAGAGTGCAGCATCCCCCAAACACTGTACCTCTCCTGAAGATCTGTCCTTCCTCCAGCTGCTCCCCAAGGCAAACCAGCTCCTCCTGCTCCCCTAACTCCTTTACGTGCCATCCCTATCCTTTGTTCACCTGGAAGGGGCAGGAAACCTCCTGCCATCCTGGGAGAGCTGGGAGCAGCTGCTGTGGGGTGTCTGCAGGAGCTCTCCCCACCCCAGGTGAGCACAGTTCCAGCCTGGCATGGCCAATTTAGGTGGCAGCATTAGGGACAGGTTTCTTGCAGAAAAACCTCTTCTTTAGTTGATTTGCCCTTATTCTCAAACCATAACCTCCCTCCCTAATTACCATGAGTGTAAATGACCTCCGGTGTAAGGTTTATTATAACGATAATTGAGCTGTGGATTTTTAATAACAACCTCCTGGATTTTCCACTTGATTTCCTGATTTGCTTTATATTTCCAAGAATGCATATAAGGGTCTGAGACTTCACCACACTGTTTATATCAAGTCTGACCATGACCTTCACTGGTTCTTTATGCCAGAGTGTTTTAAATTGTTAGATCTATCCAAGCTTTTGGGTTTTCAGGGGGGCCTAGGGATTTTGGCTCTGTGACACAGCTTCCACGTACTTGCTGTGGGATGGGGATAGTTGAATCCCATTGTCAAACACAGGCATTTTACTTTGCATCTCAACATGGGCAGCTAAAGTGCAGATCCCACCTGGTGGAAGGAGGGAATGCATCCAAACAGCGACACAGCATCACAGGGAGGGAGATCAGTATTGAGAGTCAGGCATCTTATCGCCCCAAAGAAAGCTGGAAGAAGGAAATACATTGTGTAAACTGCTGGAAGAACTTAAGTACTCAAAGCACTGGAGACTGAGTAGACCTCCAGGCAGAGGACTTGGCTCCAGAAGGAAAGTTTCAAGGCAAGAGAGGGAGATCCACTGTTCAGTCCAGTCCAAGCCATACCCATGCAGAGACATGAAGCTGAAGACTTGTCCTGCTTTTTCAAGAACATAAACAGCAAACAAAATCCCATCCCATTAAAGATTATTCAGTTTCAGTGGGAGGTTGTGTTTTTAAATTATTGGTAATAAAGCACACCAATAATTAATAAATGTTAACTATTCCCCAGGGCTTTCCTTTTTTTTTGCATGTTTATTTTTGTGTTATAAATGACATCCATTTTCCACAACTCACTAAACTGGTGGATGAGGAAAATAATCCAAAAGAAGAGCCATAATCCTCAAGGGGAAGAGCAAGCTGTTGTTCCAATCAAGATGTATCCTGACAAGTCAAGTTGTTGAAACCCATTAATTAGCACTTTTGGAAACAGTTGCAAAGTTAATTATTCTTCTCTGAGATGAAAGAAAGCTAATTTCTGGCATTTGCTTTGACAGTGACATGCGCTAACATTTTTAGAGCTGACATCTCTCAAGATAAATGATGCTCTGAAGTGTGCATGCAAACATTTTGACTGGGAGCTACTGTGGCAAGCTGATGGCACTGGCACCTCTTACTGCAAATATTTTGCATCTGTTGGGATTGTGATCAAAGTTTGGAGGCCGAGAGGAGGGTGGGGAAACTTTTTCAACTTCAGGGAGGGTGTGAGTGACTGGGAGGTCCAACCTTAACGATTCTGGATGGGAGGCAATAACATTTTGCAGCAACACAATTTCTTCTATCTAGATAACTCCAATAGGGAATGTAAGCTTTTCTAGCTAACTATGCTGACAGAAGGAAATCCATTTCTATTGGAATAGCTCTGCTGAAGGATCATCTTCTCTTCATGGGTTGGTAGCAGCAGATGAAACAGAAGATCTCCAAAATGAAGTTCTCTCTTGGTACATTCAGGTGTCAGTATCAGCTCATGTGTGTTTGAAAAGGCAAGATTTGGGATGTGGGAACTCAGTAAAACTCCTCTGCCAAGCCCCAAAATCATCACTGGGAAGAACATCAGTGTGGTTTGGGATTTAGGCCCAAAAGCCCTTTTGCAATTCTGGAAGCTGCCTTGATCACATCCTGCATGTACAAGGACAGTGAGGGGAAGAGTTTATCTGTAAGTATAACTTACTTAATTGTCCTCTTAAGAATGCATTTCAATCCAGGATTGCACCACTCCAATAAAATTCTGGTGTATGCCTGAAACCTTGCCTTCCTCTTGCAATTTTTTGGGTGTTACAGATCCTCCTTTTTTCACTTCAGGCCTTTGCATCACTGGGATGACTCCATGAGGGATCCAGGTTGACTTCTAAGGCCCTGGTTTATCAGTTTCAGCTTCAGTCCTCATCTCTGGAAGTCTGAAGGGTCAGTGTCAGATGAGTGAGGACAATGTCAGAAACGCAGGGACTGTTTTACACAGAAGCTGCATTGCCAGGAGAACACACTAAAGCAGAGCAGCTCTTTGGAGCATCCCAGGCTGACAAGCTGAATATCTGATCTGAGAAGGTCAAAATCTTGCTGGTGGGCTCCAGAAGACTCTGCTCCTCTGAGCCATGCCTGGTTTGGGGGCAGCCTGGGCTGGGCTGGCAGGGGTGATGCTCTCTCTTCCATCCCCTCCACTGTGCTCAGCTCAAAGCACTTCAGAGCAATCTTCCTCTAACAGACAACCCTTAATAAATTATCAGCCCAGTGTATCATCTGGGGGCCAAACCACCCCTCTAGCAACCTGTTGCTGCCTTGATAAGATTCTTCAGAAATAATAAGTGCAGGCAGGTACACGAAGAGAGGAAATTGGTGGCAGAAAAAGTATTTCATTTGCTTTTCAATCAGCATGTGGGGGATAAAAATTGAGCTCGGAAGGTGATCTAAAGGACTCCTTAGTTGGTATGCGATTCACACACAGCAGGGCAATCAGGAATGTGGAAACACCGGGTTCAGAGGGCTCGATCCAAAGTGGGAGGCAAACACTACCTCTTCCTCCAGGGAGCAAAAAAAATGACGTGTGTGTCGCCCTCGCAGGCGGGCGCTCCGTGCTGAAGTAAGGACAAGACGGGAGAAAACGGAAAATAAATAAATTAAATGAAAAGATTGCTCGGGAGCGGCTCTCTGCCTTGTGAGGAGCAGGGAGGTGGCAGTCCTGAGCTGAGGCTCGTCCTCCGGCACATCCACGCGCTGCTCTTTGCATATTCCTCCGTCGTACAGAAGGCTCACAAATTGCAGGGATTATTCTCTCTTAACTGCTAATGGATTTAGAGGCTGTAACTGGGGGTAGTGCTCGGTTATTTAGTGCCCGAGGGGAAGGTACCTGTATGGGAGATTAACTTTTTTATGTGGGCACAGAATTATGGCAGGAATTAAAAGTAAAAGGGGACACCACTTGCCAGTTTCCCACTTTTCTGTGCTCTGGGAGGTTCAAGAGCTTTGGAGCATTTTTCAGTCAGTGTAAGCAAGAAAAGATTTTTTCATTTATCACTAAATCAACCATATTCCATCTCCTTTTGCAACATTTGAGATAATACCAGGGTTTGCTTAACAGCTGTAGGATAAAAGAATTCACTCTGTAAAAAAATCATAAAAATCAAAGATTGAAGCCGTTTGCTAATTATGGCTGGTGCTGTGCTGAGTTATGCCCTAAAACTTAAACCTCCTGTCTGATAATTTGCCCCATTTATTTAAGTATGATTTCAATCAGGATATTTATCAGCCTCACATTAGGGCATTAGCAGTTGATTTATTTAGCAATGCATATATTTATTTACATTTTAGCTTCCAAGTGAATCATTCTTCTGACTTTGCTGTCAAAGGTTAAACAGTTTGATCCATCCTGGGGCAGACACAAAACCTGGAATAAACAAGTACAGGGAAAGTGCAGGCCATGAAAGGCAGGATTAACTCTGTGTTTACACCCCTAGCAGGCAACACTCATTCTGTGTTGCAAAACCAGTCTGTACAGTAATGCAATTTTTGTACCCCCAGATAAGCAAATTACGTATTGTAATTCTTGTGGCAGAGTGAGAAAAGAAAATACGTGTGAAATTGGAGTGGGAAACCAAAGGAAGGAGAAGGAAATAGTGGTGGGAAACCCTTGGGAATGAGAAGCTGGGTCCAGAATACGGAAAGAAAATAAACCCACTTTCAGATACAGCGTGATTATTTATTTTCTCAGGCCTCTGAAGTCCGTGTCCCAGTGTGTGGAGAGCATTCCTGGGATTTCTTCACAGGTTTTGGGCCGCCGGGAGCCGCGCTGGGCCGGCAGCAGCGAGTGCTGACAGGCAGCACGTGTTCGGCCGCCTCCGTCCGCGCCACGACGCAGCAGCACCCCAAAGCACCCGGCACGGAGCTGCCTCCTGCTCACACGGACACATTTCACCCTCCTGTCCTCTCCCCGGGTGAGATGGGACAGGGATCTTGTTTAAAAGGTGACAATTTAAGGCTCCCTGTTAAAGGGGGCAGCTGGAGGGGGTTGAACACCTCAGCGCAAGGTGGGGAAGCAGCTCCACGGTGCTGTCCTCACTCAGGTGTCTTCCTCTCTCCTCAAACGACAGAGCAGGGAGAGGGCAGTGGATGGCCAAGGACCACATGAACATCTAAGGACCATGTTCCCATCGTTTCCTCCTCCAATGGGTGCTGTCCTGGGGACCCTGATGTGTCTGTGTGTTTATGGTGGGGGATATCAGAGGGCAAAGTTGGGAGTGTGAGCGCTGAGGGTCAACTCTGCTGATCAGCCTGAAGCCAGCCCTGATGAACTTGATGATCTTAGAGTTCTTTTCCAACCTTAACGATTCTGTGATAGCCCTACTATCCCCAAAGCTTGGTGACAATCTGGCTCCTACAGATTTTGGCTGCAAACTAGTGTGGAACAGTGGATGGGTGCTCTCCACAAGACAAGTGGGAATCAAACTGCAGGCACGAATGGAGAATGAGAGTCCTGAGCACTGCTATATCATGATGATAATGGTTCCCTTTGGGAATACATTAAGGTCTATTTATCAATGTTTCCTGAGCACTTTGGGATCCTTGAACAAGGTGTTCTGAGGCTTGTGATAAATGGCCTTCCTCAAACTGGGATGTGGTCTCAAACACGTTTCTGTTCTGAAGTTCTAGAAATAAACCTCAATATTTTGTTAATTTGGAATAGAGTTTTTACTTTATATGTGCATATATTTCTCAATATAGTTGCAGTAATTAACTATTAGCTATCGTGTATATCTTTTTTCTCTCTAATTTATTTCTAATTAACATAGATAAAGGATTGTATTCCTTATTAGTGCAGATGGTTACTTATTTCTACTTGTATAATTACAGTCATGTCCTGGCTTTGATCTGGATCCTGCTCTGTTGGATAAAAGGTAAAGAGGTAAAGCACAGAGAACACAAGTCCCTCTCACTGATCTCCTGTGTGCAGAACTCAGTGCTTTGGAGTGGTAGTTCCTCTGCTAAAATCACCTTACTGGGGTGTGCATGACTGAGCAGAACCTGTCCTTATTGCAGAATCACAGAATGGTTTGGGCTGGAAGGGACCTTAAATCTCATCTCGTTCTAATTCCTTGCTATGGACAGAGACACCTTCCACTAGCCCAGACATGGTGACTGCAGCCCATCCTCTCTGGCTGTTGAGGATGTTGAAACCAGCATGTATGTGCCAAGAAAACGAGGATTCCTTGGGCCTGGCCCCTCCAGGTGTTTATCAGCCCATCTGGGCAGGTACAAGGATCAAGTCTTGCCCAGAAGGGATTGCAAATTATTTCTTCGTAAGGCTGTTTCAATCCCTTTAGGAGCCCAGTCACTTCTCTGTGTTGGAGCACGAGCCCAGCTGCAGGGATGAGCTCTAGGTGCTGATGGGGGGCAGCCAGTCAGCTCCACATCCTCCTCCCTCCCTCAGGTCCACGGGGAGGAGTGAGGGAGGAGCAGCCCCTCACAAATGGCAGCTGATGAAAAAATTCCAGACAAGCGAAATTACCCAAGGAATCTGGAGGGGCCACATGCATGATACAGGGCTGGGAACCTGCTAGTAGCACCAACAGAGACTGATTTCATCAGGTACAGTGGAAGAACCGAGGTGTAAATCAGGAATAACCTCACCAGAATGAAGGGGAAAGCAGTGCCAGCTAACCCTGGAATTGATGTGCTGGGTGAGGGACGTCCCTCATTTTTGGTCCTCACTTTAAGATCATTTTGCATTATATTGCAACTCCTTTCACAGGGGAAAAAAGAAAAGGCCTCCCTGATTTTCTTGAAGGGACTCAGAGATAAAGACTGATCACATTATGCAGTAATTGGACCTTCATATCTATAATTACATTGATTTCTCCTAAGTTTCAGGCATTGACTCTGGTGAGCGAGAGAGCATTGCAGGCAGGGCACGGCTGCCAAGAATCCTCCTGCATTTGGGAGGTGTCAGGCTGGGAGCCTCACTATAGTTTGGTAACTGGCATTGCAAATTGCTTTATGAACAGTTTAATGCATTTAAGAGGGTAATAATTTCAGATCCCACCATACAATCTGTTGCAGTGGTGCAGAGCGTGTCTAAAAACTTCCAGGGCGAAGGGAGGCAGGGGAAGGAGGGGAAAGAAGAAAGGAAAGCAGAGGGAGGGAGGTACTGCAAGGGGGTGGAAAACCTAATTGTTTTAATCATGCTTGATATTACACTGTGAAATTATAATTAACTTAAGAAGTCAGTCAAAACCAGTTAATAACTGTGGTGCAACGTGGCTGATTTGAAGTGCTACATGGAGGGGAGGGGAGCCGACGGCACCAAAGCTGCTGGGCTTGACCCTTGTGAGATGAAGCAGTGCAAGGGCCCCCCAGGCAGCTCTGCAGAGGCTCTGCACAAGCAGGGACCAGCACACACAGCATCAGCAAAGCTGGTATCATGAGTGCTTAGTCCCTCCAACACTCCTGATGGTGGACTGGGAACCCTCTCCAAAGGAGGATCATCAGCAGGCTCCCCAGCACATGGGTAGGGGAAACTGAGGCAGTGAGAGAGAAAATGATTTATGACATGTCAGCAGGCCACTTCCAGAGCCAGGGAAAGAGAGGGCAGCCCACAGGAGGAAGGATCAGGCCTGACTTTCAGCCTGTGCTGATATGGTGCTTAAGCAGGAGCCTCTGGAGAGTACTCTGTTCTTTAAACATCCCTTTCCTTTTGCTCATAGGAGGGTAAATCTTTTCCAGTGACTCTGTTGCAGTCAGAAATGATTTGCACAGATGGGCAAATCTCAATCTTCTTCAGCCACGCAGCTTTATCAAAATATTTGGGAATATAGGTAGGTGGGAGCAGAGTTAGAGCTGTGCATTCTTCATTGCCTGTATACCGCATGTGTACCAAGGGTTAATGAGCAAGCCAGCTGGGATAACAAGAGTGTCCTGATGGTATTAATATCCCAAAACACAAATATAGATGTGGGTAGTGCTGAACCCTATGGGGGGCTGATAGTGATAGGGGCAGTGACATTGCAGCCAGCTACGAGGACCTTAGCAGAAATATTTGTCACAGGGAAGGTGCACCCAGGGAAGCCCTGAGTGTGTGTGCCAGATATTGCTGCTGTCACTGGCTGCTGTAGCAGGGCAGCAGCACTGATATTTACAGTCTGGAGGATATATTGGGAGTGCTGGGTGGTGGCTAGATATCAGCATGGACAGAAAAACAGGAGAGGGAGGAATCAGAGCAGAATGTGGGAACAGGTCTGAAATCTCTTCTTAGGAGATGTGCTTTGAGTGCCTGCAGCTGATTTGTGGGGAGCTTTTACCAAGTAGTGCCGAGGAGGAGGGAGAGATGTTCTGGAAGGGGAGCAGCACTCCATGTTTTGGGTATTTCCTGCAGCCAGGGTGGGTGAAGCACAGTACCCAGGGAGCTGGGTGTGCTGTGATTGTCCCTGTCCCCTCAGACAGTGGGCTTTGGCCAGGGATGGGTATTAGAGCAGCACAGCTGGGGAGGACAGGACTGCTTACAGTGAGCTTATAGAGAGGGGATGAGGAGCTTGTGACCATAATGTGCAAATATGGCACCAACATAGGCTCATGGTGCTCTGGGTGGATGTTCAGATAAATTTTCCTCATATTGGACTTCAATTATTCTCCTGAAGGTGCAGCCCTGAGGAAGTTGGGTGACTGGCCAGGCTGGGCTGAGCTGGCTTGGTGCTTACCAGGCACCCTAAACCCATTTTTCCCATTAATCTCCAACCCAAGAATAGACAATTAGTTCACAGGATGGTCTTGGTGACAACCAGTCCATGCTCCCATCCATTCCTCTATGACCCCTGTACCTGGTTTAGGGGCTCCATCACTGCTGCAGTCATGGGGCCAGCCCCAGCAGAGCAGTGCTGCAGTAGGGTCAGGAGACTGACAAAACCAGGCAATTTCAGATGAAGCAGGGGCAATTCCATGGCCAAAACACCCAGCCCTGGTTTTGCATCTGTGGCTCCTGCTCTGGGGCACCCATGGAGTGAAAGCCCTTGCTGACAGGTGGGGAAGGGTGTTCAGACTGAGTGAAGAGCTGGGCAGGTTCTGCCTCCTGGAAAATTGACAGCACTTTGGCTGTGCCACTCAGCTGCTGGAGAGGGGTGGAGTGGATTGTTCTGTGTTAGGTGTTCATTGTCACAAATATTACAAACCCTAATTAATTTATTGACTTAGAAAATATCAACAACTGGAAACTTCCATGAAAGACATCTGTCTGTCCACCTCCATCCTACAATTGCTTTGGTTAGGAACTACTGGTAGAATGACCTGACTGAAATCAAAAGTCCTAAAAACATTAAAGGGTTTCTTCCTCACCCTTTCTTTTTTTTTTTTTTTTTTTTTTTTTTTTTTTTTTTTTTTTTTTTACTCACCATCAGTATTTCTGTGACAACTCAGCCCCAGCAGCCCCAGGGGACAGGACAGAGAGACGAGGAGTGGAAATGCCCTTTGACTAAGCGGGCATTAAATGTTGGCTAACAACCGAGAGACACCGTGAGACTGGAGAGGGGGGAAAGTTAAAAAGAAAGAAAGAAGAGCTTTTCAATATGAGCATTCATGTAGTTTTGACAGGAGCAATTTATCATGGCTATGAAAGGCGGCTCTGCCTCCAGTGCTGAAAGACAGCCTGGTTAAACTTTTACCTGCCCCTCTGAAAGGGGAGCTGTGCCGCAGCCGGGAGGGGACTGCTCCCTGCTCCGGTGATGCATCTTCCCGTGGGGCCTGGGGAGGGAAGGGAGGTGGTTCCCAAACAGCTCGTGCCCATCTGTTCTGCACAGAAAGAAACCCCTGACAAGGAAGGGGGAGGGAGAGTGTGAGCCAGCAAAGCCGGGGGCTTCCGGATGCCCGCGTCCCGTCGGGAATGGGATGCGAGGGGATGGGAGCAAGGCTGGGAGCTGCCCCCCAGGAGATGCTGCCAATGGGCACTGAGGATCTATCCAACAACCCTAGGCTGCCCTAGAAGTATGAAAGCCCGTGGAGTGTAGCTCCCAAGCGGGACAGAAAGGTGGAAATGACATTTTGGGATGTGCATGGCGGGTGAGCAGCAGCGGAGGGGGAGAAATGGAAAGTACAGTGCTGGGGTGCAGGAGAGAGCCAGAGGTGGTGTTGGCATCCCTAGATATTGTTTGGAAGATACAGGAGAGATTATGATAAGAAAAAAAACCCACAAAAACATCCCCCAACAATATTCAGCTGAGATATTATTTTGTCCCATCATGGGGAAAAGCGCAGGGTCTGCACCAGCTCGTGGCAGGCAGGAGCCCAGGCTGGCTGTGCACAGGCTGTTTCTTGCTGTATTCCTGTGTGGATTGACAATTCCCTGAAAAAATAATTTTCTGCTGAGAATAATGATCCATCTAAATTAAAGCATTCCACCACAAAGGGTGGATTTCATTGAAATTTTCAATGGAATGGTTAACAACTTCCACAGCCACACTTTTTTTTTTTTTCAATAACCAGCTTGTATATTAGGCTAAAATGTACTGTATTTTCATTATTTTATGTGCTAAAATTATGCTGATGAAGTGGCTGTATTTTACATTGTGTGAAAAAAGCCAACCAATATCATAATAAAACTTTCTCTTTCCCATCAAAACTTCAGGATTTCCCATTTCTCCCCCTGCCTTTGATGAAGATAGGATGATATTTTGAAATCTCACATGAGCAGCCACATCTGACTTTTCGCTGCTTGTACATCCATCAGCACTTGTTCCTGTTGGAGCACGAGTGGGACAATTTGTATTGTTGAAAAGAGGAATGTGCTAAAGTATTTCCCATGTTTCAGGACAAAATCCAGCAGTGCTGTTTCACCCCAAAAAATTCCAGCCACCCCTGTTTGACAGCTAAACAATTCCCTGAGTGTTTAGCACACTGAGTTGTCAGGGATGTGTAGTCACACACCAAAGAGCTGAACTCACCTATCTTCAACCATTTCAAATTTAAGCTTCTTTTTTAAGCCAGAAATCTGTTTTCTCTCTGGACATAAGAGAGGGAAAGAGGGAGATATGACTGCAAAAGGGACTTTCTTCCCCTCTGAAACGCAAGGTCTAAGACATGGCTGAAGCTAGCTGAGAATTAAATTAATCTTATTTCTTGCCCTCTGTGTGTTTAAGTCCTGTCCAAAAGCTGTTGATCACTTTGAGACAGCTCAAAGAAACACAAGTTTTTCTAAGGACTATTCTGAGAGCCCTCATGCCACAGAGAGTGACTGCATAGAACTGGAAGGAGAAAGGGCATTAAGTGTACAGATATTCCCACCAGGCTTTTCATGTCATTAATTGGTGATCTTCCGACTCTGAAATAACATATTTTCCCCCTCACATTTCTTATTTCATTAGCCCCAGTTCAATACACATCAGTGCAGGATGAGGCAAACTAGTTAGATATATCAGGAATTATTTAAATTAGGGGGAGATGTATGGGTAGTTAAATACTTGGTCTTCCATTCTACCCTAATTACGTATCAAATTAGACTCAAATTATACCCAAAAATAGATGTAGGGAGGTAGTCCTGAAATCTCCAGGAGATATCAGTGGGAGAAAGGTGAAATGAAGCAGGTGTTGCAAGTAGATCTGAACTAATGCAATATGAAAACTGTGCAGGACCATCATTTTCCATTGTGTTATTACCAACCTTTGCTTAAAATGTCTTAGCAAACAAGACCTGGAAATGAATGGGTGTTCTCTGGGCCTGGAGGAAGCAGTTTATTTTACTAATGCAAGAGAATTTTGGTCTTGATTTTAATGCTGTTCTGTTTCTCATTTGTCTTTGTGACAAGAGCGCTCTGGTAACGGAGAGGGTTTGTCACACTGTCCGGCCACCAGGGAGGTGGTGGGGTGGTGCCTCTTGAACTGGAAGGAGCTCAGGCTGCTTTCATGGAAGTGGAGAATGCTGTCATGGCAAATGTTGTAAATCTGCACTGTCCCTGGCACATTACATAGGTTAAGCTAAGCTCTTGCTAAGCCTGTGCCCTGATTTACTTGGTAAATTGGCATTCACTCACTTAAACTGCTTCTTAGAGGATTACAAAATTAACTGAGCTCTGAAAAGCATTGCCCAGCCTGGAATTTCTTTTTTGAAATCCTCTTTAGGTGGTGGACAAAAGCAGGAGGTCTGTACAGCAACACAGTGCCAGGTTGGTTTGGAGAGTGTCCAGAGCCCATGGCCATACCCCCACTCCTCAGAAGGGTTGAGTGTCCTCAGTTCTCTGGGAAAGGACACAACAGAGCTCTTGCACACCAGCCAAAGATGTCACCGCAGCCAATAGTTGTACCTGGCCCATGTCCTGGTTCTTTACCTGCAGGCTGAGTTCAGACACTCACCTACTTCTCAGCTGGAGAGATATTTCTGGTGTCAGCTTTGGAAAAAGCAGCAGATGGTCCCTGCAATCAGTTGTCCATCCAGGAGAAATGAGCAGCAAACTCTACAGCTGAGGGGAACGTCATCGTTCTGTTACTTCTGTAAGAGAAAAATCCTTCTGCAACCTGAAATAAAAACCCAAACAACCCCCCAAACCTGCCAGCATATTTCTGGCCTTTGCAGAGCTCAGCATCCAACATCCCCACGGCTATGATGTTAAGAATATCTCAGTGCTGGGAGCAGTAACAGCAGGTCTGTGAGTGAGAGGAGCAGATTCTCACCTCCCGTCTCAGGTGTCCCTCCCCATCAGCTGCTGCTGGAGAGACACATGAAAATATATCATAAACAGGAGGATGGTCCTACCTCTTTATTTCTTCTGGATCCAGCATCAGGAGGAAGCAGAGAGTGGCCTATAAATAACAGCTGCTCTTCACTTGGCTGAGGTTATAGCAAGCCAGACCTCAGCACACGGTGGAACATGTCACAGACACTCATTTTCCACCCTGACAGCAGCACAAATTGACTTCTAGGTGCTGATAGAGCCCGCAGCTGTGGGCTGCAGGGCATTCCTCTGGAGCATTAATATGCAGCACTGATTTTAGAGTGGACAGATACCTGCTGAGAGCAACAGAGGCAGAAGTGACAGGGTGGCACAGAGCAAAAGGACTGCAGGACTTTTGGTGATCCCTTCCAGGTTATCTTCTGTGATTTTGGGCATCTATTCAGCTTGCAGCTGTTAATTAGGTTCAGTACCAAACTGAGGAATAGGTGGTGAGGGACCAGCCTAGGGCCTGAGATGCAAAGCTGCACTCTGGAGTGAGGGCAGAGGCTGGCTGGGGAGCATCTCCAGCATGCCGCTCACTAGGGCAGATTTGAGAAGAAGACTTTTTTTCCATGAAGAAGTCAAAATCCCACTTGTAAAGCTATGTAGGTAACAAGGCTCAAGTCCTCCAGGGCATCTGACTACCTGTGAGAATGCTTTTAAACTAAAAGCAGCTGATTACCTAGATCTCAGAAATATTCAGGAAGGAGAGCTGATGTTAACATTGCTAAGGCTGATTCAGAGCTGGAAGTCCATCTGGGCACTCTGGATCTTCCTGAATCTGTTTTTCCTTCTCTTGTGTAAGCACTCAGAGAGATCAGCCCATTTGGTGATGGACCATGACCTGAGGTCCCTGGAAGCTCCACAGGGAAGCCAGAGAGGAGGTGACAGTGAGCTGAAGACCTCTATCCCACATTGCCTCTGAAAAGAGAGCAGCAGAAAGGACACAGATACTTAATGCAATCTAGAAAACCCATGCTCTATTTCCAGCATCTCTTTCATAGGATAATTGCCACTAATCAGAAGTAAACACGCATACATATATTTATACATTCCTGTGCAAATTATATATTTACATGGAACTGATGGACTTAGACATCACAATTTTTCATGTCATTATGGAGCAACTCAGTTAGCAAATGCTAATAAATATTTGGCTTTTGCAAACGGAACATTTTTTATGTGCTGCACCAACAGGCAGGGTAAGAAATGCCTGCTGGCAGGAAACATGCCTTGCCTTGGCTTTTTAATCTGGCTGCCATGGGGCTGGATGGCTGGTGGGATGTGCTGTGTGGGTGTGGGACAAGCAGCAGTGGGGTGCTATAACTATTCTGATCAAAGCCAGGTGGTTCCAGTCTGCGCTAACATGAAAAAGATCACAGTGGCATGAACTTATTGATGGGCAGAGCAGTAGCCTTGGGCAGTCTGGCATACAGAAATATGACCCTGAAATTGGACAGATCAGCTGTGTCACTCTTCTCTTGGAGGGGAGGTCTGAAAGGAGCACAGTGAGCTCATGTTTCGCTCTGTGTTGTAGAGCCTTTTTGTTTGTTTATCTTGTGCAGGGCTCCTGCACACCAGCCTGTGGCTTGACATTTGAAATTCAACCTCTAAGTGGCAATGGCTGGGTTGGTTGGATACTTAGGTCACACGTGACAGCTTTATTTTCTTGTAGGACACACTTGGCTTCTAGAATTAGAGGCTTTCTTGATCCACATAGTCTCATTTTTATTTTTAGCATTTACCAGTAAAATTTTAGGATGGGAGCTTTTGTTGTGTTTGTACAGGGCTCAGCAAAATGTCCTAAAATGGCTTGGACTAATTTTTGTGCTCCAATTCTAAAAGGAAACAGCTAATATATTGGTTCCTTGTATATTATTTTAAAATACCTGATTAAGAAGAAAAGGGATCTGAATTCAAGTTATAGCAAATTTGTTTAAAATATAAATTTTTTAATAAAAAACCCATTTTCTTTCCTAATAGTATTTTTCTAGCCCCTGTTATTTGTCCTTCTGCTGTGCCTGTCTCTCTCACACTAAGCAGGATCTGGATGTGTACACCAGGTCCTGGTATGACAGGCCTGACTTTTCACACTGATGTCCCTTTGCACACCACAGAGGCACTGCTCCAGAAGGGAGGAAAAAAAAAATCTATTTGCATCCAATTGACTGAGCTCTTTAAGTGCTGAAACTAGTAGAGCAAATGAGTTTATTAGATTATCATTGCGGAAGTTAATAAAGAATTAATTTCTCTTCATGTGACATCCAAAGGCAGTTATTTCAGTGGCCTGTCCATTTACACAAAGCCAAGTATTTGTCAAGTGTCAAACTCAATTCCCATGACCCAGGCCTCCTCAATAATTCTGGATTAGGAATACCCTTAAATGACATTACAAAAATTTTATTCCAAGATGCATTGAGCTCCTGGGACTACTCAGGAATTTCAGGTTAGTGAAGGTTACGTAGTCAGCAAAAGCTTGTTGGATATAAGATCTGGAATGGAAGGATAGGGTTTGCAATGTTTTTGTGGCAGTGGAAAGCAGCGTGAAAGAGAGAAGAAGCCGATTTCCAAAAGGGAATCTTCTATTCTCTTTCTCTCCCCTGGAAATAATGCAAGGAGGGTTTATCTGCATTGCAAAGTAAGTGGCCAGTGGGATCTCCAGCACAGGAAACGCTGCAGTGCTGCTGTAGAAAGAGCAGCGTGGGTGCCATGAGGGGGAGGAGGAGGGGGCAGAATTGAGCCATCAGTTGCTGCTCTGGGAATTCAGAGCTATAAAACATCTTCATTTAGAGAAGGAGTCGAGAGTTTTGCACATTCCCAACTACCAAGTCAGACACAACATCAAAGAAAGAGGAATCTCTTTTATGTTTTCCTGTTCTCATTAGATTTAGACTAGAGATAAACTACGTGGAGACTAGGAGTTGGGATAGTCTGGATATAAGGATAATCAGAAGGTGGGGTGGCAGATATCCCAATAGATAGACTAGATACAAGGAAATAATTTTTTTACAGTCAGCTTGATGGAACACTGGAGCAGATTTCCCAGAGAGCTGAGGATGCCCCATCCCTGGGAACATTCAAGGTCAGGTTGAATGGGGCTCTGAGCAGCCTGGTCTGGTGGGAGAAGCTGCTGCTCACTGCGGGTGGGTTGGACTGGGTCACCCTTAAATGTCCCTTCCAACCCAAACCCCAAACTGTTCTATAATTCTGTGATTTACCCCTGATGAGCAGACACACAAAGCACACAGGGTGGACACACAGCCTCCTGTCACTCCTCTGAAAGGGAAATGGTGTAGGATGGGACTTAGACATAGATTCTAGGTAAAGGATGGTAAGAAGAAAAAAGAAATCCATTTGCATTACTCGACCCATGAGAAAAAGAGAATCCTTGTGCATACATTGACTTTATTTTATTTCAAGGTTATATGAAAATGGAAAGCTGGATGGTAATCAGTAGGAAGAGGTGCTGAGCACTGGACCCCTACGGATGGGATAATGCACCTTTAAAATGTAAACAGACAGTCTCAAGCATTGTTTTAATCATCAGTAATTTTTTGTTTGAAGGAGTCACTCCATCATCTCTACAAATGAATTTCCCTCCCTCCCCTCCATCTCCTCCACTTCTCCTTATTGCCAGGACATTGAGAGTGCTTCCACCCAACCTTCTGATTAACGCTGGAATAAATCTGCCTGAGTGCTGGGGTACAGGACCTTCAGCTGGAGATCTGTCCCTGCAAGTTCCTGCCTGTGGGGGAAACAAGGACCTGACAGTGTATTTCTTTCTAATTCCACAGCTGTGTCTTCTTTAGGGATGTGTGGATGGCTGTGAGCAAAGCTTGGCAACAAGGGTGGGCACTTCCCATCCTTGTTCTTGGGAAATGACTGTCTAATAACTCACTGCCCAGCAAGGTTCTGAGAGGGAGACCTGAGAGTTCATCTTGCCTGCCCTTTTGGTCTGAAAAACATTGAGAGCACAATGTTTTTTGCTGCTGAGAAGTTAAGTGACTAATCCAAGCTTACAGTCTAGACTTCCTCAGCTTGCCTGGGAAAAAGGCAAGGTTCTCCACAAACTGATTCATCTGCCCTAAAATGCTTGCCCCAGACAGAAAGGATGAATCCTCCTTCAGAGGTGCCCACTTCTGATCCTGATTACAGAAGAAGCTGGAGCTACCAACTTAGACAAGGTACTCAGCCTGGACATGTTGTGTGGGGTGAGTTGATCCAGCTCAAAGGAGCTTGGTCATGTGAGTAAGACTGACCTAAACCTTCCTTGTCAAAAACTGGTGGTTATTGTCACACAACAGTCTTAAGTAAAACAAAAAAGGAAAGAAAACTCAGACATGACATTCATAAACATTTGAAACAAAGATTTAAGTGACCACTCAATCTCACTATTCTGTAGGGCTGGGCTTTAACCAGGTGCATGTTTGTGATTAAAACTAAGCATGTGTTCGATTGCTTTGATGAACTGGGATGGACAATGAAGTTTCTTACCACCTTCAAAGCTGTATGTAGCTGTGTGAGTAACTGAGATCTGTGAGTTGTCTTTCTCCAAGTGGAGAGGATTGTTTAAGATTATTCAAAAAAGTCAATGTTAGGAGCTTTTTTGCAATCTGTGATTTAAAATCATTCAAAATCTGGAGAGTGTGGCATTCTCAAGATTTTCTGTACAACAAGCATCTACTTAAGTTCTGTGCACAGGGATTGTGGTGGCCACAGTTTCTCCAAAAATAAGTCTGGAAAAGGTACTCATTTAAATGAGGAACTCTTGTACCTGTGGGGGTGATTACCCCCCCCTCCCAGGGGCTGAGGCGTGTGAGCTGCAGTTTGTCCTACCTGTGACAGTTCACCAACAGGCCTAAAGAAACAGCAAACTAGAGATGGCTCCAGCATTTGAGCTGTACTGGGGATCTCCACCACCTCTTCCCCTCTCCTCCCCTCTTCTGCCCAGATTAGCTTCAAGGGGTAACATGAAATGAAAGCACACACTCTCCCTGCAGTGAAAGGCAGTGCAAAGCTAATTTTCCATCAAAAAATATTTCCCATTCAAGTATCCTGGAAGTGAGAAAGTGACTGACAAAAAATGGGACAAAAAACTGTTGTGACACTTCCCAAATCCTCTTGTCGGACTCGTTGCACCTTAGCTTGTTTTTATGATGTTATACACAGCAAAATTCCCCTCCCTTGGTGAAATCCCAGGCCATGAACCCTTTGGCAGCCCCTGAGCTCCACCACTTCATCCTTGATGCTTGTGACTTGTGTGTGGTGGGTCATCCATGGAGAGGGAGGGAGATGGGTGCCCTGGAGTGTTTGTGCCCTGCCTGTTGTCCTTGGCAGCAGCCCCTGGGCTGGGTGACTGAAGGCTTGCATGGCAGCTGGACCTGGGTCGAGTTTAATCAGCTCAGCTCCGCGTCCCTCAGCACTCTGACGTCGCAGAGACACAAAGGGCAGGGTGAGGACACATGTGTGACATGGAAACAAGGGTCGGGCATGAGGAACAGGGTTTGGAACAGCAATGCTTTCTTTTCCACGGCTGATTGTCTCTGGAGATGTGGCTATTCTGGAGGCACTTATTTCCAAGACAGAAGTAGGGATCTGAGGTATAACCTTTTCCTTTCTCTCAGGGGAGTCTCAAGAGGTGACTTTGATTTAGAGCTTGGCCAGCCTCCTCCTATTGAAAGTCCTTAAATAATCTACGTTTCCTTCCTTTCTTAGCAGAAAACCTTCTTGTCTTTTAATATCCAATGAAGATGTGCAGGCAGCACAAATACTGAAATTCTTCCCAGCCAGGAGCCTCCAGGATAAAAGTGTGGTTTGGAGTCTTGGGGCTAGAAATGAGCCTCAGGCTTTGCTTTGTTGCTTTGGGCTACCAAAGCCTAGAGCCTGGGCAATAATTCTGGGCAGTGTTTGCAAGGGCGTGTGCATTGCCTGCTCATGGTCAGTGTGGTTCAGGAACAGAACTGTGTGAGCATCTAAAACACCTCTCTGGATAACCAGAGAGAAAACTGCTTCCACAGGAGTCTTTTTTGTGCTTCATTTTTTTTTCTTTTTTTCCTTTTCATGCTGCTTCCTGCTGGATTTGAGCATCGTGTCCCTCGTCACCCTTCTCCATCCGCCTGACAGCAGGCAGGGGCTGAGCTGGGAGCTGTCAGGAGAGTGATGCACTGGGGCAGCTCGTGTTCCCAAGCCACAGCGGTGGCTGACACAGCTGGGGAGAGGTTAAACTTTAACCAGCTGGGCTCAAACCCTTCCCAGGGCCAGCGAGCGCCTGCAGAGCCAAAGCGGAGCTCGAGCAAGGAAGACGCTGAGCTGCTGGATGGTGTGTGGGTGAGAACAAGAAGGAGATGCTTTTCCATATCCCTCCCCCTATCCTGCTGGGATGCTGCCTGGAAGGACAGCAGGAGCCCCCGGGAGGGTTTCTGCCCAGTCCTGCCTTGGGTGTGTCTGAGTGCAGAACTTGGAGAATGGCTTTGTCCCGGGGTCATTTCTCTCCCTCCTGTCTCTGGAAGCTGCAGGACCCTGATGAATGACTCCCATATCCTGATCAAAAAGTCTCCCTAACAGTTTTAGTGTGTTTGTGTCCCCCTAGTTAAGATAAATTAGACAGGCTAATGAGACTGATTAGTCTTTAGCTGCGACCCTTGGCCTCTGGGATGTACTTTGAGCTAATAGAGAGAATGGGGATTATAGGCTGTGATAATGTGCTTGTGTTGGCCTTTTAAAGGAAAACACATTTATTGCTACTTAGAGGAAATTGATCTAACTGTGCTGGAAGCATTTCTATGGACTGAATATGGAATTTTTATTAAGTAGGTGACTCAGGTTCAGCCAAGATTGCCAGATTGGAAATGGGCAGGAGATATTTTAGGAAGATTCCACCTGCTGGCTGCCTCTCCAACTGATAACAAGTTTCACTCATCCCAACTGTGATCTGCTGCTCTGCATGTCAGCTGTGGAGCTCCAGAAACTTGGACTGCAATCCCCAGGTCTCCTGGCTCAGGTCCAAGCTAACAAATCATCAAAGACAACCAGTTGTGTTTGCATGTTTACTAAGGGTTCAGCTATTTGATTCCCTTCTCAGCCTGCAAAGCCAAATGGTTCCCTGAGTTACTGGGATCCCGAGGCAAACAATGAACCATCACACAGCCAGTTCAGAGCACAGCAGGGTGCTCAGGGGCCCAATCCTGCCCTAAGGATAAGGTTTGATTCCATAGCCTAAAGCCTCACATTTTCTGCTCCATGCACAATAGGGGCAGTTGTGTTCCTGAAAGTTTTCTCTGATAATATCAGACTTATTAAAAAAATACTCGTTCTTCCTGCTAGCCCTTTTGGGCTCATCCTCTGGGTGGATCTGTCCCTGCCTTCTGGTATATTTGGAGGATTTAATTGGTTTCCAGCAAGCTTGGACCAAATACTGCTCCCACATGCCCTCTGACAAGTCCCCAGGTTTGGGTTTGGGTGGGTGAAATTTGAAATATTTTGTGGATCCTCACTGGGGAGGGTGCAAAATGCTGCTGCACACCCCAGTGGTATTCTGCCTCCACTGGGCCTGGGTGCAAATGGCAGTGGGATCAGCAGGGAAACCAAGGCAAGGTCAACCCAAACATCCCATCTCACTGGGGCTGGGGAGAGCAGGTCTGAAAATCTTCTCCCACAGACAGTGCCCAGCTGAGCTGCACTGTAGCCAATGCCAGCCCAGGCTCCCAGCAGTAATGCCCTGCTTGCTTTGCATCTGAAGCACAGCTGAATTTTTGTAAAAGCTGTTTGACCTTACTCACATCTCATATCCACCCTCCATTTGCTGATCCAGGCTGAGCTGGTTGCCTGGTTTTCCAAAGCTTCATCTCTCAGTCACTGGAAGGTGTTCTCTGTCCCTCTGACTCTACAAGGAACCAAAGGGGATTAGCTGTGCAAACCCCTGGGCAGTCTCCTGCCACATCTGATGTCCCAATATCTTTTCTCCATTTCAATGGAGCACCTGTTCTGTAAAGCTCAGCAGCTCAATGTGCACTTCCATTCACGTAAAATCACCAAAGGGGCTCTGGACAAGTTGCAGCTTGTAACCCAATTGAACCCATGTGAAAAAATCTGATTTATCATATGCAGTGATAATCCCCTGTGACATCACCTTGTCATTAATCAGGGTGATCCTTGACAACCTCTATATCCAAGCACCTTGCAGTAAATAGTCTTATCACTCTTTTACAGCCACCACCACTGAGGTCTGACTCAGACAAGGTCAGTGTGGACCCATGGGACTGGGAGCACTGGAGCTGCCCCCATCCCCACCTCTGCACCAGCCCCTCTTTTCTGAGAAAAGCTGATCAAAGGTTTCAGCCACAGCCCTGAAGTCCTGTAAAGGTTCTTCAGCAGCCACAAATCACTTTATAATGCCCTATCACATGTGATAAGCCCTGTACTTTGCCACCTTTCCCTGTAGTGCTTTAGGATGCTGAGAAGCCAGAGAGCAGATGTAGGAGCAGATCCTCAGCCAGCACAACGCCAGCTGAGGTTTGGAGTGGAGCTCTGACCATTAACACCAGCAGTCCTGGTGGTGTCCAAATGAAGAAGAAAGAGAAGCCAGCTTCCAAATGCAACTGTTTCAGTGGGGACAACACTGAGATTCCTCAAACAGGAATGAAAATCGCAGCATCACAGCCCCTGGTTGTTGTCTCTGTTACAGACACCCAAAGAAAATGAGTCCTGCAAAGTGTTTTGCAGGTTTACACGGGGAAAAACAATATTTAGTAACAAATCTGTATTACTTCAGCACTGATCCTGCCAGAATCCATTGGAAAGTGGCTGTATGAATACTGAGCTGGGAAGGGCTGATCATGAGTAAGGTTATCTGTGAAAGTGAGTTTCCAGGAGCAAGACAGTTAGCAGATAAGCCAGAGTATTTAAGTGGAAACGTTATTGTCTTTAATTAAGTATGTTCCTTTTCCCCCTTAAATGTGGACTTTTATATTTGGGTCAAAATTTATGCCAAATTTTAGTAACTTTTACTAAATGAGGGTTGTTATTTACAGAAATCCAACTCACGGTAAATGTGCTCAGTGTCCCTACTGTTTGAATTCAAGGGGAGCTTTCCAGACTCTTCCTCCCTGGTGACTTGCTCTTGTGTCTAAAGGTCTCTTCTACTTTTATTTTAACCTGAGATTTGTCAAGGCAAGAACAGAACCTTCATAACATCTGCCATTCAGATGATGGCAGGCAAAGAATAGCCTCCAGCTGCCAGTAAATCAAATGGAGTTGCACCAGGGTTGATGTTGCTTGAAATTCTTGCATCAGTGCTCAAGAGCCAGAGAGGGAAAAAAAAAGGCAAAACAGGGGCTGGGGGAAGAGAGGAGAAAAGATGTGCTGCTGATCTGAGTGAGAACAGGTCACTTCCCTGCCCCTTATTGGCAGGACTGATCTAGAGGTTATTTTGGAGTAAAATTAAGAAGAATACTTATTTTTCATAGAATCACAGAATAGTTGGAAAAGACCTTAAAACTCACCTCGTTCCAGCCCCCTGCCACTATCCCAGGGTGCTCCAAGCCCCATCCAGCCTGGCCTTGGACACTTCCAGGGGTAGGGCAGCCACAGCTGCTCTGGGCACCCTGTGCCAGGGCCTCAGCAACCTCACAGGGAGCAATTCCTTCCTGATATTCCATCTAACCCTGCCCTCTGGCAGTTTGAAGTCACTGCCCCTTGTCCTGTCAATCCATGCCTTTGTCCAAAGTCCCTCTCCAGCTCCCTTGGAGCCTCTTCAGACACTGGAAGGGCCTCTAAGGTCTCCCTGGACTCTTCTCTTCTCCAAAATGAACAGTCCCAGCTCTCCCATGCTGTCTCCACAAGATAGGACAGATTTTCACTGCTGTTTCACTCTAAGCATTGAGTGAAAGACCATGGAAGCCCAGCAGTCTCTCCACCAGCAGAAGATCCCCTTTAGGAGCCATTTTCAGTTGCACACATTCAAATTCACTGCACTTTATTACTGAGTGGAGAAAGAAATGGCCAAATCCACATAAATAAATAAAACAGAACGGCTGCCATGACGTGCACTGATTTGGGTGAGTCTGTGTTGTTGTCTCTCTTTATACAGCCACTGGAGTGAAAAGGAGGTATTTTAAGTCAGAAACTGAGTGTGTGTGGCAGACAATTTGGGTACAGGGAAGTGCAAATCTCTCTGCTAAGGGGCTGGGGGAGAAAAAGGCATCATCTGAAAAGATGAATATTTGAAAATGCCAACTGCTACAGCTACTGCAGGCTTATTTAGCAGCACTCTGTGCCTGGCTGGAATCGATCTGTGGGGATAGGTTTTCTGAAAGGAAACAAAAACAAACAGGGCTTCTGCTTCTGGGATGACACTGCTCAGTTGTCAGGAACAACTGGTTGTGTCCTCCCTTGGCCAGGGGCAGCAGGAGATGCTGTTAAACACAGACCCAGAGCCTGTGTCCATAAGAAGTGAAATGCCTGTGTGGCACAAGGGCTTAGGAGAAAATGTGTGGCATTTCGCTGGGATTCCTGGTGCAGGAAATAAAAGAATGTTAATTGTGGAGAACTGATTTATTCAGCATAAAGTCACACAGGGAGTCTGAGAGCAGAAAGCACTGACGAGGAAGGTTAGAAATAAACTTTCTGGATTTACTTTGCTCTCTTACGAACCTGTGATTTGTGTCCTCAGGTCCCAAGTTATACTTCCCCCTCGACACCTCTCCAATTCCATAGGTGGGGACACTGCACAGAGAAGGGCATTGTCTCTGCAGAAGGACTGTGCAATTGTTCAAGCTTTCATCAGCACATGGAGGCAGAACAAGTGCAGCCTAGAAGTGGTTTTACTGACATACCTCTTCCTGTCCAAGTTTGTTTTATTCGTTTAAACTGTCCAAATTTTGGGGCAGAATGGTCAGAAACCAGACCTAAGCCACTCCTGTAATTGGCAGCTTGTTGTACTAACATGCTGGTACCAACACACAGTGTAGCTCTTCCTATGGGATTAATCCCTAGTGTGAGGGATACACAGGGTTGTACTGGGGTAACTGTGCTCATACTGGGCAGAGCAACAGTGAAAAAAAAAAAAAGGATTAAAAATCACTCTTCTGAAAGCTCATTAGCAAAGAGCTCCAACCTGAACCCAGGATCTGAGCCTGGAATGAAGACTGGGGTGAAACTGAAAGGTCACTTTGGAGAGGTCTGAGCTTTGGCTTTGAGCAAGGATGTAGCTTTGAGTAATTCTGGCATCCTAAGGCCTCAAGTAATTCCCACTTGTGTTTGCTTGTATTTTTACTGGCTGTCTTTTCCACTTCTGCCTCTCAGATTACTAGGGCTGGTGACAAGGAAATATGGGAACAGCCATCCAATCAAATTAAAAAACATTAGAAAGGTCAAGCGCATACAGGTTGCTTTCACACCATGAGTGGGAATCAGATTTCCTGGTATCTCAGTAAAAGTGCCAGATAGTGTTAACCAGATAAGGAAATGGGAGCTTGTAAGTCGAAAACCAGGAGTAATTTGCCAGGGGATCTCTTTTCAAGGAAAAGTGTTTGGTGGTTAGATTTCCTTGACATTTCTACCCTGTGGATGAAAACAGCCTGACTGTGCTTTTGTGTCTTTCCCTGCCCAGTGTGGTCCTGGTGCCACAGGCATGAGAGTTTCTGCAGACCTGCTGATGCTGTGGGAAGTTGGAAGAGGAGCAGTAAATTAAAAATCAATATTTTTCCTGGAGAAATATTGTTCGTAAGTACCTTTATCTGGGACAGAATCAAGGTGCTGAAGAGCTGACAGTCCCTTCCACACATAACTGAATCTCCAGCAGCCTGTAGACATAATGTCCATATAGTTTTGTACTTAGACTTTCCCTTTTTGGGAAGAGGGGTGGTAAAGAGTTCTAGGTGCTGTAACTACAAGAACCATCTAATGAAAACTTCACAGAGCAGCAAGTCCTTAGTAGACAGACCTTCTCCTCTTGAAGCACCACCTAAGGAAACTTTTTAACATGGATTTTTGGAGACACAGTTGGAAGTTCAGACATTTTAAGGTGCAGACATCCTGGGAGAGTTCTGCTACCAGGCAAGGCCAACTTTGTCTTTGCTTGTCCAGATGAGCAGCACCCACCATACAGTGGGAAACATCCTACTCTGCTTTTCCTGGTGATCTGTTTTGGATTTGTAATGACTGTGAGCTGTTTCTTGAAGGTCTTGCTTCCACTTTATCCCAGGATCAGTGGTTCATTCAGGACTTTGAAGACTGTTGCACAGGAACAACCTTCATTTTTGCAGATAGAAGCTCCTGAAACAATTAGTAAATAAACCCCATCACCTTGACAGGCTAACATTTCCATCTCCCCCTTCATTATTTATTTACCTATGGTTCCTGAAACCTATTTCCCGAATTCTCCACCTTCACTCTCCTGCCCCTCCTTTGTTTTAATGAATTGAGGATTGAATTCTAGAGCACACACTTGAGTCAGAGATGATAAAGCACCCAGGCTTGTGGCAGTCCTGTAAATGCTACGGTGGCTTCCAAAGAGTTAATTCATTATGGTCCATTGTCCAGTCAACTTTATAGCTAGCAGCAGATTGGAGCCAACTTGAAATGCTGAAGTGGGAATGAAAAATGAGCAGAGCCTTGGTGTGCATTAAATATTTAATATTCTCTCAGTGGGAGGTGTCAGGAAAAGGACCATATAATAAATACTACAAGAGACAATTCCATCACTGAACTCGTCTGTTAATGACCTCATTTGCTTTGACAGAAACATTACAGATGCAGCCTCTTCGCTTCTGTGGCCCTAATAAGCAGCCACATTCCAGTTGGAAAGCAAATTCCTGCTTCTGCAACGTGGAGGAGTGGGTTGGAACTATGATTGTCTCCTTCTCCCTCTCTCTGTCTCCCCTCCCCTCCACAGATCTGGGGCATTTAGAAGGAATTTTGTGTGGCATGAAAGGTATTTGTGGCAGCTGTGTGATTTTGGCAGGAAAACTGACAATTTTATCAAACTACCTGGAAAACAGGAACTCAAAAAAATGCTTCCTTCCCTTAGAGGAGAAAAGTGCCTCCCACCTCCTGCCTTAGAATCACCAGCTTGTAAATTGTGGGAGCTCGACAATGGTGTTTGAGGATGTGGTGGTGACAACCTCCAGTTTACTTCCCTGAAGACTTCTTGTGCCAGGAATGAGAGGATCCTCAGGAGGATCTATCCAGATGCCTCCTGGTGAATGTTCCCCACTTCAGCAGGCATGGAGATCTCGGATCCCATTGCACTCATGGACCACATGTTGTCCAGATCACAGGATTCTCTCTTCAGTGACCTGCAGCCCTGCTGGTCCCACAGAGGGATGTTCTGCCTGAGCCCTGGTATTACAGGGGCTTTGACTTCAAACTGAGTGTGAGCAGCATGTTTTCTCTCTTCCACTATTTATGTTTGAAAGGTCTTCAAAAGCATCCCTGCTCTGATGGCTGGAAGCCAGCTCTACATGTATTCATATCCAGTTCCTGTGGAGTTGATCTTTGCCAGGTTTCCCCTTCAACTTAATTAATTCTTTTCCCGCCTGGGCAGATAGATCCTGGGATGTTTGTAGCACTTCTTAGTCTATATTTTTTAAGCCTGGTTGAGCAAATCAACCTCTTTTTGTTAGTCTAGAGACGTTCCTGATGGCTCTCAGCATCCCAGTAAACTTTTTTTCTTCCATCCCTGCTTTAGTTTCTCTTCTCGAGTAACAATAACTGATGAGGTTTGAAATGCTCTGTAAAATGATGAACATTCCACCTTTTCTCTAATGGGAATTCCTCTCATTCTGTCCCTGGATTACACTGTGGGGCCAGCTTGAGAGCCCAGTTCTCTCCTCCATGGACAACTGCTGGGTTAAATTTGAAGCTCTCACTATTAGTTGTTCTGGAATCCATCCACATTCTAACACATTTCCTTTCCTTCTTATTTCAGAGTAAAATCATGTTGAATTTCTCTGAACTTCTCATTTACTTCCAGTATTAAATTATTATCTCCTCCAAACTTTCTTCTTGGGCCTTGCATGGCTGCAAGTCTTCAGCATTTTCCCTCTACTTTTCTAAGCTTTTTTATTCCCTCTCTTTTAAAAAAAATACTCAATTTTCTCAGAGAACTACAGCAGTTTTTGTAGGACATTATGAATAGCAGGCAAATCCTCAGATTGTACAAACAAAGAGTAAAAATAGCTATTTGTCTTCTGCTCAGGTAAAGTACATACTGGGAGGCTCAGACTCTGCTTTGAACATCTGGGGTTGACAGAACTCTTCCCCTCTGTTTTAAAATAGCAGTTTTCTGCCTCAAAGTGAAACTCAAATATAAGCACATTAAAAATGGTAAAGATGATGAGATTGTGTCAGAGGTCTGGGGGCTTTATAGTGCTAGAGGCCTGGACAGCAAGCTGGTAGGGTAGGACTCCAGAGTCCAAGCTCAAATGTCAGCATCTTTGATTAGCATCTGCTTTTTGGGATGGATTATTACCTTCTCACCTCCCTCCTTCCCTAACACTGCCTGAACTGAGGACAGTGATGCAGGAATAGATGCCCATTCTGTTCCCTGCTGGCATCAGGGTGGAAGAGGCTGTTTGCTGTGCATGGCATGGGATAAGAGGAGGTCTGGCAGAGTGAAAGATGAGGCTCCTTCCTCTGCTGCTGCTGCCTACAGGGACTGTGGGGCTGTGGTTCAGTAGGGTGCAGGGGGAAGATGCTGAAAGCAAGCCAGCCTACTGCAGGCTCCAGGAGGAAGAGAGAGCAGGAATGAAAATAAAAAGCTGGTCAGAAAGGGGAAGGGAATGTGGCTCCCGCTCACGTCTGGCTCTGTGTAGGCTGCTGTCAGATGCCACACATTCTGCACATTACAACAAGGCAGTTGTGTTTGTAGCGCTGGATAGTGCAGCACGGAGATAAGGTCCTGCCTTTGTATCAGAAGCAGCTGCAAAGGGCCAAAAAGGTCTTAGAGCAAGAAATTAGTTCATTTGAATTCTCCCTCTCTCTCTCTCTTTTCCCTCTTCAAGCCAGGCAGAAGCAGCCTCTCCCTCCTCCCGTGCTGTGCGGCTGGTGTGTGATACCAGCAGGAATTTGTCTCTCTGCCTCTGGAGGCTGTGCAGGGTGGGTGCCCGGCTGTGCTCCTCTCCCAGGGGACTTGGCCCCAGGCCTGGGCTCACAGGGCAGGTGGTGTTGCTCACAGAAGCGAGCCCCTGGAGGTGTGGAGGCAGCACAAACCCACCATTCACACCAGCCAGGGCTGGAGCTGCTGAAGGTGCTGGGCTGTGGTTGAATGAGTCCATGGCTACAGCAATAAGACAATAACAGACTAGAGAAAGCTCTAAGATGGCACAAATCATCCATCCCATATCCAGCATGGGGAGAAGGAGAAAATACCTGGACAATATACTATTAGACTGTTCACAGGCTGGAGGGATTCAAATGAAGCAGGCAGTCTTGAGCATGACACAGCCACTGTCTAAGTGCTTGGCTCTGCAGCCTTAATGATGTTCTTTTAATGTAGCTTTTAAAAGTGCATAATATAATATACATTGTCTGTCCTGTCTGCCTTTTATAGCTTTAAAAAATGACTCAGGTATGTGCTCTGACATATGGATCCATTCCACCCCAACACACAGACACTCTGCCACCTTCCAGCACTTGCTGAAACACCCCGTTTGGTTTAGGTTTGCTCTTAAATAATTATCCCCTCTGCTGTAAAGAAATAACCCTTTCTGCCTTAAAAACTTTGCACTAATAATTTCTTAGTCTGTGTTTCTCGGGAGCTTGGCAGTTCCCTGGCTGTTCCTCTGGAGTTCATTGCTGGCCACGCAGGCTGGAAACCTGTGAGTAAATCTGGGCAGGGCTGCAGAAACTGCTCAGTGCTGCTCCTGCCCGTGTGTGAGGGCTGTGGAAGGACAAAGCTCACAGTCCAGGTTGAAGGAGGAGGAGGATACAAGGCAGAAAGGAGATGAAATAGCCCTCAGAGCCCTGTCTGGGACTCCAGAAATGTGTCCCCTCTTCCCCAGCCTGATCTGCCCAGAAGTTACAGCCTTTTGAGCTGGCAGTGCTGCTGCTGCTGCTGCCGCAGAGCGCGTGGCGGCTCCAGCCCTCCTGGCAATCTCCAGTCTCCCCAGGGCTGATTTAGAGAGGTCACCTGCCACTTGTGTAAAGGTCACCAGAGGTCTGTGCTGTGGACAGTCCCCACGTTCCCGGGATGTCACATAATCATTTTATTTTACGTCGCCTCGGCCCTGCCAGGGGAGGGGAGGAGGAGGGATGGGACTGCGAGGTCAGCAGCATCTTTATGGATGGCAGAGTGAATGTGAGGTGAAAGGGATCGTTGCTTTTGCCTCCCCAATAAACCCCTTTTCTCTGCCTGAGCGGAAGCAGCGAGGAGCTGTTCAGCTAATTTATATTAATTCAACTCCATTAATGATGAGATATCATCTCTTCTCTCAGCAGGAGAACCATCAAAAGGATTTAATACTGAGCTGCTCTTCTGACAACCCCGCATTACAGCCACTCCATGGCTGGACTGAACCTTTCCCCAGCCACCAGCTTTTCCCAGGGCCTCATTAAGAAGGGCAGTGATTGTTTTTGGGTGGGTCCTCACCTGCCTTAGCAGTGCTCAGGCACAGAGGAGCAGCAAAGCTCTGTGACACCTATTCCGTGTCTGTCCCAGTGTGCTGTGTCGCCCTGAAAATAAGCCTTCTAATTTGGAGTCAGAACTGTTCGTTTGTTTTACAAAGTTACTCTCAAGTTCCCACGGAACTTTCGCACAAACAAGATGTGTTTTTCTAACTGTCCTTCTTGTTTTTCATTCCATTCCTGATAAACAAGAGTTTGATGGACTTCTGTCCAAGCCAATGGAGATGGACAGGAGAAGATCTCCCTGTCCAATCCACAGGGTCTCAAAGAATTGTATAAAAGCTGTGAAAAATAAAACTTCCTCCCTTCTTTCTTCCAACACTCAACCTGTGTGTGTGTGTGTTCGTTCGTGCTCTCGAGCGACATGCTGATGAACACAGGACGCTTCAAGCACCATGAAACCACAACAAGCATCAGTTGCCATCTGCTCTCCTGGGCTGCTGCACAGTAGAAAAATCTCATTTTTTGGAGGCAGGAGTGGCTGGTGGCAGCAATGCAATCTGTGATGCAGAACAGTCCTGCCAGTTCCCCTTGGATGTAGAGATTTCATTGCCCTCACCGGGGACAGAGGAACAAACACCTGGACCATCAGAAAATTTGTTTTGTGAAGTTCCATGAAGTCAATTATCTGGGGTTTTCTTGTTCATTCACCATGGGGATTCTGAAGGACTGCAGTCTGGCATCAGGCTGCTGTAAATCAGGTGATGTGCTAGGAGGGACAGAGGTTCCCATTAGGATCAGAGGCTCTGGGGTATTGCACAGAAGAGAACAGCACTTTGGGGTCCTGGCAGAGAGGGGGAAACTGAGGCAGAGGTGGGGGAGGCTCACATCCCTTCAGAGTGCAGCAGCTCTGGGACTCAGACATCAGCCCTGGGACACAACCCTGAGCCAAAGCAAGGACCAGTGGTCAGTCTTGCCCCATGGAGGGCTGGGCAGTGCCCCGGGGATGGCCATGGCAGGTCACAGTGGCCGGAGTGGTTTTCCAATGGCCGCAGGGCCTGGATCTAGCAGGGCTGCAGAGGAGTCTCTTGTTTCCTCATCCATGTCCTGGCAGCAGGAGACAAGACTTCGTGCTAGTCATGTAATTTAATTTCTCTCTTTGCTTCTGGCTGATAGTATTAAACTCCTGGCCTCCGAAACACACATACAAATCTCTCTTCTTTTTTCCTCCTTTTTTTAAAAAAAATATTTTTGTATTAACATATTTCCTTTTGAAACTGTGTGAGGCTTTTCTCAAAACTAATGGATTTTTTTTTCTCCCCTTGTCTGGGCCAAATGTATTCAAATCTTAACTCAGTTAAGTCAGAAGATTCCTATCGTCTCAGCAGGGAATCCCACCCTTTATTCCACAAATCAGCATCCTTTTTATTTGACTTTCTGATCTCCAAAGGAAAAGGGATGCTTTTTTTTAGAGGTTCTTTTTTTTTTTTTTTTAGTTTAACTCTGACGTTGATGTTGCAATGCTCTTTGATAGCCGAGAACACAAGGACTGACTTCAGGAGCAGCTGAAACTTCATCAGGAACCAAAATATAAGAAGAAGGGATTCGGAGTGGGAAATGGAAGAAAGTGATACTGTTGAAACAACCCTTTGAAATTTCCGAAATGATGTTTGATCTGTGAGTCCCTTAAAGCTGCTGCAATACCTTTAGTATCAAAATGATCTCTTTTTTATTAAGGGGGGGCAGGAAGGAGAGGTATTTTAATTTTTTTTAGTGACACTCAGAAGAAATAAGTTTAATTTTAACCTGTAATGGTTCCACCTGGAATTATTTTTTTTACATATGTTTATCTGGAATTTAGTAGGATTCTTTCATAATATTTTTTTTCTTCTCCTTTGCTTGAATAATACTTTATTTCAAAGGACCAGCAGAAGACACACAGGGGACTGAATGCTGAGGAATAGATTACTCCTGAAACATGCCATAGTCCTCTCTTATCCACCCCCAAAATACCAAGCCACTGGAAATGAAAACATAAAACATAAACTCTTTGAGCTGAAGGAAGGAAGGGCCCGAGAGCAAAATCACTGCTGTGGCATGGAGCTGCTGGCAGGATTCTGTGAGCCCCGAGGCAGCTCTGGCCCGAGGTGCTGCCCCAGCCCTCCCATCACTGGTGCCCACTGGAGCCCAGACTGGGCTGATCCTCAGCAGTGGCCACAGGAAAAGGAAGAGGAACTGGTGAAAATCCCTAGAGAGAGCGGCAATCTCTCCCAAAATCCCTCAATGTCTCGAGGGAATGACATGGAGCATGTCCAGGCTACAGAAAAAACGAGCCTGGGGGCTGCCCTGGTGGGATAAACCTGGGAGATATTTATCTTGTAGATTTTCCTGCATGAAGGGCCCAGCTAAAGGTTTGGGTGGTCAGAAAAAATATAAAATACCTCATTAATGTCAATCCTCTGCATAGCAAGGGCATAGCAGGATTTTTGTCAGATTCATCCAAGTCAACAGGTCATGTATCTGTGTCATGATCTTCCCTGGGTTATAATCCCCCCATGTTAATTTTGGGTATGTAGTCAGGAGCTGTTCTACCAGGGATCTGCATAACTCCAGGTCATGCT
The DNA here is from genome assembly GCA_013400515.1 of Erpornis zantholeuca. Classification (NCBI taxonomy): domain Eukaryota; kingdom Metazoa; phylum Chordata; class Aves; order Passeriformes; family Timaliidae; genus Erpornis; species Erpornis zantholeuca. The sequence goes on from VZTN01009279.1 coordinate 457,238, forward strand.
GAAGAAAAGACACACATTTTTTGATGCAATAGAAAATGCTGATGTCTAAAGTGAGCCAAAAAGCAGGGCACTGGGTGCAATTAGCATCCTTTCATTTCAGAAAGCAACAATTTGAGCAGGTTGCCTCCTTTGCAGATTGCTCAGGGAATGGGCTGCACCTACACAATTCATCCCAGCTCCTTACTCTTGAAGGAAAAGAGCACATAAAAAACTGTGTGGATGAGATGGGAAGGAGCATGCCTGTTTCTTCTGCAATTAATATCATATGCAAATGAAATGTTTCCACTGGAAGTTTGCAAAAAGGGAATGCTGCCACTTCCATCTCTGCTGAGCTAAAAGGTTTCTTGCAGATAGCATTTTTCATGTGGTGCTGGTGTGCTTTACAGTTATTGAGCCCTGGCAAAATGTCTGTAAATCAACACTGTATGGATTCGGCATACATCCAGTCTGCAGGAACGAGCAAGTCACAGGGATTAATGGAATAGTGTGGGACCTGTTTGACTGACAGCACGGGAGAGATGGATGCAGGTTCTGCTCTCCCTGTGGCTCCCACACCGTGCAATGGGAATTTCTACCTCCATTTGGTGTCTCTAAAGATACCAGGCTGCTGCTCTGAGATGCTGCTCTGAAGGGCTGCTGTGCCCGTGGAGAGAACACATTTCATGGGAGGTGGAGAGTTTCCTCTGCACAGCAAGTGCAGTGAGAGCAGGGTGCCCACAGCCTCCCTGAAAGCCAGACCAGCTCTCTTACAGGTGTGGGACGCTGTTAAAATTTGCTGAAGATCCTGCAGAGCATTTCTCCTCTGTGTTTTCAGCTCCAGAGGGACACTGAACCCCAGCATGGTGAAACCCTTGGAGCAGCTGAAGGTCTGTGACACGTGGGTTCTTCTCCAGAAGCTGGCAGCTTGCCCAGGGCATCAACAATGTGCTAAAAGAGGAGGAGGAGGGGGCGAATCTCTGCCTGCCTCCTGCAAACTGTCACCCTCTGACACCACACACACACTGCAAGCACCTTTTCGTGGCACTTGAGTAGAATAAAAATGATTGAAACCATCTGTCCTCTCCAGCAGTGGGGTCTTGCACCCAGGTTACTCTGTATTGGACTTTACCAGGAGAGAGTTTTAGCCAGGGCACTAAAAATTAATATTAAAATGGAAATCTGCATTTCTAAACTAGGACCTCCTGCCCTCCTTTGCAGAAGCAGCACTTTCCCTGCTCCGATCTCCAGCAGTAATATATTCAAACCTTTGAGGTTTCCATTTCTAAGCTGTGCCTTTGCTAATTTTGGTTCTTCTAGTGAGTACCAGACATTTAAGACAACCTGCTTGTTGTGAACAGCACACTGAGAGTGCAGTAGGGGAGATGGGCAACTCTCTTAAGCACAGTTATGTTCAAGAAGCAGAAAACTGTTCAATAACCCATTCTAGCTGAGAACCAAAATGCATGGCATCCACAGATGTTATACAGTAAGATGGGAATTTCTGGGGTCAGCCTGAAGCTACAATATGAGGAAGATGATTTAATATCTTAAATCAGTACCAGGGAAGGCAGACATTGAAACTGGGCATTTCCTAAAGAAATTCCACAATTAAGAGCCATTGCATAACCTCTCAGAGTGTCAGAATGGGGCTTGTTTCTCAATCCTCAGTGGTTGTGAAAAGGCTCTCACACAGTTATGGTAGTCCTAAGGCAGTCAAATGGGGCTGCTTCCATGGGTGGGAATCAGCCTTGCTGGAAATTTGAACAGAGATCCCTTTGTTCAGGATTTGAAAATCAGTGCTATGACAAGTTTACTTACAGCTGCTCTGGTTTTGCCCATGGTGGCCACGGGAGTTGTCTGTAATGTCAATAAACCAGGCCTGGATACAACATCCTTAGTTCACATCCATCCATCCTCTCGTAACAAGGACTCACCCCAAAGCCCAGGTGCCTCTTGTCTACCAAAACCTTGGGCAATAGTATCAGAGAGAGAGATTATGATACAGAAATAAATAAAAAACTCTAATTTATGAAGCAAACCTTTCAAAGCGTTAAACCATTCATGGCTTTATGACTACATATTAATCTGCTCTCATTTATTGCTTTGTAAGGCTATTTTGACAAAAGTTCATTATCAAGACTGCTAAATGCTTTTAAAGCATTGATTGGGGGAATTATTACATCACGGTGATAGACACAGTGTGTTAAGATGGATTGTAAGGCTCGGACCATCTGAAATTTCCCCCCTTTTAATTGGATCGATCCCCAGAATAAACGAAGTTTAATTGAATTTTCAGGAAAATTGAGCAGTTGTTTTCAAGTCTCTGTCAATACACATTATTTCAATTACATGATGATAAGCACAGAGAGAGTTTGCAAACAGCCTGAACGGAGGCAGAGGCTGCACACCAGAGAGGCTCCCTGAACACACTTGGCTTTTACTTTCTTTTTCCAGGATGAGATACATTTCCCAAAAGCACATCAGCAAGGGCAGGGGCCCTGCTCCTGCTATCTGGATTTCAGAGGATGATTACTGCTTGTCCCTCCTTCTCCCAGCTCTGCAGGTCTCCTGTCTAGAACTCTTTCCCCAGGGTTCCAGTAGTCTTTCCTTACAATCCAAACAATTTTTCATACAAAACCCAGGCTTTTTGTTCCGAGGCTTCAAAATTACTTCGAAATATTGACCAAGATGTGCTGGCTCAGGAAGCTTTGCTGAAGTGAGGTTAAGAAGCAGTTGCCCTTTGCAGTCTATCCTGCTCCATGTCCAAGCAACAAACACTTGTCTCCCAGTCCCTGCAGCTTCCCTGCAAATGGAAAGTGGAAAGTGCTGGTGAAGTTATGTTGGAGTTCATGTCAGGAACGTGTTCCCTTTTGAGGAAAGGAACTATTATTTAGGGATTGGGGCAGAAAGCTGGAGGCAAGAGCACAAGTTCACCTGCCAGGTTTCATCACCTCTACCTGTAAGGCTGCCCTGAGCCCAGAGGGGCAGTGAGGCTGAGCACCTTTCTACTTATGCTGGGACACCTCTTTAAAAGAAACAAATGCCATTAGCTTGAGACTTTTGGCAAATTTCTGGGTCCCTTGTAAATCTTTATTCAACTCAGAAATATTCCCTCCTCCTCAGAACCACTGTGTCTCTGCAAAAAAATGTGGGAACCTTGACCAGAGGAAGAACTCTGCATCCCTTGGGGAGGAACAGCACTGATGTAGAGAATGCAGAACAAAGTGTTCCCCTGGTTCTCCACATGTTTCTTTGAGCATCCAATTAGCAGAAATTCTTTTGTACAGTGTTTTCCTCTTTCTTGTTGGTAGAAACCTGGTGATGGTTTGGTATCACCTTCAGTGTCCTGAGATGCTCCCTGGCAGGGTGGTCTCCATGCCTTCCTGCTCCAAGGCTCCCTTCCTTGACACAGCTGCAGTGCTTTGAGAGGCCACTTAGCTGAGTCATTGTCTTTTGTATTTTCTTTCATTGAATAGCCACCCAAAAATTAAGATCCTCTGCTAAGGAAGACAATACCATATAAAACCTCTCCACAGTAATAAAAGCCCCTTTCCCCCCCTTCTTTCAGAGTCCCAACTCATGGCATCTTGTATGAGTTGTGGTGAGTCCCACCAGAGAAACACAAGGTGCAGACTCCTTGCAGATGGAGGTGTTTCTCTTCTTGTTTTTCCTCCTCTAACAACACCTTTCTGTGCTCACTGGGAACATGCTGCCCCAGAGCACAGACAGGAACAGTCCAAACCATCATGGGACACTGGCATTCTCTGGGATGGGTCAGAGCTGAGCTTGGTGCACCGGTTATGGGTGATAATAGGTGGGTTTCAATCTGGTTATACCACTGGATAGGCAGGACTCAACAGCAGCAGTGCTGGGATATCCTGGAACAGGTGGCAGGATGTGGCTCAAGCTGCATCTCAGCCTTGTGGAGTCCAGGCAGCATTTTCTGAAGCTCAGGGGTTGGTGGTTGTGCCCTGCTCCTGCAATTCATCTGCACTGTCCTGTTTGATTCCCTCTCTCATCCCCTGCACTGCTCCCCTAACCCTGAGCAATCCAGGTGACACCAGCTTCCCTGAGAGCTGCAGTTAGAGGCTGGCATGGGGCAAAATGTGCTGGCCCCAGGGTCAGGACTGCTCCCTCCAGGGCTCCCTGCTGCAGCCGCCAGCTGAGGCATAAAGGATATAGCTGTTGTTATAGATTCGTTAGTTATTCATTGTAACAGCCTTGATCCTAATGAATTCATTTGGTATTCATTGGCTGTCACGCACAGTTTTGTAAGTCTTCAGCTCTAATTTAGGACAATTAAAATGAAGTGTTAGCAAGCAATGTTTCCCCTGCATTGCACAATCTATAATATTTTCTTTTCAGGGGAGGGATGCAGACTAACCCTGCTCATGCTGCTGATGTTATCAGGGAGTGAGATCTTACAGCTTGATCCTGCAATGCTTAATGAATTAATACAGCAGATATAATTTTCATGGGTCAGTGTGTTGTGCTGGCCTGCAGATCTGTCTAGATTAGGCCCAGGGAAAGACTAATTGAAAAATACATGTCTTGGTTTGCTTAAAAACAATAAGCAGATATCTACCAGGGAGAAACGTACAAACAAGATGCATAAAAGCAAGCCAGCGATTTGTCATAGGCTTCATAGTTCATGTTGTAAATTAGACAATCTTTCATAATCACAGGGCTGGGGGAGGGGAAGAACCGAATCAATTTGCCTGTAAAATTCTAAGTCCTTTTGAAAACACAATTGAAATATAATTCCTCTGTGTTTCCCAGTTAATTATCATTTACAATATTTCTGGCATCAAAGCTTTACTAGCATGGAGGGATCATTTCTTCATCACAATACCACTTTCAGGATTCATTTATCTTGTCTTTTAGACTAATTATCCCCAAATTCACCAATAGACTGTCACACTTACATGCTCCAATAAATGTAGTTTTAAATCAGCAGCTTACTTTGCTGCAGTGGTACAAGCTTTCCTGAATTGTGTCTAACTAGAGTCATTCATCTGTGATCACAACACTAAAGGGAGAACAACAACATTAAGGTTTGTATGAATGATCATGCTTATTTATATGCAAATACGTCTGACAAATCAATAATGTATGATTTAGCTGTTCACTGTGCATTAGTAGAAGTGCCGCCAGTCCCAGGTGGCAGCCTCAAAAGGATCCTCAGCTCTTCCCCCTCCCCGTCTGGGTCCCGATTCATCCAACATCTCTGGTCAAGTGCCTGTGGAATCAGCTGCCGCCTCCTCCCTGCGTGCTGGTGGCACCGGCAGCCACCCCTGCTGCCGAGGGGATGGGGAGGGGCAGGAGCCACCCTGGGGACCCTGGGATGGGATGCACTGGGAGTGGGGAGGGCAGCGTCTGTCTGTCTGTCCACGGGCTGGGGCTGTCGCAGGCTCGTTCCTCCGGGTTTCAAGCTGATGTGGAGCATGACAACACCCCAAGTGGAGTCAGTCCTGCCTGTCAGCCTTTCAGTACTCTGTCCTACCCCCTTTTCCCATCCAGAGAGCAGCTGTCCCTATGAAGAAGAGGGTCTGTTGCCCTCTCCAGCTGCACTGTCTGTATGGCCCAGCCTTTCTGCACAGCCCTGCATGGGCCTGCTCTGCAGAGAGGGCTCCTCACTCACCCCAACCTCATCCCCTCTGCTGTCCATCCCTTTCCTTTCTGCCCTGCCACCCCCAACAGTGTGCAAGCCTTAGGGTTTTCTGCACCATCATTCCTCTCAGAGAGATGTTTCCCCTCCTTTTCCAAGGTCTCAAAAACTCTCTTTTCTCGTAAGGAAAAGAGGCAAGAACACTTGGTGGATGGAGCTGTGCTGTCCATGTCCTACACCACTTGTGCACACCATTGATGTATCTGCACCTGCCTTGGGACCAGCTGTCAGGGTCTAAGTGAAAACCAAAATGAGTAAATATTAAATATCTCTATCTTATACTTGAGTAAATGTGGATGCTGGGCTAAATGCTAATGTGGTGTGAATTCCTGCATTTCTTCTGTGCTGTGCTTATGGCTCTGGTGAGTTGGGCTCTCAGCTAAGGCCAGAACTGTGTTATGAGTCAAAAAACCCCAACCCTGCTCTCAGCTATTGTTATTTTTCTTGCTATACGCTTCAGGCAAAGCAGTAATCATGTCCTCCTGACCAAGGCAGACTGAAATCCCTCTTATTCAGTTGGCCAGAAAAATCTGGATGCTATGGTGAAATATAAGCAGTTCTTGTTCCCCCTACAACCCCACCCCCAAACCTCCTCCAGGAAAGGATGAGAATGGGTGGAGAAGGCTCTCTGTGTTGCCATGCAAAGGGAAAGGGCAGTACCACCTGTCTGGGACAAGGGGCTGATTTATATCTGCTTTACAGGACTCCTTTTCTCATCCTGGCACCACTTGATGTCCATCTCCATTTTGTCTGTGCCCTGGGTAAGGATACCTACATCTGATATGGGGGAGTGCAGGCAGTGTGTCCTGGAGCTCTCATTAGCCATGACAGGTGAAGAGAAGTGCAACTCGAACAAATGCTGTGCCGTGCACTCTGTGCCAGGGATAAATTGCTTGGTTGTTGCCAGCTTTGGAGGAGCTACTCAGAAAGCTGTGAAAGCAAGCAAGAAATCCCAGCATACACAATGCTGGGGGGGACGAGGGGAGGAGTAAGTTTAATGGCCTGCATGAATTGTCAAGCAAACCCTCTGCAGACTTCAGCATCTTCAGTGGCACATTCTCATTCTGACACAGAAGCGACATTTATAGGTCGTAACTCTTAGGAGCAGTTGGTCTCTCTGGCACTATTACACTTAAATGTGAAGGGCTTCATCTGCTGACTATCACAGTGGAAAAGGCAAGTTGAGCAGTTAAAGTAACAGTTCAGGAAGATCCCCCAGGGATGGAGTGAGCAAAAGAGAATAATCAGGCATTTCCACAACTTGCCCCAGTAGTGTATTAGTTTCTGGCGACTAAGCTGCTTTTAGCTTTCCCGGTTTATTTTTAATCGTGTCTGTACAAAATACTGCTGGTATTCCCATTGCATTTATAATTATAATTGGCTATCTAACTAAATAGCCTGTGGATGTGTGTGCTGGGAAACACGCTGTGCAGATGTGTCAGGCTGTGTGCACACACACACAAACCTGCACATCCTCACTCCCCTGCCCTCACACACCCCACCTTAAAAATAAAACAGCCAGAGATTGAATTAGCTTAGAAATGGAGCATCTGCACAACCAATAATTTCATTACTGGGGAAAGCAGGAAACTGTGTTTCTCAATGAAGCTCAGATTATGAATCTGGTAATTTGCATTGGAATTTTAATGGGCTTGTACAAAAACGGGCTGGTACACATCAGTTCCTCTTTGAATGAGGCATAATGTGAGGGAGATGCTGCATGCTGCTGACAGATGCTGGACAGAGAAGGAAGTTGTGGTAGGGAGACACATCCCCACCAGTCCTGCAGAAAAGCAGATGAAGATTTGGTACCTGTGCTCTGCTGGGCCACTCTTTCTATGGAGGGTGAAGATTGTTGCTTTAAAGAATTTAACATCCTTGCCATGTTTTGTCACTGGAACTCTTTGCTATGAGGGGACAAGAGTGATGGCAAACATCCCAGGGCTTAGACCAGTCCCCTGGGCAAGGCCTTTTTGGGATGAGATCTGAGGGGCTTTCACAAAGGACAAAGGATTTCATGTGGGGCTCAAGAGGGAATGCTTGGATAATCTGCTTCAGAAAGCAGATCCATATCCTGAGATACAGCCCCATATAGACTATGATGTTCAAGCCACACTATTCATAGGGAAGAAGTAGTTCTTGCTTTTATATATTATTTTCCCCTTCCATCAACCCAGACTAGATGACATAGGAAGTATCATGAGCTGTTCTGCGTTTTGGATGATGCTTTTTCTATGAGGTCTTGGCCTCCTTGCAGACCTAGTAGGTTGTTGAGGCTTTGTGGGTGTCCTCCCTATGAGCAGAAATATCCTGCAGCTCTCTCTGGAGTGATAGAGTGGAAGACTACATCTCCCAGCAGCCCCAGGAAGGAACAGGATGAGATTTTAAGGGTGGGCTTGATTCTCTTCCCAAAAAAATGGCACTTGGAAAGTCAATCTCTGATTAGCATTCTGCAGCTTTTGTTTTCAGTAATGCTGAAGAAGTTCACCAGATTGGGAAAAGACATTTGTTGCATCAGTTTTGCAACAGATTTTCTCAGAGAGAGGCATGCACACAGAGAAACCAGGCAGATAAGCTCTCATCTCAGCCTGCCGAGGCTCTTCCTGCAGGGTGCTTGCTAATATGAAATATTAAAAGTGCCATGTTCTTTCCTTCACATATTTCTTCATATTCAGTCTGGCCACTCAGTTGATATGTAAATAAAGTGTACCACCACTCTATAAAATGCAGATACTCTGCATTATTTAAGCTGGGAAGGTGATGCATCATCCGTTATGTGGCTCATTGGGGGAGCCCCGCTGTGTATTTGGCAATAAAGCCTCAGAGCGCCTCATCAGAAACAGCAGTTGGTCCAGGGGAAGTTCATTTATGCATGAAATATTCACAGAGCAACAATGCAAACCTTAAACATCAGTAATTGTTAGATTTCTATTGCTGCTAACTAGTGTCTCTAAATTATTGCAAAAGACCAGCCAATTTGCAAATTACATATATTTGTCATGCTCTTGTACCTTTAGTGAAGAGCCCATAATGGTGATAGCATTTTTAATGTACACAGTCACTGAGCCTCCTTTGGAGAGCTAGCCAAAGACTAGCTCTGTAATGGGAAGGGCTGGCCAGGTTTCTGGAGAAAGGCCCTGCTGTATTAACTGACTCATTGCCTGCAGTTTTTTACCCCTAAATGTTTATCTCCAGCTTAAAACTAAAATGAAACTCCATCTAAGGTGGTCTTTCCATCCTCTGTGGAGAAATTCTGTCTCATCACGACACCAGTAACACATAGGGCCATGTCATGGAGCCCAGCTCAGGCTTTTGCAGGGATTCTGCCATTCAGTCCCTGCCAGCAGACAATGGCTTTGTCCATGGCCCAATGGTCTCACAAGTGGGGAGCAGGACCTCTGGAAAACACAGACTGAGGTTGCACGTTGAAAGCAAGGCGAAACAAATGCCTGGTAACCCTCTCAAAGGGTACAGAGCTGCTCCAGGGATACAGATACCTTGGGAAATTTGACCAGGTCTGTTTGTACCACCCTCCTGGTGGGCTCTGAAAGGAGGAAGGTGATAAACAGAGCCCCTGGCTTTGAGCTGTGCCGGAATTGGGAGTGACGCTGGCCCAAGAGTTTGTGAAATGCTCTTGATTTCAAGCTGGGGAGGTTTCAACTCCCGTTAGTCATGTAGAGCGTGAAGACTATATGAAAACTACAGCTGGGTGCTCTCATCCTGCCTGCCATGCAGTACCTGTCTGTCTCCACCCCTTCGAGAGCTCCAGCCAGGGCAGGGCCATCCCAAAGGGATCCTCTCTGCTGGGAGCCAAGTGCTGCCATAGCAAGTGAGGAATTCATTTAATAACTTCAGATTCATTAATATCCCTCCCTGCAAGACCCAAAATAAGAACTGTGAGATCAAAGGGTCAATTAACACCCACAGTCTCTAATCTATCAACAGATTAATTTCTGAGTTGCTTTATGACTGAGTGTTCCCTACAAAAGTCGGAGAAGGAAAATGTTCTGTCCCAGTCTTTCCTCTTCCTGGTTAATATTTAACAGAAGTCTTTTAATGTGCTCTCCCATTCAATACAGTAATAAAATACAGCATCACCTTTGACAAATCCCTTCCTTTCCACAGAGGAAAGGGTGTATTTCCCCAGCTGGCACTGTGCTGCTTTGTCTTTTACACTGAGTGTCTCTTTGGGAACACAGGCTGCTCCATCAGGTTGATAAAACACAAACTCCTTTCCCCAGGCATATTGGTCCCCTGGGAGGAGTCATTAGCTTTGCAGAGGATGGGGGCCAGGAGCATCATTTCCTGACTGAGAGTAGTGGGCAGTGCTGACTTTCTGTGTGTCTGGTTATCCCAGAAGAGGTTGATGGCTGTGGTGGCACCTCCCTCCTCCCCCGTGGATCTCAGAGTAATCTCCAGGAGGGATTTGATCCCTTCTACATACAAATTGTTGTTTGCTGACAAGAGGGGGAAGGAGGTAAGGAAAGCTTTTTGCACCATTAAATAACCTGCAGTCAATCCCAGACATGAAGGGCAGAGGGGGATGAAGCTCTCGATGTGTTTTTGGAGAAAGGCCCTCGCTGGGAAGTTCACTTTGGCTTCAGAGACATGACCTCTGTGCCAGTTTTGCAAGTGACAATTTTAAGTTTGCCTTGTCCCTATGGCCTTGTCTCTGCGAGGGGGCAAAGAGGAGCACTGCAAGCAGATGTGAGCTCAGAGAGCAGCACTTTCTCCTTCTGCTCTATCTGCCCCATCTCAGACCCTCAGTGCTGCACTTGGAAGAGCAGAGCTTGGGATATCAGCCTGTGCTGGGCTGGTGTCTCTGGCTTGCAAGAACGAGACCTTCACCTCACACCAGACTCCTCAGCATCCTCACTGCTCCCCCTCCAGGGCTTGGGCTGAGGACCAACTCCAAAAGTGGAGTTAGTTAAAATGCATGTGTTGAACATGGGATTTAAACTGTCTCAGCCTCCCCACCTATAAGCTGGGGCAGCAGCATGTCTGTGCTTCCTGGGGAGGAAAGACAGATGCCCCAGAAGTTTTGTAGTGCACAAATATTACAGGAAAAGGCTCCGTGAGTGGGTGAGATGACTGGCTTCATCCTGGCTCTGCTTGGAGGAAGGAATTACACCCTCATCAATCTTGTGCAAGGAGGCAGCTCAAAACCAGAACCTGAGCAGCAAAATGGCACCTTTTGGCCACCCAGCAGGAGGTGACAATAAAAGCTAATTTAAAAAAAAAAAAAGTGCAGTGGAGTTTTTAGTCACTTAACAAAATGAATTACTGTGCAAGTTCTGAAGCTGAACTCTCTCAAAGGCGATCACTCCTGACTTCAGGTTTCTCTTTGACTTGTTTTATGATGTTTGCTGAAAGTTCAGAAAATTAAATCTTTTGCAGTTTCAGAAATGCACATGATGGATGTGTTTTGGGATTCAAATCAAGGGAGGGGGAATGCTTCTTTAAATTATTAGTTTGGCTTCCCTCCACCATGCTGCCGTTCTGTTAATTAAACAGCGGACATATGTTAAGGCTGTTTTACAAGCATCTGGAAAGAAAAATTAACATTTTTTATCACTGTCACTGTAATTTCTTAACTGTATGTATATGCGGGCAATATGAAAATTAGTTTCATTTAAAAGTTGTAGTGATTTGCTTTGGTTAGAAGACAAGCAGGGGAGTGAAGGAGGAGACTGATAACTGAGGAAGAATCTGGCCTGGAGAATGCGAGGCAAAATGTGATGCTCAATGACTCTGGTCAGCCTGGGTGGAGATTTAATGGTATGTTATTTGTGTTAAAACAACTCTGCTGTGCATTTCTGCTGGTGTGTTCATGGTAATTTACAAAGAGAATAAACGTCCCTCTGTGGAGCAGGTTTTGGATGCTCATTTTGGACTTGGTGCTGAACTCCAGGCTGGTTGGCTTCTCTCACCCTGCAGCTCAGGACCCCCAGAGCCTGAGTGCACCAGCACAGGGGCTTGAGTGGCACTTCAGGACATCCATTACAGCTTCAAGCTGTCAGAGGGAAGGCTTAAATTGGATATAAGAAGAAATTCTTCCCTGTGAAGGTGGTCAGACACCAGCACAGGTTGACCAGAGAATGTCTGAATGATCAGAGATGTGGCTGCCCCATCCCTGGAAGTGTCCAAGGCCAGGCTGGATGGAGCTTGGAGCAGCCTGGGATAGTGGAAGGTGTCCCTGCCTGTGGTGGGACTGTTGGAACTCAGACAGTCTTCAAGGTCCCTTCCAACCCAACCCACTCTATGATTCTTTGATTCCATGAGTCTGTGATTCTATTCTATGATTTGGACTGTACTGTCCCCCTCACAACACTTCTTGCACAAAGTGTTCCCCCTTCTGGAAAATTGGGATTCTCAGGATTTAACTGTAAAAACAGCTTGGCAGTGGTGGTACAGGAACTGTGAGTGGCCTCTTTCAGTCTTTTCAGCTTCTTTCACTTTCAGCCTGGATGAGGAGGCCAAGAGGAAGAAGTAGAGTGTCAGAATTGCTGTCTGAAGCTGAAAGCTGCTTTCCAAAGTAGGAGGCAGCAGCAAGCCCTGCCCTGGCCCGGGCTGGGGGAGCCTTCTCAGGTTGCACATTGTGCTGCACTGTGTAAATTAAACAATATGCTCCTAAACTGACGGATTGGACAGACTCCATTTCCAGGATTCCCAGTCCACACTTGCTAATTATAGCAATATGTTGTTTATCAGTGAAGAATTGTTCAAATCCAAATTTCCCTGAGTAATGAGGTACACTCAACTCCAGCTGGATGGGATAGACTGTATAGCAGAACAGGACAGGGATTTCTGCCTGTTCCCAGGGCTAGGGAAGTCACAGATTTGGGGCCAAACTGGGGCCAGTTTACTCACATCAACAGGCCATATGAAATTAATGGGGCTATCCCTAAGAACAAGAACCTGATCCAACAGCCATTAAAATCAATGACCTCTTCATGGAGTTTCAGAGGCCCTTAGATGGAGCACGAGGTAAGCAGGATTTGGTCATAAGCCTGCAAGAAAAATGAGCAGTGAGATATCTGTATAGAAAATAGAGAGTACAGAAGGTTATTTGGGGTTTCCTGCACCTGACTGACTTACATTAACTCTTTTTTTTTTCCTTGCAAACCAAAAACCTGTCTCTTAAAACTTTTATTTTCAGCCAGAGGAAATTCAAAGGCAGAAACCATTGAGAGAGCAGGCTGGGAGCAGAGTGTTGTTCATTTATCCCTGCTGCCACCGACCACATTCCCCTTGAAATCCTAACGAAATCATTAACACAGCTTCATCAAGGCAGCACTGAGCCTTGTAAGAGTCAGGTCCTTGCTGGGTGTGTGACCAGCCAGCGTGACCAGCGGTGGGGCTAATCCAAAATGACCAATTATGTCTCCATCTCTCCATAACCCTCCCCTTCTCTATCCATTTTCTTACAGCAGTAGAAAGGATAATCTGTTCAGTGTCCTGCTGACAAGTCAGCTGGGGTTTCTGCTTTAACCCAGGTGCTTGTAGGGGATCTGGGTGAGGGTGCCTGGTTAACGTGTGCCTCGTGGTTCTGTTGCTGAAATAATGAATGCAGGAGGCTGGACTGTCAAACAAATGAATCTCAGGCTCCTGATGATATCACAAACCACCAGGGCTTCACTCTCACAGGTTGCAGTTTCATCAACCCCCCTCGCCTATTGATTTATACCTACAGAATCCATCCTTCTCCTTATCCATTATCCTAAATGCAACGTTAACCTACCAGGGAAAATCTATTTGAGTTCATTTGTATTTTTTTTTTCTCTAGCTCCTGAATTAATGTTTTCTAAAAGGCTGCTTTAATCAGGCACTATTTTATTAAAAGAAATATTACGAGAATAAAACACCAGCCCCCAAGGTTCAGTCAGTTATGGCAAAACAGCAGATTTGGCTCCTGCTATCCCACTGTGCTTTTTTCCCCCTTTGCAAAATTAGCAGTGTGAATTAGATCCAAGAATTTTTAACCCTATTTGACCAGTGAGAGTTAACTGATGAACACAGTTAATTTATTTGATGAATCAGTGTCAGGGGGATTGGTGAGGGTTTTTTCCCATTCCTTCTAATAATATAAAACTGCAAAATTGCAGGTTATGTTAGTAGTTTGAGTTATCCTACTACAGTGGTTAGGGGAGATTTGCCTTTTTTCTGCTTTTATTGACAGGATCTTTCTGAAAATAAGCCTTTGTATATCTGTGTACTAGTTTGAAATCAA
>VZTN01009280.1:311-11931 GCA_013400515.1 Erpornis zantholeuca
CAAGCTGGTGAGAAGGCCTTTAAACTAAAGGCGCCAGTGGAAGAGGAACCTTGCTCCATTCCACTCCTACCAATTTGATAGCAGCACAAATAAGATTTCTAAATAACTGGGAACTACTGATGGGAGCAAAATTTTCTTCGGAAAAAGAGGAGGTCAGGGATAATAGACAGCAGAATATAGTCTTCTGCTTCGCTTACTCTTCTCAAGTTGTTCTTTTTTTATAAAGCACATGCTATGAAAACATTGAACTTTTTCTCAAAGTAATTTTTATAAACATTTTTTCATAAGAACAGAAAGTAATAATTACACTTGAATGACAAAAAGTAGAGAAGGACATTGCTTACGTGGACTGCTCTGCTTACTGTTGAAATGTTGATTTCATTTAGATGCAGAGACTATCAGCCACAGTAGCAACTGGCAAGAATTGGGGCTGGAAATGGTGACCATCAGTGGAGCTGAGTGTATAAAAATGGTGAAGCTGGTAATTGCCTCCATGAGCATGGACTTCATCTGCAGGATAAACAAGGACATTAGGATTTTCTCTCCTCATTATTCGCAGTGTAAAAACTTCCATTGAATATATAGCATGATTGGTTTCTGAAAACATTTTCATCTAACATTTGGAGCTGTTTAAAAGTAATTATTACATGGATACCAGATGGAGAAGTCTCTGTTTTCACACAAGTTCCTCCAAGTCACCTGTCCATTTCAGGATGGGCCAGCTAACCGTACTGTAGTTATGTAGTCTTCAGGTGAACATTTTAGAATTTCTATTTTATGCTTTTTGTTTTTCCAATAAAATAAAAAGCATAAAAGTGAAATTCTAAAATATCAGTCCCCCAGCTCTGTAAGTCCATCACTCTGCCTCTGTGCATGTAGCTACTGCTACACATCTAATTTATGTCTTTTCACTAAATAATTAGCAGCTTTGCTGCATCTTTGTCTCTACCACAGAAAAACATTTGCTCATCAGGCAATTCATTGCCAGAAATGCCACGGATGTAATAGAAATACTATAAACATAACACTTCAGGCACTAGCTCCATTCAGTACTCACAGTGGAAAACTCAGCTGTAGCAGGCTTGGCAAAACATAGCAAAATACTGACAATTTGACACAGACGCACTCAGATGAAGCTCAGCTGAGTGAAACAGGATGATTAAATGAGACTTTATGCAGACAAAATTTTCAAGCATATATTTTAAAATAAAAGTATACCTTTTTTAATTCACTAGAGTTTTTTCCAAATATTGCTTTGCCTGCTTAGTTACTTTTTATGTTCATGGTGAAAATTAGAATTTGCACTTTTCCAGTCCATATTCTTCGTATGTCCACTTAAAATCTTCATGAAAGCAGCAAAGCTATCCACAAATCAGTAGAGTCTGAAATATTAATTATTTTCCAATCAGCAGAGGACTGTTTGAGCTCAGAGTACAGGAGAACTAATTTCATTGTAGTTACTGTGTTCTTGTTGTCACTATCCTTTATAGCTACCCAGTTTTATGCTGCTGCTTATTGCCGTCAAAGTACAGCCCTTCAGATGCTTTCAAGTTGTCCTGTGTTATAGCACTTGGAAGAAACAGGACAAAAGTAATATTAGCACATTGTTTTAAAGATACTTCTATCTGTTTATCATTCCAGACTTCTCAGTGTGTTGTCCGTGCTGCCTGGATGGCTTAAGCTTTGGGCAGGGAACATGTAATGTTTAGTCTTTTTCTGACTTGTTCAGTCACTGCTGCCAACTAGAAAACTGTATTTTTTTTCTTTCAGAAATGCAAAAAACCAACCAACCAACCAACCAACCAACCAAAAAACCCCTACAACCTGGCATTTCCTGCCCCCACTCTAGTTATGGTGATAATATCGAACAGTATTTTCTTTACATTGTACAAGCAGTGAGAATTTCTCAAAAAATGGATCTGATCACTAACTAAAGAAGAAACCAGTTATAGGTAAATGCCACCCTTTCCATGTCCTGCAGGAAATTAGAAGGAAAATGAAAACTCTAGGACTTAACACTGCTGAAAAATAAAATTCTCAACTCTGATGCTCGAAGAAAACAGAGCCTTAAGGTGCACTCTTATGCTGGATTTTCTGAGTATATAATTTCTGGCACACAAATTTTTAGTGACTATTTTTATGGCATCAGCTGCTTTGCTTGCACTGAACTGAAGACAGAAGGACTTTCCTAGTGAGATTTTGGTTAACTGTTCAAAATATGCCTATGATTTCCCTTCTTTATCACTTAACAGCTCACTTCAGTAGTCTAGCTGTCATAAGGCAATTGTGAAGACAGTATTAAGAAGAAATTTCAGAAAAACTACTTTTACTTAATTAAAAGTATGTGTTTTCTTAATTTGAACAGTATTTCTTGAGTGACTCTATTAGTCTTATTTAGTGTTGGATTGGACTGTTATTATTCTCTCTAAACCCACAAAAGTCAGAAAACTGAGAAACAGCAAGTCCACTTTTTTAATTATCAAAGGAAAAAACCTCACGTCACATGAACTTAGAAGTTCTGTGAAAGAAAATATAAAGTAGGAAAGATGTATTTATTGTCCCTTTTAATTAGATCTGTTAGTGTGTAAAATTATTTATGCAAAATACGTACTATATGCAACAAAATTGTAGTTCATAGTAGAGAACTAACATGTCTCCTGATAAATGTTATGCAAAATTTTGTGCTAAACATTGTTTTAGCATCTTCTTACTCACTCTGCATTACTTCAGTGTGAAAAGCAACACATTTCAAGTCCATTTAATAGGGTAAGATACACTAAACCCAACTTTTATTTTATTGTTACAGTAGACAAAAACATGCAGAAGGTGAAAATACCTCCTTGGAATACAACGATTTTAAGCAAGTCAGTCATCCAAATGCATGTTCTTTGTATCTAGCTGGGTCTAACCCTGCTCACAGGTGTATTTGGCAGGGTAATTTCCTGATCCTGTTTCTGCTTGCAGTCAGTTGATAAAATACCTTTGTCACCAGTGATAAAGGGTTACATTTGCAAACAGGAGTATTGTCCATGTCCTGCAAACGTCACCAGAAAAATTCAGGAGGAACCAAGTAGGATTATTGTCAGCCTGTCCTTAGCTTCAAAATAATTACTGTGAAGACAAAGAGATTGTCTGAGAGATTAATCTAATGCTGTGCATCATGATAATTGAGACTCATTCACATGCAAGACATCCTGAAACCTAACAAAGGAAATACCTGAATGATCAATATACTCACTAGACAGCAATTACCAGTCTGTTGGGGTTTTTATCAATCAGGATACAGAGAGAGGGGCAACTGAGGAAGTAGAGGAATTTTTTTATTAATTTTGGAGAGTACAATTTCTAAATGAATTTTCAGGGCATGGTTCTCATTAAAAGTTCCATTAAGAAAAAAAAAAAAGGGGAGTTTTGTATATGACTTTACTGCTGCAATTCTGTTGTCAGCCTTCCTATCCTGATCAATCAGCAGTTGTGCAGTGCAGGATCATAGACCTCAAGCTTGGTGCTATTCTATTGTATTCTATTGTATTTGTCATCAGGATACAAAGAGTTTTGTCCACTTGTTAATTATTTGTTAACTATTGAAAGGTTTGTGAAGAAAGCAGCAAGATAAAGCTGCAGATGTCATAGCCATTTGTGGTCTGAAAAACAGGTCTTTCTCTTCTTCATCTGCTTATTCTGCAGTTGTGCTTTGAACTAGGAAAAGACTGTGAACTGCCTACATTGATGCATTACTGGGCCTCTCTGTGTACATACAGCATTCCCTGTGGCTGCGACTTGCCTTTTTGTCCGTGAGAGTAGGGAGGAGAAAAGTGTGTCCCAGTGATGCTCTGCTCAGCAGAGCCTTCTAGTCATGAACCTCAGATCAGAGGAGCTATTTGTGCATCACCTTTCTGCCCAACCCTGCATATTGCTTTACAGGATGGTTGCATAGATTCTTAGTTCCTTACCTGTAGGAATGTGGTTAATGTTGGGCAATGGTTTTTTTTTTTTTTTGTTTCAGTATTTGGAGACATGAGTGGCTCCCTGTGGAAGGATGTTCTCTAAAAGTCAGTAAGCTTGGCAAATCGGTTTGGCATGGTGACTGCTTCTGGCATGTCCTTGCTCTTGGCCACTTGGTCAGGTCTTCCAGGCTGATGGGTGCCTCCAGGGCAAGGTATCCCTGCCTGCCAGCAGGGAATTCTGTTTCTCTATCCACTTCTCTGCTGACACACTTGTATATACATTCAAAAACATCACTACGTTTAAAACAGTTGTCAGAAGGGTTAAAACAAGATGTTTACACAAGATGTCATTCTTGAGCTTGCTAACTGGCAACAGGAGGCGCTGAGGAGAGGGAATGTCAAGCCATGCTTTGCTTCAGTTTGCAGAACTGGAAGTGAGGATGGGACCCAGGCACTGAAGGAGGATATGAGTCTTCAAAACAACACTGGTTTTAGTGAAGGTCATAATGGCATTTATTACTTTTTCTGGTGTTCTTATAGAACACGGTTATCTGTAGTGTTTATTCACTTCATCCACTTTCTCATCAGCTTTTGCACAGGACAGGCCTCAGGCTTCTATTATATACTGTTACAAAGGTGATGTTTGCTTGAAGGTTTTTGCCTTGTGTTTTGACAGTTCCATATTTTACTTGCATAAGCATAGAAACACAATTTTAGAAGAACATAATTGTTTATGGGAAACTCACTCTTCTTGTAACCCATTCAGATGCAATCAACATCTTACCACAGGTAAATTTGTCATGTTAAAAATAGATTTCCTCAACTACTCCTGGCTATATTGCATTTTTTTCATTCTTCTCCTGCTGCATTTAAAGGTGAACTGAGGAGTAAAAATTAAAATAGTTAGGTGCAGATTTATGTGCTGCGTGTATCTGAAATTCAGGTTGGAGCATTACGGAGGGGAGAGGACCAGACATTCTTCAGATAAATATTGATCACCTTTTTAAATGTTTCTTTTTTCTCTGCATCTGTGAAATCAAGGTACTCCCTGAAAAATATTCAGGAATGTGTCCTCCCATGAAATCACAAGTGCTAACAAAACAGATAGATTCCTGATGCTTACAGATAGATTCCTGATGCTTATCAACATTAACTCCAGGTAGTAAGTAAATACTTCAAGGACTTGACAAAGAATAGCAAATGGTTCTCTTTATGCTCCTTAGAAGTGAGTTCTGTGCTAAATTCTCCTCAATTACTGGTCTTGGGCATATTCAACACATAGGATGGATCCAGGCTTCTGGTTTGGATTTTGGATTCGAAAAACAGCATTTACTTCTGCCTTCATTTTTTTGAGTTAACTGCATAATCCAGAATTGAGAGCAGGAACAAGTCTGAATGTGGCAATATAGAATAATGGTCTGAAGTGTCTTGTAGTTGATTTTCAAGAGAAAGCATCTGCTATCAAAAGCTTTGGTATGGAGAGTTTCTGTTAACGACAACAGAAAGGCTTTGATAGTTTTAAATATGTTTTCAAGTGCTCATTTGTGCCTGTCTGTGTCTCTGTGTTTGATTTTCTGATTTCCTTGTCTGCCTGGCCGTTATATTTCATTCAATACCCAGCTGGGACTGGGTATCACAGTATCTGAAGCCAAAGAGTCAGAATTTCCAGTCTTCCTGCTTTCTCAGACAAGTCAGGTGATAGCTAGTTGTCGTTTGCTGTGTTTGGGAAATACCCTTATGTGATTTTAATTGATAATTGTTAGTCAAGAACATACCTCTACACCTTTCCCAATTTAAAATGAGCAGTGAAGTTTCAGAGAAACACAAACCCAGGAAGACTCAGGAAACACTGAAGAAGATTCAGCTTTTTGTTAAAGACAGTGCTTACCTAAGGCTATGCAGCAGCAGAGTAACTAAGGATCAGATCTTTGGGGAGCTTTGAGGGGGACTCTTCTGCAGAGTTAAATGAAGGGGGGACTGTGCTAAGTTCTCTGGTGCTCATCAGAATCAGTGAGAGATATTCAAGCAGACTCTGTGAGGAATGGGTGGTTAATTTTTAAGGGTAAGTATCTTGAGGGGGCAGAGTCTGGTGAGTAGGAGCAGCTTGCTCAGCAGCAGGCTCAGCAGCAATCAGCATGCCTCGTGCTGCTAGCCAGCCAAGACTGGACACTGCGGGTATGACCCTTCCTCCTTCTCACCAGCATTTTGAGTGAAGCTAACTTTTCCTTTGCCAGCATCATAATTATATCAGTCTCTTTGCGAAACCATTTCCTGGTTGTTTTGTTTCTCTCTTGTAAATTCCTCTAAGAAAATAACAAGTAGAAGTGCGTCAGTCCCACAAAGCCTGTACCAATTCACTATCACAGGAATCCTGGTCTTTTTCTTTTTTTGAAGTGCATCTAATTCACTGTCATCGGGTGAAATCAGTAAAAGTTGAAGCACAAATGTGCAGGACTGCAATGTGACTGTACTTGTGTGTCTTCCATTTACTAATAACAATATGGAACTATAATACAGAGAATGTTCCTATGCATCAGAGATGTCTATGTTTTTTAAGGTTAAATGTTTTTCTGAGTTTACAACTTTGGTGAGATTTCCAAAACTATACTCAAGCAGCCGTTGGGACAGAAGGCCTTGCAGGGAAAAAGTTACAGAGCCATTTGCAGCAATGTTCTCATGACAGGGTGGGGAAATAGGATCTAGGGAGAAGACTGTGGATGTAACTGTAGAATTAAAAAAAACCCCAGAAATTAAGGGGGAGAGAGTATTATGTATTACTATAAAAATAAATTCCGCCTCTACAGAGAAGTTAGAAATGGCATGACAGGTTCATGCTTCATAGCTGTCATGGCAAACTGGTTTAAAACCCTCTAGTTTACACCTTATGCGTAGATCATCTAAGTTCCTACTCTGTCCTTTTCCTGCATGCATTTATCCATATCTAGACTCCTACCTCTGATGCTATTGCAGTTTGCCTCCCACTGTGCCTGAAGGAGAGCGGCCCAGTTTACAATGGCTCTGATATGGTCCACATTACTTCCCAGACTGCTTTATAACAGGGTAAGATGATACAGTCTGACTGAAAACCACTGTTCAGCAACAGTTGCAGAATGAAGTTGTAGTGTTTTACCTCAGAGATCTATCAGCCTTGATTCACTAGGAACATGCAGACATTGAGTTTGTGTAAAACTAGGGACCAGCAAAGATAAAAACTGCCTCGAAATGCATTAACACCTAATTAATCTTCAGTGGGAAGCTGTCCAACACTGTGCTGAATTATATTTAATTCTGCATTTGGTATTTGTTCCTCTAATGAAATAAACCTAATCACAGCTATTTAAGAGAAAAATAAAACAACCCCCCAAAAAAATCCCATAAAATATTTAAGGAGAAAAGGAGACAGATTTTTCCATGAACAGTCACCTTTGTGTCCTTTAACAAATTAGAGGAGAAGCCACTATTAGTTCAGCTTACTGTACAGATCACTGTGGAGATCTCATATTACTGTACAAACTCCTGTACTAATTACCATTGTCTTTATAACAAATGACAATGTTCCGTTCTGTTACAAGCATGGCAATGAAATAACAAGTAATGCAAGATGAATCTACAAGAAAGAAAAACTAGTTAAAGGTCTGGAAAGGGAGGAAAAAGTCCCATGATTATGTGTAGCATTTTAGGTGGAAAAGTAATCTGTTAAAAACAGAGTAAGATACAGTTACAAAATTGTCATGAAACTGTTTGCATTAGATCTTAATGACCTTATAAATTATAACAAATTATTCAAGCAAGCTAAGAGATTTTTCAGAGACTTCTGGTAACTTGGTAAATCTCAGTTGATTTTCCAAGGTAAATGCTGTGTGATCTGGTGTATGTGGATGGCTGTTGGTCAGATAATGCCTTTCCAGGAAATCTGCTGACGAATATGAAGTTTTATAGAATGGAGCAGCCAGTTACCAGAAAGTTTGTATCAGAGTGCTTGTAAGTCACATCAAATAAAATCCTATGTGGATCCCAAACCCCAGTTCTTAATAGAGTCTGTGGATGGTCCAAAACCCCATCCTAGAGATGAATGCCTGGTCAAGGTTTGTGTTCCTGTGCCCTTTGTGCCTATGGATAGGCAGAAATAACTAAGCAGAGAAGGTATATCTAGGACTCCTGTTGGCTGCAGGTTCAATGAGAATGTTTTGAATCCTTTTTCTTACATTAATTTAAAAGGTTTCTGACATTTGCAGTTGATTTATTTCTTTAGGTAGGGGTATGTAACACCATTTACCTGACATGGCTAGGAATTTATTAGGTTATTAAAGCTGTCAAAAGTGACAAAATGCTATATTTTACTTGCCAGTTATGTTCATTGTCCTTGAAAGCGACAGAGAGGGACAGAAACATGGTACCTTATAAAACCACAGGGATTTGCAGAGTTGCAGAAATATAACAGTGAAGAGGCCTGTGCACCCTTTATCACAAATGCCATTTGCTTTTCTATTTCCCCTTCTTATTTTACAGAAAGAGATGACAACCAGGATGTGCCACTAAAAACTACCCACTGAAGAAGAGCAGAGTCCAATTTCCTTCCTACTGCAGAGTTCAAGAACATGACAGCCCTCTTGGACTGAGCCTGCTTGTTAATCCCTGAAAGCAGGAAAATTGGGAACCACAATTACTGTCACAAATGCTTCTCTCCAGTGTCAATGTTGTTAACCCTAAATATGCTGCTAGGAACCTCATCTGAGCAACATGGATTATTGAGAAAAAGAAGAATCATATTAGTTCTAGCTTCTTTACTAGGGATAAGAACCTCTTCAGCCACAAACAATGGCAGACAAGTGCTCCTGCTACTAAAGCTTTACTGAAATTCAGGTCCCTGGACTGACCTCCAGACTAGTTTTGAAATGAAATCTGCGATCTTGCTTTATGTTCCTTTTGTTTCTTGGTATGTGCTTTCTTTCCCAACTGCAACAGACTATTAAGAGGTTCTAGAATCAAAGAAGACTTAGCCTTTAATGCCTCCTACCCCGCTCCAGGCCACCCAAGGCTTGGCCACCATTCCCAAATGCCAGCAAGCCTTGTGTTTCTGGGAAGACAGCCATTCAGCTGAACAGGCAGTTTATGCTTCATTGTGACTCATAATTTAATGACAATGGGAGGGTTTCTGATCTCAACTACATGAACAGAGATCCAGATATAGCTCTGCAGTGCTGAGGCATTTTCCTTGAATTCATGCTGTGACTGACAGCAAATGTTCTCAGTATATCTATATTACATAAAAAAACCAACTACAGTCATCATTTTCCTGAAGTACTCTATGAAGTACACCAATCTGTCATGTAATTTCATATCCGTCTATCCCCTTAGGAAAAAGATTCTCTCAATCTCAAACAACTAAAGTTTCATCTTTTCAGATTAAATTAAAGAAATTTAATTTGAATAACTTGCAGGAAGATACAGTAAAGATGAGTAGTAAAAAACATTAGAGCAGGAGGAACTAATTGAAGGTCTCTGTTGCAGCTGAACAGTGCCCAGCAATGTTACTTGCTTTATACACTGAGCTAACACAATATTTTTTTCCAGAACTTAATCCAACTTAATTAACACATGTATGGACAGCCTGG
Source organism: Erpornis zantholeuca (assembly GCA_013400515.1). NCBI lineage: Eukaryota > Metazoa > Chordata > Aves > Passeriformes > Timaliidae > Erpornis > Erpornis zantholeuca. Next base: position 9,874 of record VZTN01009280.1, read on the forward strand.
AAGGATCCATTGCAGTAAATCAGGTCTTCTATGCCAAATATGCCCTGAGGAGGCTTTATTCTGGGAAAAAAAAAAAAAAAAAAGAAAGAAAATTTAAAAAGTGATTCCTAACAGAGGTATCACAAGAGAAATACTTCTGAGTAAATGGGAATCAAGTGGAACACATCTGTGTATTCTGTGCCTTGTAATGAATTTTGCACATTTGTGTTATTGTGAAAAGTTTCTTTTTCCTGAGTAAGTGCTGAACTCTGTTGCTTTCACCACTAGTAAGTTAGGTATGTTTACATCTTCTGAGACAGCAAGAGAAGGAAATCTCATGGAGTATCCAGTGATTGGAACATTTGAAATAGAGAGATAGCAGACACTAAGGAAAAACAGCAAATATTTTCTAGCTCAATGTTGTAGCACATTCTCATTTACTTGCCTGCTTGCTTGAGTCAGGGCTTGTAAAATGTCAGTGATCACATTCCTGCTGGGAAAAAGCCCTTTTGTCTGTGAACATTTGGTGTACCTGTGGTGGGGGCTTTTCTGCATCTCTAGAACTACACAAGCAGCATTATCCTTTGCTTTCAAGGGAATGGACCTAAATGTTCCTACCTCCTTTGGTAGTCTTTGCAATCAGGTTAATTCTTCGGGGATCAGACTGCACGCACAGATGATTTCTGTCCTGCTGGCACTTCTGCAGAATGTAACTGGAATTCATTGCCACAGCTGCTCCTGAGCTTGCCTCATTTTAAAGATGAAAACTGTAACATCTTTGGCGTGGTTCATGTAGCTTAAAACTGCCTGGAATTACAACTTCAATTGCTTCTTGAACTCCGCCAAAGTGTCTGGGCTGTGGCACTCTTTGAGATGAAGCTGTGGCTGATGCAGTGCTCTTGAATTCTACTGCCACCATGGACAGTTGCCATGTGGTGTTCTCAGTGTGGGCAGCATTGTATTTGAAAGATTAACATGAAGATGCAAACATGTAGAATTTTGTCTTTAAAGATCAAAGTCATACACAAATTGAAAAATGTCGTGTTTTATGGATAATTTATTCTTCATTTTATTACACTGCTTACCATGTGCTATTTTGAGACTATTCACTGCAGCTCAATCTGAAGACTAAGCAGAATTTTTTCCTCAGTTACCTTTTTGTGAATGCATTAATTTTGTGAATGCAAAACTTATCATTTGGAGTGTTTTCCTTTTCGTTTAAAATGTTTTGTTTTCCCACAAACAATGGGAATGTTTCCCAATGTTTCTTTTTCTTGTATGGCGCACTATATGAGGCAAAAGAGTGAATTGCAGAGTTGAACGCTAGAGGATTTGTGTTTGACCTGGCCAAAATCCCTGTAATGGGAAAAGCCCGTTATTACACAGGAGATAAACCAGCTGCAAAGGAGAGAAAAGCATACTTGTTTTGGTTGCTTATTCTCTTAGGAAGTACATGGAGTTTTCTTCCTTCAAATGGCAAGATGGCCTTCTGCTGCATATCTCCCAACAGGTACTCTCATTTCCACAGCTCAGCTATTCAGCCACCACCTGGCCATCTCATGGCATGGGCCATTTCTCCTGTTCCACTCCATGGTAGCTGATAAGCAAATACGGATGTTCAGAATGTGGCATCACTACATAAAAGTATCATTTTACCCCTTCCCATAGAGCCCCTTCAATCTTGTCATCAAGGATTCCAGTTTCGTCATTAATTAGCTCAGGACCACAAACAGAGAGACTCATGTTTTGGTTGTTAATGCTTTTTCTACCTGATCTTATTATGTATGTTCCTAATAATGCCAGCATTCCATATTGTTCTGGGATTGGGAAAGGTGGAGGGAGGAGAGGAGAAAAAGTTATTGTTTGGATTTTTTGTTTTGTTGTGGTTTTTTAATTACCTTTCTAGTTTTTCAATCAGCTTGTGCTTTTCTTGCCTAATTTTTTTTCCTGATACTTACCTTTAGAGATGCTGTTGTGTTAAGCTTCAAGGCACTTCATAGTGCCTTTATAGAGGAATCATTTCAACTGACTGAAACTCAGCATTACTTCAGAGTGTGAAGGGTTCCTATGACACCAGAC
>VZTN01009280.1:11970-25369 GCA_013400515.1 Erpornis zantholeuca
GTGTCTTCAGTGGTTAAAAGACTTATGAGTTTTCATTGATTGTCTCTGTAATAAGAGATTCTGTAATGAACTTTGGCTTTGTATGAACATGGATTAGTGACTGTAATGTGAAACAAATCTGAACATAACCTTCCTTAGGTTTTATGAACAATGGAGTCCCAGGGTCTTTTGAAGGGTGGGATTTTTTTCACTAATCACAACAAAAAAACTGATGATTTCTATCAGATTTGAGAGAAGTTGGAACTTATGAAACTTACTAGTTTTCTCCAAGAACTCAGGCTCTAAGTAGCAAAACTTACACCAGGCAAGTTACTTGATTTTCCTGATGAATGGATTCATTACAAAAAAGGCAGGGAAAGAGGAGGAAAACAGACAACGTGTAACTCTACAGGGACCTGCAGACAACAACTCAAGATGTGCAGAAACTTAATGGGTGAACATTGTCCTCAGTGATCACAAATACCTGGTCTGTGGAGAGGATGCAGAGAATGATACTCTTTGTAGCTGTGAAGCCACTCTTGTGAAGTCACTATTAACAACAGACTAAAAGGATCTTTTAGCACCTTTGGGTTAAATAAATTACACATTTTGGAGCCCTCTCACAAAAAGCTACCCCCTCTTCTCACTTTTTAGCTTTTCTGTGTGTTCTTGAGGTTTCTCATTTTTCACGTGTGAGGTCTCAGAGCCAGCCCTCAGACTTTCAGTGTTCCTTTTGCTTCCCCAAGGACAGTGCTGTTATAAAAAGTAGGTTTGTTGCCTCCCTCTGTGCCTCCAGAAGGGCTACCTCTCACCTGTGCCCACTGAAGAGAGACCATCGAGGGCTGGCTGTTTATCATCTCTTCAGAAGAACAGAAGCAAGAGAGCAGAAGGTACCTGCAAGAGCAGCAAAACAGGAGTCACTGCATGTAAAACAGGAATATGATTGCTGCAGTAAAGCATGCTCTATAGGCTTTAGAAAGGGTATAACACTGGGGCACCCAGTATAGACAAGTGGTCAGTATTTAGACATTTTTTCACATATATTGAAGAAATTTTTAATAAAAGACTTTTTTAATAATTGTGGAAACTATTCCAAAGGCAAAGCAAGCCAAATCAGCACTAAGAACCTGGTGGTGTTGTACATTTAACTAAAAAACTATGGAAGTTGATTTTTTCATGTATTTTATGCTAAATAGGCAGTGATTTCCATGATTTTCAAATATATTAGAGCTCTTAAAGTAGTTTCTGTTCTGTATTTTAGTAAGTTTTCCTATTTTAAAGACAGATGTAATTAATATAATTAAAAGTTATAATAATTTTCTCCCAGGGAAAAAAATAAATTACTTGCCCTGTCTAATACATGTGTGTCTCTGTGTGTATATATGTGTGTGTCTGTCTGTTTGGGGATATGGATGTAGAAGCATCAGCATATGCATGTGTACACTCCTTGCTCTTTCCCTTAAAATATTTTCTTTAAATGTTGGTAATTGTTGAGGGGAATGCCTCTTTCCAAGAAATACGTGGTTGATTCCTTTTCTTCCTCCATGCATCACCTCTGTTTGGTGTCTTAATTTTTTTTAATGATGTCATGTTTGTCTTAGACTTTTTTTGTTCTGTTTGTTATTAAATAATTGTTCAACTGTATGGGAAGAGAGACCAACATTAGCTGTTGTAGTGATTAAGAGAAAAGGAAAGTTTACTTTCCAAACCAGTCTTAATGGATGAAGCAATGGAATACAAATATAAATAAAATAAACATAACAATGCACAAGTGTTGTGAAGTTATTTGGCATCTAACTCTTCAGCAAGAAAAAAGCATATGGTTTTCACACCACAGAGTAGAATTCCCTGGCAGGCTCCCAGGACTCAGAAGTGAGCGGGATCCATCACTACTGATGCACTAGCTTCACAGTCCTCCTATCCTCACCAGTGTGACATCAAGAAAAATTGTCCAAATATCATGCTAATGCAAACTGGCCAGCCTCTCACCAACACCAACATTCTTACAGCACAGACAACCACATAAATGTGCATAACTACACATAAAGCTACTGTACCTAATATGAGGCAGGTACAGAGCTCGAGGGGAGCAGGAGCATTGGGGTTAAGAATGGCACTGCAGAGACAACACCCAGTAGGAGAGCTGATGCTGGAGTTTGGGTATCTCTCTCTGGCATGGGGAGGATCTGAAGATCAGAGATGCTGGGACTAATGGAGTAACTGGAAAACAGCTGCTGACGGAAGCTGAGGAACTTGACAAGCTGAAAGAAGCTCAATGGCAAGAGTAGCAGGAAGTTTTGCAGGGTAGCATGTGCATCTCTGTACACCAGAGGACTGTGCCACCATTCCGAGGGCTCTCAAAAGTTTGTAGAAATATGCCAAGAGAAAGCTCATGAAGTTGAATAAAGGGAAATGGAAAATCCTGCAGTTGAGAGGACCAGACTCAGCCTATATATGCAGGAATGACCCAGCATTTCCATTTCCAACTGGAAAGCAGTTCAGCAGGAAAGGACCCAGGGCCCCAGTGGACACCAAGCTTACCACAACCCATCAATCTGCCCTCATGACAAATATGCCAAATAGCCTCCTGGACTGCATTAATGGGAGTGTTACCAGCAGTTCAAGTTGATCTTTCTTCTCTGAGCAGCCCTGGTGACACATGCCTGGAGTGCTAAGTCCACTCCTGGGCTCATCAATACAAGAGACAGTACAGACTGGAGGAATGCAGAGAAGGGCCACAAGGATGATGAATGGACCAGGGCATCTCTCACACAAGGAGAAGCTGAAAGAAATGGTGATGCCTTAGGTTTTAACTTTTATATTTTTCAAATCCTGTACTGCTAGTGTAACTCTGAAGTTTCCTGTAGCTTTTTAAGTGATGTTCTCTCATGCTCACACAGACAGAACAAAGCCTCTCCAGCTTACTCTACAAGGACACCCAGACTGTCCTAGGCTGAAAAACTGTAAACCATCATCTTGGGGAGGAGAGACCAAGCTTGGGAAAATCACATCCTTAGGTGGGCTCTGGTTGATGAATTGATGCTGATATAAAAGTGTCAAGAACTCATGACCTGTCATCCATTTTGGGATCCACTGACACAGGACCCTCTGGAGCCCAGAGTGTACCTCTGAAGGCCTTTCAAATAACTACTTCCTTTATTCCTTTATTCCTTCATTCCTGTCTACTCTCTGTTTCTAGGCAGCCATTTAAGGCATCAATGGCACTGTTTATCCTGTAGAAGACCAATGAGGGATGTTATCCCTATGTATAAACATTTCCTGAGGTGAATGAATAAGACAATCAGACTCTTCTTAGTGGTATCCAGTGACAGAAGCAATTGGACACAAAGTACACAAAATTCTTGTTAAACGCGAAAAACCTGTTCAAAGTGACCCTGCTCTGAGCGTGGCATTGGACTAGGGACTGCCAGCAGTGCCTCCAATCCCGTGGTGTGGTGGACCTGTGACCATGGCAGCCTATCTAGGCTGTCCAGCAGTGATGAGGCTCTTCAGTCTGCTGTTGACAATTGCCAGAAGAGACCTGTTGTATCAGGGGAAAGCACTGTAGGAAACCCTTTCCTATGGAACGTTGTTGCATGCCTCCCTCATTTTCCCTGTCCTGATTCCATACAGCGGTGAAAGCTGAGCAGCAAGTGGAAGGCACCTCCCTGCATTAGCCAAGAAGCAAAGGAGCAGAGCAGAAGTGACACTGGCCATTGCAGCCCACGTGCCTTGCTGCACTGCACAAGTTGTCTCAGCTGTGTCATTGACACCGTAACTGGGATGATATTTTCCTGCTGCTGCTCAATAGAATGGCAAAGCGGGATTCAACCTCCCTTTTGTATTCCAAACTGCTCTTCACAATCCTTGGAGAGAGCATAAAATAAAAGTGAGGCAAACCCAGCAGGCGATGGGGTGAAAAACAAGCAGATCTTCCAGATTAAAAAAAATAGATCTGACAGATGGCACTCATGGTTTGAAACCTTAGATTGTGTTTAATATGGCAATTAGAGCAGTTCAAGTAAATTGACAGGTCATCTGAAGGTGTCATCCACCTGGTGCATCCATTTTGGGAAGTGGAGCCATTCTGGCAGAGTAAAAGCCACACATTACTCACACCTCTAAAAGCCATACTGTAGGTAATTACTTACCACTCAGTAATAATTATGGCACAAAGAGTAGCATTGTGCATAATAGGAGGGGAGGTGCATAAACAGTATGGTGTAATCACGTTCTATCCATTGAAAAGTAAAAAAAACCCACAACACAAAACCAAAACCAGACCAATTATGACATATGGCATTTATAATGTATCAACTGTATCACAGAGTACTCCTAGTGCACCACAAAATCTTGTCAGGCTAGTCAGCTCTGCAAATCAGGACACTTCTTTTTATTTTGTTCAGTGTTAAGCACATTTCATGTTACTTTCTGGCTTATAATGGGCAACAGCCACCACTTCATATACTTGAAAGGTCTCATAGCAAGGGACTGGCTTCTAAAAAGTGACATCACTTTCACCAAAGGAAGGAAGGAGCTTGCTGAACACACCTAGCTTTATGTGGATGGATACATCAAAACAGCAAAACATCAAAATGGCTGGGAACGCACTGAACAAAGCTGCATCCTTTACTGCTGGTAGTCTCTGGCTCAGCGGTGCTGACATTTTAGACAAATTGTCAGTTAATTTTCTACACACTGGCATCAATGTTCATGAGGAAAAAGAGAATCAGTGGATGCAGTGATAGTAACAGAATTCTGGCCCAGGTTTGGAAGACCTCCTGAGTCTGCAGATAGGTGTAAAAGCAGCTGTAAGTGATTATCCAAGCCTTGTCTCACCATGCTGTGCTGGACTGCACTTCACTCATGGTCTCTGTCTTTCAGCCTCCCCTGGGTCTCAAGCTGCAAAAATCAGATGTTTCCACAAACTGTTCTGTTGTGCTCCCAGAAGACAAGTGTTTAGTAACCTAAATGTATGTGCACTTTATATTATGTTAACAAAATAAAGAAAACTATTCCACCACCTGTTTAAGTTTTCTGAGGCTTATCTTAGAAAATTATCAGAGAAATAAGCTAACAGTGCAGTCTAAAACCTCTCATAATTACTGTAGCTGCAGGGACACACACAGGTAAAACGTACAGAGTTAAGTCCAAGCATTAAGTCACCTGATCTCCCAGTTGCCACTCTCACCTGTACTGATTCTATGGCAAATTAATCTACCTACTTGATTGCCTAAATTTTAGGAATCTATGACATGACAAGTGCCAAGAGACAAATGATATTTACTAGTTGAAATACTCTTTAAACACCCAAAATTCCACTAATCGAATAAACTGCATTTGTCCTTCTCAGACTGGTTGGTATGCAATACCTAAACAGGACCTAAAAGAAAACTTTTGACAAGGGCTTGTAGTGATAGGACAAGGAGCTGAGGACTTTCAGCTGAAGACAACACGTTCTGTGAGTTTGCTGTGGCACTGGAACAGGTTGCCCAAGGGTGTTGTTCAAGGAGAGACTGGATGGAGCTCTGAGCTCCACTAGCTCTAGTGGGAGGTGTCCCTGCCCATGGCAGCGGGGTTGGAACTAGGTGACATTTATGGTTCCTTCCAATCCAAAGCATTCCATGCTTCTGTGATTTTGTGGGAGTGCATGTGCCCGGGAAGGAGAGCTGATCTCCTTAAATAAGCAGGACTCACTTACATGTTACTAACAGGACACATTTCATTAAGCATTCCTGCACTAGATTTTCCTGAAAAAAAAACCAGTAGGAAAATAAGAAAATTGCAAACTGTTTTGTTTTTAGTAGTGGTATTTGGAGCCCTTTGATCAGCCAATCTGCTGATAATTTTCTTCTAAAATGATCATCCATGGCAATGAAATCAGACTTGCCCAGTCTGTGCTTCTGCCTCAGAGTTACTTGGACATGACATTTAGTTATGAAAATGGGAGGAAGGTCGAACTAAAAGAAGAATCTGAGTTGACTCAAAAAAATCAACTTTTAGTATCACCAGTGCATGATCCTGAGCTTTGTGATATATGTCTGACCCTCAAAATGTCTATTCCAAATAACACACAGAAAATTGAATTTTACTGGTAGATGATTGTCTGAGTGTCTGCCAGGGTTTCTGTCTCAACCAACCTGAATGCTCCTGCAGATGAGCAGCAACTGTGATAAATTGCTACCTTAGTTTGACTTAGCATTTTGTTGCTATTAACCAGCATTTCACAAGCTGATTTCATTCAATGGGCCTACATAAATCATCCTTTATGCCAGCCCATTGGAAAAAAACAAATACAAAGTACAGCACAGGAAAAAAAGAACAAAACAACTAAATTAAAGTACACTCTGCAGGCCTTGAGTGTAATGTCAAAGGCCAGCCTCTACTGCTGTTTTTTAGTTACTTTTGATCTTTGAGCTCTTGCATTTCCACAGATTGCCATTATCCAAACTGGTCTCTGAAAAGTGATCAAACTACTGTAATGGGAATGAAAGCCATGAGAGAGATTTTGTCTTTACAAACAAACTGTGGGTCTGCTGACAGGTAAAAGCTAGATACTGAGAGGTCAAAGAAATAATGGGAGAGATTCCACTGACTGATGAAAGGAGTGAGAGGGATTTGTCTCTACAAACAAACTGTGGCTTTGCTGATAGGTAAAGATAGATACTGAGAGACGAAAGAAGCAATGGAAAGAACCATAAATTCCATAAGAAAAGAAAAAAGGGGTGGGCATACATTAGAAGGGGGTCTTTATTAAGCAATTTGGGAAGCCTGTGCCTCTCAAGCACCTCAACCAATGGAGAAAGAGAGAGGGAAATGCGGCTGGAAATTTAGGATAAAAAGGAGGCTCTGTTGCTGCGGGTGGTGGGGGGTACGATGCCGCGGCCATCCAGAGGTGTATCCAAGTGAAGCCGCTTGGTCGGAGCCACACACACCAAATACACACTCGCACACACCAGGCAGCTTCTTAGATGGATCAGCAGCAAAGAGGCAGAAAGGGACCTTTCACAGCATTCCACGTGGGGTTTATTGTGGCTGCGCAGGTGAAGGAAACCAGTGGAAAGAACCCAGAACAATGGGGGTCCAGGCTCGGCAGGGACAGAGAGAGAGAGCCTCAGGGACCAATGGTTTGGGAGCATGGGGGGGGACACAGNAACCAAGGGTGTGGGAGCAGGGGGGGGGACACAGGCGGGGTTAGAGCATGGGAGCCAGTGGGGAAATAGAGAGGGAGTGGCTGAGGAACAGGGGAGGAAGAACATTCTAGGTCTGGGGCATATAGGGGAGAAAAGGACAGGGAGCCAATAAGCCAAGCAGGGAACTTGGGGTACATTAATGTAATGCAGCAGAGGATCCTGGGGAGAGCTCTTTTTGTCTCTCTAACCTCGGAGCAACTTTCAGGGACTGACCTCCAAGGGGGCCCCGGTGTCATCCTGACTGGGGGCTTATTGGCCTCCACAAGGCTGCAGCCTCTAACAGTTTGAGAGACTCCAGGGGAACACCCCGTGGCCTCTCCCTTTATTTGAATAAGGTAACTGGACTCCTCTGTCTCCTTTTTGGACATAAACCTCTGGTGTTTGTGGATTAATTTTCCTGACAGGAACATAACAAAACTCAAAACTTAACACCTGAGATCAAACTCATGGCTGAAAATTTGACCTCTATAAAGCAAGTGGTATAAAAACCTTCTTAGAGCTGTTTGTTCATTCACTGACTGGAATGACAAATGGGACTGAATTTTTCTGCCATTTCCTGTTCTTGGTTTGGAGGTGGTTTTTCAGGATTCGAGGTGAACATGATGCATTCATTCAAAACAGTTGCTCTAACAGGTTGGCTATTTCCCACATTTGTGGCACAGCCAAAGGCTCGTAGTGATCCAGCTAGGCCAGTTATGGGGCATATTCAGAAGGATGAAAGAAACTTCTCTGAGAGGGAACAATCTGATTTTATTTATGCCTTAACACGTGTTACACATGAGATGAAGGATTCCTGTAGGGACTGTAGAGGTGCTGGGAGCCCTGACCCTGGGGAGGCTTCCTCTGACAGCCGATCAGGAGAGAAAAAGCTTCCACAACTGCAAGCACTCCCTGCCACTTGCCATGGGCCAGATGCCCGGATGCCCATTAAGAATGCCCACCAAAAATGTCCGCCAAAAATGCCGGTGAAGTCGGGCAGTGGGAGGAGCCTTAGCACACAAAAGCAGCTAGCTGCGACATAACGCCAGCCAGTTTTGCTTTGAGTTTCTTGGAGGGATCAGGGGGTCACTCGGAGGGTCATCTTGGCCCTTCTCCACCCCTCTCCCCTTCTCCTCCTTGTGGTCCTGCGTCCCTACCTATACCTGCTTTGCCCTGCTTCACCTTCTCCATGAACCAGCTCACCACTGGGACGATCTCATGCTCTGCTGCCTCCCCGACAAGTGGGTGCTGCTGCAGCCAGCCACCCCCGCCATGTTTCCCAGGCACGGCCGCCGATGCTGCCAACTGCGCCCAGCCGAACCCACAGCAGCGGCCATCGTCCGCAGCAAGAGCCTGCTCGCCCCCAGCAGCCGTGACTGCTGCCACCATTGTTCTTCCTGCGCTGCCTGCCACACCAGCCTGCTGGAGCGCTAGCCTGTTGTGACCACCTGTCACTGCCACCTGCACCCAGCCACAACCACTGCCATCACCATGTTCCCCGCGCTGCAGCTGCAGACACTGCTGCCACCTGCACTTAATCATGCCCACAGTCATGGCACTCCAAGCCCAAGAACCCACAGCTGCTCCAAGACGGCCCCCGTAGCCACGGCAGCCTGTTCTCCGCCAATGGAAGGGACACATGGCCTGCTACTGTTTGGAAACTGGGCCCAGCCCACCAGTGAGCTATGCAGAGGAACCGCGGTTCACAGCACGCACACTCCATCTGCCAAGCCGACGCTGGCAGAGAGCTGGGGTTCTTGTGGTAACGCTGTCCCTGTCTTCTGTTTCTTTCTCCATCTCTCTTTTCCCCTCTCTGCTCCTTCTTCTATCCCCCTTTAGTAGAAACCCTTACCTTTTTTTAATCAATACGCGGTGCTCAGATATAATATTACTGTGTTTGCACTTTATTTTCAGCTGAGACATCTACCAAAAAGAATCCTCCCCGACTCCCCCTTTTATAGTGCAAGGGGATATTCGCCTTTTCTCAAAAGGAAAGAGAGATGTACAGAGAAGAGAAACCCACAGCACATGTAAGTGAAAGAGAAAGGTCTTTGTTTGAACCAATAAAAGAATAAAAGACAATAAACAGAGAAATGGTATTTAACTTCTCCTAGTGAAAGAGCTGGGAACAACTACTGATTAAATATTTTCAAGTCCAAACTCTGAAACCGTATTTTTTTTTTACTCTTGTAGTTCCTATGTGAAAGTAAAAATATCAGCTGTTGCCCATGTACTTTCATATTTAAAAACAGGAAGACAAGACTGTCTTCTATAGTTGTTTTACCATACAGACTTTAAGATCTTCATGTTGGGTTTCTTTTTTTCTTTTTTTGTTTGTTTGGTTGGTTGGGTTGCTTGGTTTGGTTTGGTTTATTCTTGTTTTCTTAAGCATCTCTGCTTATCTGCCTTTGGCTTTCTGTCCTAAGTCCAAGGGGAAGCAAAAAAATCAGGAAATGTCCAAATCCTTTTGTCTTGTTCTCTGTGTAGGCTAAAGTAACTAAGCATTTTTCTAGGATGTCAAACCCAAGTCCATAAAAGTGAATTACTAAAATTCTGTTCAGAGTAAAGCTGTGGCAATGAATTACATGTTAGAGATGGCAGTGGAACTCCCGTTCCTTGAGGTGGCTATGTAATCACTATCCATATAGTTTTAGTTATGAGATGGAAAAATCTGTGTTTTCTTTCTAAGTGAAATGCAACACACTCTATTTGCTGGCTTTAAGTAAACAACTAATTCTGTAATTGATGGAGAGAAAAAAATGCATGAGGAGATATTAGTTCCTAAGACCAGTATGAAGTGCCTCATATTTTATTCTGTTCTGGGGTTTAAGTTCTTTTTTGCTTTTTGGGGCTGGTTTTGGCAATTTTGGGTGTGTTTGTGGTGATTTTTTGTTAGTAACAGCCTCCTCTGGTACTTGTTTTGGGAAAAAGCAAGGAAAGAAGTCATAGAAAATGATGTCGTTTTGCCCAAGAAAATTGTCCACAGGCAGGAGTTATTAGCTCTGGTGCCCTCAACTGGTTCCCTTCTGGAGCACTCGATGAGGATAAAGAGAGGAGGGGATAATCCGAAGTAAAAGGTATGTTTATGTGTGGAACATAAAGCATTTTCAAAGACCATGACAGGAAATTAGGAGGATAGATCTCATTAACTTTATTCCTCTAGCAATGCTTATTTATTAAGATATAAGGTATAGCTATAAGGTATAAGATATAAGATATAGGCAGTACAATTATTTGTTGAAAAATGAAAATTGAAGAGAATCTGTGATCTGTGGTAAAAGGAGAAAAGTAAATAATAAGACAATTAGATTCTTGTTGATCAAATGCAAGAGAGCTAGGAATTAGTATCCTGAAATTAAACCTTTTCTAGATTATCTGTATAATACTGATGCACACATATCTCTTTGTTTTCACTGTATGGAAGCAATATATGTATATAACCAATCTGGATCATTTCAGTGTTATGTTGTGGGGTTTTTTTTCCCACAGCCTTTCATTTACCATGTGTCTGGTTCTGCTAACTTAGCCTCTCAGCTCAAAATCACATTCGCTCATGGCTTGTAGTACAAACACCTTGGTGGCTCGTAACATTGCTTTATACCCCTATTCATTAATGAGTCAATCAGTCCCTCCTAGACTGCTCTGGATATGAATCCAAATCCTTAGTGCCACCCATACTATGCTTAATCTTAGCTTGAATTCCTTGTGGACAGGTCATTCCACGCCCGGAATGACTTTGTAGAGAATGACTGCACGCCAGTTGCTTCTGTGTCATTCCTCTTCTCTGGAGTGAGGGATTTAACACTTGGATTCAGTCTACCTCAGTCAGAGGTTGAACCTTTATTGTCCTCCAGAGAGAGATGCACTCATCTGTGATGATAAAAAAGACATTAAATTTTCCACTGAAAGGAGTTTAAGTGCTCCTGCCCTAGTGTAAGTTTGGAAAAGTCATGACTGTTACAACCAAAAGTGAATAGCTCTGGGAACAGAGACGGCTGTAGGATCATAGTCCATTTCACCAAGTTGAAAGCCACTTTACTGAATTGCCAAGGGCTTCAGACTGGATCCAAATGTGCCACACCAGAAATGCTCTTCCTTGTCACCTTTACATTATTCTGTCAACTTTAAAAATCCTGCTTACGTCTATAGAGTGAGTCAATTGTAATTCAGCTAATGAAAGTGCTGATTAAATAAATATTTACAAACTATGGACTTCTATTGTTTTAATATAGTTATGTCGTTTCTCAGCAGCTGGATTTTAATGCATTTTTTTGTTCTGCAACTCTCCTTTCTCTCACTGCTTTTTAGTTTACATTTTAAAAATCTGACTTGTATTTCTGCAGTCAGCAGAGGGAGCCATACCATTTACTTATGTGAGACCTCGTCACTTCAGATCTCCTTTATCTGCTTTTTTTCCACTTCAGCTAAGCAAGAAAGATTCTCTAGCCTTAAAATTTCTTTAAAGTGCTCTGGCACAGGGCAGCCACATAGGTAGTTTGGCAAACTAAAAGTTACAGACTAGAAATAGGATCTATTTCCCAGGTATTTCATTTAAAGTTAACCATGCTAAAAATTACTAGGAATCTACCCTCTGTATTATCTTAACAAAAAATATTGGGTTTCGAAACATCTTTAAACAAAGAAACCTTGTAATCACAAACATGATTGAAAGAGTTGTAGCCTACAGTCAAGCAAAAGTAATAGGTGAGGATGAAGTCCACTTAAGCGAGCCTGATCTAGAATTTGGTGACTACTGAAACACATAGTTGCAGGTGACTGCAATCTGCCCAGTTATGCATTTTCATCTCATTATATTTGTGCGTACAACTGAGTGTGTCTGTGTTGAACACAAACTTCCAAGTATCTCTGTTTCTTTATCCAAGACACCAGCTGACGGATTTCTCTTTTTTCATCCAGTTACTATTTTTATGAGGAAGATAAAGATATGAGGAAGATACTTTTGATGAGCTTTGTGCTAAAATATGGAAGTTGTACTTTAGGGGCCAGTGAGCACTGCAGAGATGCATTTTAAATATTAATCCTTGGAAATAGCATAGTTAAACCAAACTCAGTCTTTAAAATAGCTCTAAAGCTGGTGTCAATCCTCAAAGAAGCAAAATATGCTTTTGATGACATAGTTCCTACTAACTAAGTCAGCCAATAAAATCAGACAAGATCCTTTGGATGTTGAATAGCTGTGGCTGCATTGTGATCAGTTTTTTGGTGTAGAAAACCCCCCTCTAGGCCTCTGCAAGGGGAGAAACTGACACTGCAGACTGGAGTTTAAAAAATAGGTCTAGATATGAATATGAAAGAAACCCTTAGAGTCTCGTGTTTCCTTTTTCTCTAGGCACTGAGTCTCAAAGCTAGGGAAGAAATAGCAAATATGCAGAAGCGACTGTTCCTTCAGTTCCAAGACTTTTGGAACAGCTGTTTGGACAGGGACAAGGATAGGCAAGGGTCTGCCAAGGATCTTTTGGAGGCAAAATGCAAAGTGGCTGCCAGTAAAACAACAGACTAATGGAACAGGTTTCTCACCCACTAAACTCTAAAGCATCAGATTGCCCCTCTAATATTAATCTCCAATCACAGAGCTTTTCAAGTGAAAACTCAGTAGAATCATACAGTTATTTAGGTTGGAAGCTACTTTTAAAGGTCACCAATTCCAACAATCCCTACAGTGATCAGGAACTTTTTCAAGCAGATCAGGTTGCTCAGAGCTCCATCTAACCTGACATTGAAAGTTGCCGGGGGTGCGGAAGTTGCCAGCTCTCTGGGCAACCTGTGCCAGTCTTTCACCACTCTCCTCATAAACCATTTCTTCCTCAGACCCAATCTGAATCTACCATCTTCTTAAACCATTTAAAAAGCCATTTCCTGTAACTGGTTTGCAAATGGTCCCGCTAAAAACATGTATCCCCATCTTTCTTATAAGCCCCCTTTGAAGTATTTAAAGGTAGCAAAGATATATCCATGGGACCTTCTCTTCTCCAAGTTTAACAACCCCAGCTCTCTCGGCTGTTCCTCGGAGCAGAGGTGTTCCACCATCTGATCATTCCTGTGGCCCTATTTCAGTAGTATGCTCATCTTCATCTTCTGGCAAAACAGCTGCAGTAGAATGCATTTGAGTACAGAGGCCTAAAATGGTTTTGGTGGTGGAGAAAACCAGTGAAACCACATCCAGGCAAGCAGTCCAAGATTGGGCCATTGGAAGGAGGGGACTGTGGGGGCTGACTGTGAGCATCCAA
>VZTN01009281.1:3259-46042 GCA_013400515.1 Erpornis zantholeuca
ACATATATATATAAAATATATAAATAATATAATATAACAATATTAGATATATATACATTAAATATACTGAGTAGTCTCTTTAATTCCTACTTGCTGCTGTTAAAAATAGAGGATTTTATAGGAATATTGTGGCTTTTGGGAGGATTTAGGGATAATGGGTGATGGGCACATAAGGAAAATCATCTTTCAGTTGATTATAATGACATTAAATGATATTAAATTATATGAATATATTATATATATACAGATTTTATTTAAGTCCTGGACATGCTCTTTCCTTGGAATATTTCCCATGCCCTCAGTTTGCAGCTCAGAATCTGTGGAGGCTTTCAGTGGAGAATAATTAACCAACAGCACTGTGCAAAAGTGAATTTAATTTCACCCCCAACGTTGAATTCGCAGCCTTAAATTTAATTTCAATATGCAGATGAAATTTAAAAAACAAGGCAGGAATATGTCAGAACCATTCCCTGAAATGTATGGATTAATTTTTGAATCCAAAAAGCCAAATTTTGAATGGCCACATCCTTTGCTAGGTGTTCTGGAATGCTTTGGGTCCAACCCAGGGATATTTTATATCATGAGAATATTCACTGGGGGTGAAAATCCTCCTGAAAAATTTCATTTTCCTCGAGGTTCCTCAGTCAAAGGCAGCAGTTCAGCCTCCCTGGCTTTTGTGTAAATTCATAGTGAGACCTTAAATGGGCTCTAAAAATACATAAAAATTACATATACTACTTGGAAATAATCCTCTTATTCAATTTACCTGCCCTCTTGGTGTCAGCATTCTGATCAAATTCTATATTCTTTATATAGAATTGTAATTCTTAATATGGAATTCTGTAAATATTCTTTATATTTTATTTATGTTTAGTCATTTTTATCGTGCTGCTCACTGTGTAAAAACTGCAAGCACTTTAAAGTAGGGGAATAAAGTAGAAGGAAAAACCACAGTATTTCTACTAGATTATACTTTTTTTTTTATTATTATTCTCTTCCCTCCATTCAAAATTAAACTCATATCAAGAAAAAGAAGAATCTCCAATGGGATTCATCCCATTCCAGGTGAGGTGAGTGGGATTGGGAGGATGGATCCACCTGGGACCTGCATGTCTTTATTGATTACAGAGGAATCCCAAATGAGCTGCCTCATGTCCAGCTTCTGGAAGGATGGAATTGAACTTTTCTCTTCTTTCCTGCACTAAAAATGTGATTATTTAGATCACTCTGAAAAGCTAAAAACCTCTGAAACCATTTTTTTAAAAAATTTGTGATGCACAGAAGTGTTAAAAACCAGGAGATGAGAAAATTTCAGTATTATAGGTAATTGTTTTTCAGTAATTTCATGTATTTTCAGTATTATATGGTAATTACAGCATCCATAGGAGTGGTGATCCCAGCATTTTAAACCCAATATTCCTTCCCAGCACTTGGTAATTCCCACTCACCTTGCTCTCCTTCTCTAGAGGAACTGTAAATAAATGAGCTTTGCATCCCTTTGCTGGGAACCTCGGGCTGTCTCTTGTCATTTGATCTGAAACCATAAAAAGCCACCTTAAATAAAACATCTTTTTTTCCAGCTTTTAATCTGGAGGCAACAGTTCCATTGCTGGGAGCAAGGGAAAACAATGTGGGTGAGCATTGTGGGCACCTGTGGCTTTCTGGTCTTTATTGAAGAGGTGACAAGTGATCAGATAATCTTTTCAAGGTTCAGATTAGAGATTCAAAATTTCTATTTCCCTGGCAGAGTGGTGAGGCCTTGGGATGAGCTGCCCAGGGAGTGGTGCAGTCACTGTCTCTGGGAGTGTTCAGGAGGAGTCTGCATGTGGCCCTTGGGGACAGGGTGATGTTGGTGGTGCTGAGGTGGCTCTGGGGGATCCTGAAGGTCTTTTCCAACCTTTCCTTTGAGGGTTTGCTCCCCAAAATTCTCGACCATCCCATTTTTCCTGGACTCTCTTCAGCTCTGACCTTCGCAGAGTCTCCTCCTGCATCCAGTGCTGTGTCCAGCACAGCTCTGCCCTTTTCTCCTCGTTAGAAACCCAAAGAAAGGGGAAGGAAAACCAAGAAAACTCCCATTTAAAACGAAATTTCGCAGGCAGGGAGGGAAGCCCCGCGGATGGAAACGTGTTAAGTCCTCACACAGTTAACAACATGTCACTCGGTGAGAGAATTTTCATAATTAATGAACTGCTTCAATTTGCTCTGCCGCTTGACTTTGATTAATACATTTTTGAGTGTTCCCACTGGGACTCTGTCCAGTTTGTTTAGTAAGCTCTTATGTCTATATCCAGTTCATGTGTATGGATCAAAGTGTTGGCACCAAGTGCTGGCAATATTTCGGCTTTGGTGCAGCCATTCTGACTCCACTTAAAAAGGAGATACCAATATATCTTAAATCCAGCTCTTTGTGACTCATTTCTAGGGGGGGGGGCAAAAAAAAAAATAAAGGAGGAAAGAAAAAAAAAAAAAGAGAGGAAAGAAATTTCACACTGCATTGTGTGGAAATGCTGTGATTTAAAAGTTCATCTCACGCTAGCTCTGCCAATTAAAGGGATATTTGTCAAGGCAGACAGTAATTGTGCACAGGCAAACTGGCAATTTGGTCAATATGAAGCATTGAGCCGCAAAACTTCCATAATTAACGAATTAACGAACATTACCCTTCGTTACCCAGCTGCTGGGGGAGGTGTTGCACGTTTACCTCGCTCCTGGTGCTCAGTCACCCCCTCCCAAATTCTCTGTACAGCTCAAGGGTGTGCACCAGGCTTTAAAAAGGGATCCAGTTCTGTTCCCTGGGCAGCCTTCAGGGAGCTGGGAATGAGGTGCTCTCATTTCCAAGCAGGATGGTCCAAGGGAGGAGAAGCAACTCACAAAATTCCAGAATTACTGAGGCTGGAAAAGATCTTCCAGCCCAGCCAGGCCAAGCTGTGCCCCATGCCCACCTTGTCCCCAGCCCAGAGCACTGAGTGCCACCTCCAGCCCTTCCTGGGACCCCTCCAGGCATGGGCACTGCAAACCTCCCTGGGCAGCTCCTTTTGATGTTCCAGCTCATGGTTTTAGGGCACAAATTGCAAAAATTGTGTGAAAGTTTCTTTTAGGAGGAGCTGCAGAGTTCACTGGGACAAAATCGCTTCCTTTGGTTTCCATCTTCAAGGAGGTTGCTAAAATCATTGGCCTCCCAAAATGTTGTGAGGCAGATTCTGTTGGTGTAGATGTCTAAAGGCAGGATTGGCATTAATGAGTGTGGCAGGGAAAAGAGAGGAATTCAGAAGGAATTTCTGCATGGAAAGGGAGGGGAGGCCTTGGCAAGAGCTGCCCAGGGAGGTTTGCAGTGCCCATCCCTGGAGGGGTCCCAGGAAGGGCTGGAGGTGGCACTCAGTGCTCTGGGCTGGGGACAAGGTGGGCATGGGGCACAGCTTGGCCTCGATGGGCTGGGAGGGCTTTGCCAGCCTCAGGGATCCTGGGATTGCCATCCCAGTCAGGATCATCCTTAAAAAATCCAAGCATTATTTTGAGGCTGCCATGTAGTGCTGAAGGGCTGCTCTGGCTGTTTCCTGGCTGGAATCTCATCCCCAGAGAGCAGGAGGCACGAAGAGAATCAGTGTCGGTGTCAGAAACTCCCCTGAGAAGTAAGAAAAGGTTCAGAGAGGTTTGCTGTGCCCATATATAAATATATACATTTCCACCTTGGCTCCCAGCTCTGCCTTTCCAAACCCTGGCAGTTGGAGATGCAGATCTTAAGGCAGTGAGGTTAAAATTAATTAAAGAAATTCCCTGAGCTCATTCTCTGCTTTCTGTGGGGTGACAGGGCCTGGGCAGTAAATCACCAGCAGCCCCAAGGTGTCACTCCTGCTGCCCTGGTTTTGTTCAGATGTTATAAGGCTGAATGATATCAGAGAATGGACAATGGGACACGAGCTGCTGGAAACACGGGGAGCACTGGCAGATTTAAGTGCACATTGTTCAGCCACCAGCAGCAGATCAGCCAGAAAAAATGTGTTCTTTTTAAGTTTTCCCATGGGGTTCCTGCTCCCAGAGCACTCCCGTGGGGTTTAGGGCTGTTTGCTCTCCTGTGGAGAGCTGGGGATGTGCAGCCTGGAGAGGAGAAGCCTCTGGGGAGACCTCACTGCCCACTCCAGAGCATAAAGGGGGCAATAAAAAGGAGGGAGAGAGACTTTTTATTGGGGCAGAGAGTAACAGAGAGGGGGAATGGCTTCCCAGTGCCAGAGGGCAGGGCTGGCTGGGAGGTTGGGAAGTGGGAATTGTTCCCTGGCAGGGAGGGCAGGCCCGGGCACAGGGTGCCCAGAGCAGCTGGGGCTGCCCCTGGATCCCTGGCAGTGCCCAAGGCCAGGTTGGCCATTGGGGCTTGGAGCAGCCTGGGACAGTGGAAGGTGTCCCTGCCATGGCTAGGGTGGCACTGGATGAGCTTTAATTTCCTTTCCAACCCAAACCATTCATTGATTCTACATAAACAGCACATTTTGCCTGTGCTAAATTTTAAATCTTTTTTTTTCCTGTTATGTCTGTGAGAAGTGAAACAGAGAGCAGAAGTCCTTTCTCTCTTCCAGTTTATTTGATATCTCTGTTTGGCAGATGTTTTGCAGGGCTCTGTTTTAGTCTTTGCATCCTTCAACCACTTGGTTTCTCTTCTTCTGTGCCCAACTTTCAGCGACAGCAATGGAGGATGTGTAAAAATGGAAAAACAGACCTGAGAAATGCATGGCATTGACAGGAGGAGTCACAGTCAGGTGTGAGGCAGAAGAATTTAAAACCAGGAGTTTTAACCTGACAGGAGGGGGCAGTGAGGGGGTTCAGGCTCTTCTGTCCCAAGGGAAAGGAGGAGAGGAAATGGCCTCAAATTGCACCAGGGGAGGGGCAGGGTGGAGACTGTGGTTGTTGACACCACAAAACATTCCCAACCCTCTTTTGTCCCCCTGGGAATTGAAATGTTGAGAGAAGCTTTGAGTTGGGAGAATGATTTTCAAAATTTTGCCTTCCAAAGCATCTGATGTTGGTTTTAGTGATTGTCACCTCTTATTTTTTCAGCTCTTCCTCCAGCAGAAGACACGAGGGGTCAGAGGAGATAAGGTTTTAAGAGGGGGGAAATGCCAAGATATTTAAGGGAAGAGGAAAATTGGGAAGAGGAAAATTTTCCATAGAGTGGAAAAGCCAATGAAGTCCTGGAAAGGAAATTACCGAGGCTGTTTTCTCTTCTGGTACAAGAAGCAGGGAGGGAGGAGTGGGGCACAAATGAAGGGAGCAGATTGAGGATTTAGGGTCACCACAAACATCCCAGTGCACTGGGGGGGAAGCTCAAAGTCCCCATACCAGCAGTGGGGACACAGAATTCCCTGTGCTCAGAGAGACCAACAGGATGCACAACAGGAACCATCCCAACTCCCAGGTCAGGGAATTCCAGAATCCCTGAGGTTGGAAAAGCTCTGCAAGAGCATTGGGTCCAAACTGTGACTGATCCCCACTTTGTCACCTGTTGTCTTTCCCTGGTCTTAAAATTCAAACCAAAGCACGGTTTATGGGGAAAAGAGGTTTTTACTTTGGTATTTATTTAAGGATCTTTGGGTGCAGCACTTG
This sequence comes from Erpornis zantholeuca, assembly GCA_013400515.1. Lineage (NCBI taxonomy): Eukaryota > Metazoa > Chordata > Aves > Passeriformes > Timaliidae > Erpornis > Erpornis zantholeuca. The sequence continues at coordinate 8,852 of VZTN01009281.1, forward strand.
GTGGAGGTGGAATGCCCTGAAAATGCATGCACACCTCACACTGAAATACACACAATTCTAGGCCTTGCAAAATTAACTTGTTTATCAAAGATTCTTTAATGAGAGGCTCCAGTGAAATCTTTGTTCTGAGGAACTTTTTCTTTGGATGGGCCTGGCTGAGTTTACAAAAATCTGTTTTGGAGAGGACCTTGGTGTCTGGAGCTCCCAGGATGTTTTAAACCTTCCTGGTTTAACGGAGCTGAGTTCTCAGCCTTGGGAAGTTACAAGTGTGGTGGCTAAAAGCACTGAGAATGCATCAAACTATAAAAGAGTGCGTGAGAGGGGTATAAAAGAAAAAGCAAAACATCATTTTGGCATCACACCCAGCCCAGAGCCACGTCCAGGGTTCCTTGGGCACCTCCAGGGGTGGGGAATCCCTGGATGAGACTCTTCTCACCCACAGGAAACAACAATTCCTTGAGGAGACAAATTTTTCCCTATAAAAGGCAAGAACAATTAAAATTGTTCTCTGTGCATCTCAGCTGTGAGGCAAACCAAGTAATTTCGATAATGACTCTTTTTTTATTTTGGTAATTAATTCAGGTGTTTGTGTCGTGCCATTGCTCACACCACGATATCACCCTCACAGATTTGTCACCCACCCCAATTGATTGGGCAAGGGTAAAAACAAGGGGAAAGCCACCTGAAAACACAACTTCCACTTCTATTTAATTAAAACATCCAACTCCGGGGAAAGCAAAGCGTTAAGTTGGAAAAATATTTGTTGCAAGAGCACGTGCAGAAAAAAAAACTCCATCAAGAGAGGCTGGGCCAGTGTCACCTGCTAATGAAACACTGTCGTTGTCACCCCGTGTTTCCAAGAGAAAAGGAGAAGCTCCGGGGCTATTTCCCTGCTCCTTCCAGCACACAAAGGTCAGTGACACACAGAAAATGGCATTTCATTAACGAGCCACTTGGATTATAAACATTATTCCCAGACAAGCAGGAAAGTCCCAAAAATCTGAGTCACTGGTGGGTGAATGGCTGTTTTGTCAGGCCTTTATAAATAGGGCATTGATGGAATAAACAGTCACTTTGTATCAGAAAAAGGGAAAATTTGCTGTGTACACATAGAGTTTTCATAAAACAGTGCTATGATTTAGGAGTTCTTGTTGAAAAAAGTGAAATTGTGGTGTTATCAGGAGATTTATTCTCTCTGAGCAACATCTGAACTGGCTGCAAGTCTAAGATGTTTATTCTCCACCAAGAATAAAATCTGCCTCAACTCATCCTTTTGCCTAATTTTTAACTTCTCCATTTTCCTTCCTCCTGATCTTAGTGATGATCATGATCCTTGAATGATAATGGATAAGGATAAAGTTAATCCTTAACCTGTGTTAAGGTGAATCTCAGCTCTTTAAAGCTGAAATTGGTTTTGTTGCTTGGAAAGTTTCCTCTCCCTGGGCCCTCTAACTCCAGGGAAATGCTCTCCTTGTGGGTATGGAAAAGAGAGCTTTGGTGTCAACAGGGTTTTTGATTTGAGCAGGGCTAGGGATTTCTACCTCCCTCTGCAAAAATTGGCCCAAATTTCCTAATATTTCCTAGAGAATGCTTCTCCCACTGGGACCATGAGGAATTAGGAGTTCCATCCTGCTCCTGTTTGAGACTGGGATCACGATGAGAGGGAAGAGCAGGGAATGAAAGAACTTTGCCACGGCAAAACAGCAGCAGATGAAAATGCATGGAGAGACATTAGAAAATCAGGTTAAAGAGGCAGATTGAATGCATTTCCGCATTATTCTAGATCTCTTTCTTTTCATTCACATGCCCCAGCAGAGCAGAACAATCAGTTTCTCCGGAGAACCAAACGGGAAGGGCAATTCCTGCAGGGAATCCAGGAGGAGGTGTGCACATCAGACCCCCGGGGCTGGGATTTGAAATGGCAGGAGTTTGCCAGGACAACATCAGGAGGTTTGAGGGAAGCATCCCAACAGCAATCAGGATGTTCTGCATTTTCTGTCTCTCCTTTCCTGCTTCATTAATGAATCTTTAATGAGAGCAGATGTTTTCCTTTGGTATCTAAAGCTTGTGAAGTTTATTGCCTCGTGCATGGACACAAACAGAGATTTTCCTGTCAATTTACCTCTGCTTTCCTTTCTTCCCCATCTCTGCTATTTAGGAACAAACCAAATAACACCAGGCCCACAAGTAGCTGCTAAAAGCTGTTTTCCCAACCCTGCTAATGGGAAAGTGTGCCACGGGATGTGGGAACAACCCAAATAACAACAGAACAAGAATAGCCTCCTTTGCATGGATTTCATTCGCTTGCTTTTGCTCCATTGGGCAATTTGGGGCTGAGATTTTAGGCAGAGCTTCAATCAGCCCACAGTAAAAATAAAACCTCCTATCCAGAGGGCAGCAGCAATTAAAGACAACTGTGGGAAATGTTATTTGCTGGAGAACATTTCCTCTCTTTGTAAAGCCTGCTGGAGATGTGGAAGGGCTCCATGTGAAAAGAGTCATGAGTAGGACTCGGTGTGTGATTCCTGCTCCAGCCTCTCTGGGCTCCCCAGGGCTCCCTCCTGTTTTCCTTGGGACTCTGGGGTGCTGGGCAGGAAGGAATTTTGCAAACTCTGTGTGGTCAGAAGAGGAAGAGAGCCAAAGATATTCCAACCATCCAGGGGGGTGCCTGCTCTGCTGATTTCTGAGGTGCTTTGGGGAATTATTCCCCCTTTTTTTTTTTTTTTTTTCTCAGCTCCAAGCCTTGCATTTCTTCCTTTTCCTTGCAATTTTTCCCCCCCAAAAGAGTGGATGAACGTGGGATTTTAAGGAGTCACATTTATGTCAGAGAGGGCTCATGCTGTGCTTTGCAGATTTTTGGTGGATGTCAGTGAGGGAGATTTTATAATGTGCCCAGCAAGAAAGAAAGAAAAGCTGAATTTAACAGCAGAGTGTGGGAAAACATCAGGGCTGGCACCACAAAAGTGTAGAGAATATGGAATTAAAGAATCCCAGAGTTTAGGCTGGAAGGGACCTCAAAGCTCATCCAGTGCCACCCCTGCCATGGCAGGGACACCTCCCACTGTCCCAGGCTGCTCCAAGCCCCAGTGGCCAACCTGGCCTTGGGCACTGCCAGGGATGGAATTCTTTGGGTAGCATTTTAGCAGATGACCTCTTAAACTTAGTGACGTAAAAAAAAAAATAAAATCAGAAGTTGAAAACCCTGAGGGTTTCATCATAATTAAATAAGCCATGATTAAGCCCCTGCTAAGGCCCCAGGAAGGCTCCCAGTGTTTTCCTAGAAAAAGGCTAGCCTGGATAAACAAAAAAATTAAATTATAGCAGCTCTTCTGCGATTTTTTTCCCCAACATTGCTGATTCCAGGCATGTGTGAGCTTTGCCATGATGAGCCACTCTGGAAGGGAGAGGAGAGGAATCACTGCCATCTTTCCATGGATTGTGGTGGATCACAGACCCTTGGACACATGACAACAACAGAACTGGGCCTGCACTGTCACATTGGCCTTTTCTGCAGCTTTAATTGTGAGAGGAGGCACAATTGTTTCTTCTTTTTATTATTTCTCCAAGTCTGAAAGTGGAACACAGTGGGGAGATTTCCTTGTTACCAGTAAAAGCAAGGTAAGAGAAAACCAGGCCTTACAATATCCTGATAGGAATAGCTGTGGGGAAAAAAAAGTACAAAAAAGGGAATTTCAGGATGTGCAAATCATGGAAACCTTATTGTAGTCAACAGATCTTGAGGCTTTTCACCTTTCAGGAGATTTGTGTGGCAGAACAGCAGACAGAGCAGTGCTGAGGACTTTGGGGCCACTCTCTGGACTATTCATGTTGTCCCAGAGCTGTCTGACACCAAAAGGTGCCAAGTCTGGAATGTGGATTATGGCAAATCTTGTGTTTTTCCCCTTGCTGGGGCTGTGATTGCTCCATGCTCCTCTTCCTTTTACACACAACACTCTGGAATTTGGCTTTCCCTGGGAATGGGGAGTTTATCTGTGGCCCTGACTTTGGAAAATTCTCTTTCTGCTCTGCCTGCTGCACCCACTTTAAAATCCTGCACAGCTCTGCCTCCACCTGTGCCCCCAGTCTGATTTAGGATCATGGAATCAAGGAATGGGTTGGAAAGGACCTCAAAGATCATCCAGTGCCACCTCAGCCATGGGCAGGGACACCTTCCACTGTCCCAGGCTGCTCCAAGCCCCAATGGCCAACCTGGCCTTGGGCACTGCCAGGGATCCAGGGGCAGCCACAGCTGCTCTGGGCACCCTGTGCCAGGGCCTGCCCTCCCTGCCAGGGAACAATTCCCACTTCCCAATCTCCCAGCCAGCCCTGCCCTCTGGCACTGGGAAGCCATTCCCTGCCTCCTGGCCCTGCAGCCCTTGGCAATTGTCTCTCTCCATGCTTCCTGTGGGCTCCTTCAGGCCCTGCAAGGCCACACTGAGCTCAGCCCAGAGCTTCTCCTCTCCAGGCTGAAAATGTCATGTTTTCACATTAATCCCTCATGGATTTCATTTATTATCACAATCAAATACGTCCCTTAAATTCTTTTTCTAATTCTGAAATCTGTGTGTTCAGGTGTGGCCTTTATGGTCACTGTTGATTTTTTGATCTAATGTCATATTAAGGACTAAAGTTGCTTTTTTGGGGGCTGTGATAATTTCCACTGGGTGCTTCAGTACCAGGAACAATGAAACATCAGCTTGCTTGATTTGGTTGAGACTTGTCCAAAGTCTCCATCTTTCCTACAACTCCTTCAAGCCCTGGAAGGCCCCAATGAGGTCACTCCCAAACTTTCTCTCCTCTAGGTTGATTTTTTTTTTCCCAAGAAAAAAGTGGTCCTTCCATTTTTTCCCTCAGTGTTTTTGCTCCAGTGTGGCTTCTATCTATTGGAGAATCAAGGTAGGGAGACCTTTGCATCCTGAAAAAACTCATTGACGTGATCCATGACACCTCAAGTATCACTTTCAGCCCTCAGTAACCTTTAATAATGAAATTTGGCTATTGACTGAGATCAATGCTTGCAAGGTGATTGACTTGATTCCCTCTTGTTCCTGAAAATCCAAGGTTTCCAGCCCAGTTTGGGTCAGAACACATTGATTTTCCATTTTAGCATTAAATTCATGGGTGGCTCAGATGCTGATTAAATGGCCTGCCCAGCAAATTAAAAGTACAATAGCCTCAAATTCAGACTAAGGCTGCCCAAGAAGAGAGAAAGAAATTATTTCCATAGTAAAAAACAGGGAAATTATGGGATCTAATGTGAAAATATGAGTTTGGTTTGAAATAATTCATCTCAGGGAGGTTTGCAGTGCCCATCCCTGGAGGTGTCCCAGGAAGGGCTGGATGTGGCACTCAGTGCTCTGGGCTGGGGACAAGGTGGGCATGGGGCACAGCTTGGCCTCCATGACCTTGGAGATCCTTTCCAACCTCAATGATTTTGGGATTCTGGGATTCTATTCTATGACCTGAGTGGGCAAATAATGCTAAAACAATTACTTTTCCTTCTTAAAAGCTCGACTCCAAGTGTTCTGAGGTGTTTGATTTTCTGTCCAGATCAACAGATGTTGGATGTGTTTCCCATTGGTTTCAGGAAGATTTGGGAAAGGTCTTTCCTTGCCTAAATTATTTTCCTCATTTTTCTCCAAAGTATTTGGTGCAAGGTGCTCCTTTTCCCTTCCTGGGCTGTGGTTAGAGAGGAAAAACTTCCCTGAAATTGAAATTATTCATCCCACCCCCTTCCTGTGAGCATTCCCTGCAGAGAGGAACTCAAGGATGATGTTCTTCCACTCCCATGAAAAGAATTGGACACATTTAGCACAATGAGGGCAACACAAGTCGAGTTCCCAAATTCAAGTCCCTCCTTTGGGTCATTAAGTTGAGCTGTTAATTTGAGTGATGAGAAGCAAAGATTTTGTGCGAGTTTTCAGGCAGCAAACGATGGTTTTTCTACATTAAATTATATTTAAGTGAGAATTTTATCCACCCTATCACCTTAATCAATGAGATTGCACTGCAGTGAACAACGTGCTGTGAGTTGTAGATAAATAAAATGTGGAGATTTGTGATAAATCTTACACCTAGAGCCTGGTTTTTGGGAGAATTCCTAAGAGGCACCGAGCAAATGTGGTGATTTTTTCATCCTTTCACCTGTAGTGAAGGATTCACACCCTTTGCCAAGGGCAATGCTGATTTTTCACTTTTTTGCTGTATTAAAAAAGGCTCCCTGAGCTTTGTTCCCTTGCTTCATGTCAGATCTGGAAAAGATAAATTTGTTTTTCTCAGTGAAACTGATGATTTAGGGATCCCTGGCACTCCAGGTGGCAGGCCACTGGATTTATTCCCAGCTTTGCTGGGGGATCTCATGGAATCAATGGGAATTATTTTGCCAAATCTCTTGATATTTTGAGGCCTTTTCCAACCTAAATGATTCTGGGATATTAAATGCCCCGTTCTGGGGTATTAAATGCTGAATAAACATCTAAGATGGATATAAAAAGGATATAAAAAGGATATAAAAAGGACAGTCCCTTCCCTATGGGAGCTGATGCAAGATCCAGAAGTAGAACAAAAGTCAGAGCAACAAAGATATTTATAACCAGGAAAATGCCAGCTTCCCAAATCCATCCCCAAAATTAAGTCTCTTGGAAAATGAACCTTGTCCAGAGCTTTTAGACCCCTCAATAAAACTTTGTTTTCTTCATAATTCTGCTTCTTTAAAAGCTTATTTCACCTCCCAACCCTCTCTTGCTGGAGTGTAGAGGGACAGGATGATTCCATTCTAAAGGTTTTTGTGATAAATTGCCTGAAATCCTTCAGGTTTTCCAGTGTTTTGACTTTTCCTCCTCAAGGCAAATAAAAGATTTAAATGCAGATGAGGATCTTTTTATTTTCTTTTTCTTTCCTTCCACTCACGATGCAGCATCCTGTGTTCTTGTTTTGCACAAAAACACTCCAAATCTCTATTTTTTGGTCTATTATTACTATTCCTTCAGTTGAATTTTCTGTCTTCAGGGCTCCTGCAGTGTGTTCTGTGCTCCCCAAAGTGCCAAGTGCCTCTCTGTAAAACTCTTCCTTACGTAGATCTCACAGTCCCAGGAGATTCTGGAAAAAATTCAGCTTCCATTCAAAGAGAGAAATAATGTTCAGGTTTGCAACACTGCTCTGAACCCAACAACACTTACAAAAACATTCACTTAAAGGGTTCTATCTTTCTGAAAATTTCTTCACACAACATTTTAATATTATTCATCACTGAGGTCCTGGCCTCTTATTTTATTGCCTGAGTAAAAGCTGAATATTTTTGCAATCTGGCTCCTGCTGCACCAAGTGAGACTTGCTTCCCCCCCACTCAAATATCACTTTTTTAATACCTTTTCCCACTGTTTTCCATCAGGGGAAGGCTTTTCCCAGGCCACCCACGTGTGGAAGGGTGGGTTGGGTTGCACTGAGAGGGTTTTTTTTCAGGGTTTTTCCCTCATTTGCCACGAGGGTTTGTCCTGGATATGATGAGGGAGCACAGGAAGGCTCAGGAGGAGGATATCCCATTTATTCCATTTATTTATGACACTTACACAGCTTTGGAAAAGGGTTTGTGAGGATACATGAAGTCTCTTCCTATCTGTTCTCTCTTTCTTTTCCCTCATCCTTTGTCACCCACATGGGGAGGCAGGACACACTCAGGATTCATAATTCCCACTAACTTTCCTCTTCCAGATTCACACATTTCAAATGAATTTATTTTTTTTTTAAGGCTTGAACCAGAGCAACAAATCCACCAAAGACAAGTGGAACATTTTAGGTTTCAGCAAACCCAGGATTTTTTGTCCAGGTTTTTGTGTGAGGGTGAAGCTGCAAACCCCAGCGAAGTCATGCCTGGATTTTGAAAGATGACAAACGATCTTTCAATTTTTAATTTAAGAATATTAATTCCCCTTCTTCTAGCAGGTTCTTTCCACATCCTTCTCAAGCCACAGCTTTTAATTTCTTTGCTTTGGCAGGGCAAAAGCTTCTTAGAATTTATGAGCAGAGCTATGAGGGATTTCTTGTCGCTGTCAGGCCCTGATGAAGGCAAAGCTTGGGAAGAACCTGCTCCCCCCATTGGAGCTGATGTGAAGGCAGGGAGAGGTTTTGGGTGTGTCAAAAATCCAGCTGAGCATTCCACACCCTGGTTTCCCTCCGTTTTCCATGGCTCAGGGAAGCAGAGAGCTGGAAATGCCCACAAATAATCAGTGACAGGGACCAGGCCCTTGTGTCACCCCAGCAGAGCCCGGGTGTGACTCAGGGATGTTATTCCAGTAGCTGAGCAGCTTAAAATCATGGATTTGCAGCCAAAACATTCCCACCCTGAGCATATCAGTGCCAACAGTGCCAGGGCATCACCTGGCAGTTTATTTTCTCACATTTCTCCTCAGGAGTGTGGCCTGGGCCAGCTCGTTTGGCAAATTTGCTTCTATTTCTTTGTCTACTGATAGGCTTCCCTAAAAAAAGAGGGAAAGGAGGAGGGGAGAAAAGCATATTTAATGTTGCTGGTGTGTACAACCAGAGGGTTGGGATTCAGTAGCTGGAGAGCCTTTTTTTTCCAAGTTTTCTTGCTGATACTTGACCATCCCATGCTGGGTTTCCTCAGCCACTTGACTGCAAAGCTACAGCAAAACATATCCCACTTCACATGGCTCTTGCTCCTTTCACTGAAGTGTGAGGGGGGAAGAGCTGGTAAATACTAACAAAAACCAGGGAATGTTTGAATTCCTGCCTTTATTCCCTCTCTGCCTCTCTGCACTTCCATTTGGGTCACCAGGAGATTCATGTCAAACCAAGGGAACTCATGGGACACCACCACAGGCATCACTTTGCTGCTGATTTGGGCTGGTGAGATGAGGCAGAATTTATTTTCTTCTTCATTTTAAAATAAAATGAGGGGGGGGAAAAAAATCAAGTTTCTAACTCTGTTGTGAGAAAAGCTGCAAAATTGGGATTCTGTGGAGAAGAGAAGCTTTGGGATGACCTCACTGTGACCTTGCAGGGCCTGAAGGAGATGACAAAGAAACATGGAAAGAGACAATTTCCAAGGGGTGGAGGGACAGGACAAAGGGGGAATGGCTTCAAACTGACATAGGGCAGGGCTGGATGGGAGATTGGGAAGGAATTGGGAAGGAATTGGGAAGGAATTGTTCCCTGGCAGGGAGGGCAGGCCCTGGCACAGGGTGCCCAGAGCAGCTGTGGCTGCCCCTGGATCCCTGGCAGTGCCCAAGGCCAGGTTGGCCATTGGGGCTTGGAGCAGCCTGGGATAGCAGAAGGTGAAACTAGTTGATCTTTAAGGTCCCTTCCAACCCAAACCATTCCACGATTTTTGATTCTCTATAACAACTTTATTCACATAAACACTACCCTAATTTTAAGCTGAACTTAACTCTGATGCAGTTGCAGCATTCTCAAGGTGGTTGTAACAGGGAAGTAGACAAACAACACCAATCCTATAAATCCTGTTCAGTGAGATTTCCTCTAGGCTCCCCATCCATGAAAATCAGAAATATCCCCACCTTTGCACATGGAGTTACCCTTGTGAAACACAGGTGGTTCACCTGAGTCCAAAACTAAAATGAAAGATAAGAATCAGACCCGAGTTCCTGAGTGTGCAATTTGGTTTTATGTGCACAGCAGGAAATATTTCTTAAAAATCCTGGGTATTTCCAAATATCTGACTTCTCAGAGGAGTTAAAACGCAATCAAAGTATTTCCTTTCAAAGCTGCATCACTTTATGATTAGTCAAGGGGTTTTTGCAACATGAATTTCCTTTTCAGAGATGTTTTCTATTACATCTGTTTGCTTTTGTTTGTCTTGTTTTATTTTAGCAATCCAATTCAATTCCTCTTTTATCAAGATGGAAAACTCGTGCTGCTTATTTTAAACAAAATACAGCTCATGGTATGCATGGCTGCTCTAGCAAATGTTTAAATATTTCCTGTCTGGGCTAAAATAAATCAGGATTTGACCTGAGCAATTATGATTACCCTTTCCAGGATGTCCTTTTGTTCCCTTTCCTTCAAATAGGAAGGATTCATCCAGTGTGACAGATTTTATTAAGCCTAAAAGATCCCTGGCACATCTGGATGCACAATTTGGATCATTTTGTGATTTAAGGTCCTTGTCATTATCCCTCACCCTTTGCATTTCACTGGATGTCCATGTGCTGGCAAAATGTCTCCAAGGCATTTTAAATATAAATGTAGGAGTAAAAATTAATGCTCCAGTTGCACAAACCAGAGGTGTTCTGGTGTTTGTGGAATAGCTTTGTTCAGATTAAAGGGAATTACTTCCATTGAACCAGAGAATTATGGAATCATGGAATGGTTTGGGTTGGGAGAGATCTTAAAGATCATCTCTGGGACACCTTCCACTGTCCCAGGCTGCTCCAAGCCTCATCCAGCCTGGCCTTGGACACTTCCAGGGATCCAGGGGCAGTGACAGCTTCACTGGTAATTTCATCCCAGCCCCTCAACACCCTCACAGGGAGCAATTCCTCCCCAGTGTCCCATCTAACCCTGCCCTCCTTCAGTTTAAGGTCATTCCCCTTGTAGGTGGCAGAGAAGAACCATCAGGGCTCCCTCAAAAATTCAGGATGCTTGAGAGAATCAAAAAAAAACCCCAAACCATTAAACCTTTCTCCTTGCAAATGTGTTATTACTGTTGGCAACACACGGGGGTTGCAACATTTTGGAGCCCTGATCTTCTTCTTGAGAACACCTTAAAATAAAGGCTGACTTTGGCAAAAACAACTTGTTTGTAAACACAGAGGTTTCCTTTGGAGAAATGTCATCCCTGACTGGAAGCGTTGGGACAGAGCCCCTGAGGATATTTTCCTTCCTGCTCTGTGCAGAATGAAGATTCCCACACAGGTCAATGTGTTTTTCCCTCGCTGGTTCCGAGTGGTTCTCATTAGCTGAAATCTCTGTGCTGCAATCCCGTGCCGAGCTCTGGGTCTATTGCAAAAGTGCCTGCAGAGCACCAGGGAGCTGCTTTGAAACCAGGCTCCATCAGGCATGAGGAGGAGGGACAATTAAAGACGAGATTTATCCACTGAGGTGGTAAAAGGAGGGAGCTGTAGAGAGAAAAGGAGTGGCAGATTCTCCCCCTCCTTGATTTGAGATGTTTGATGCGAGAAGCGCTGGCTGCATTTTTATTTTGATGTTTATTTTGTCTCGTAGCAGCTCTGCTGGACACTGGAACCCTGAGCTGGGAAGTTCAGGCTGCTGGCAGAATGTCCCAGCTCCTGCTGGACCATTGATGCCTTCAATGGCTCCCTGGAAACAGAGAGCAGGCAGGAATAAAGGAATCAAGGAGGGATTGATTGGAAAGGCCTTCAGAGGTACACTCTGGGCTCCAGAGGCTCCTGCCTCAGTGCATCCCAACATGGACAAGGACAGCTCCCGAGTTCTTCCCACTTGGATCTCAGCATCAATTCCCCAAGCAGAAGCCAGGCAAGGATGGAATTTGCCCAAGCTTGCCCCCCTGTCCCCAAGATTGTGGTTTGCAGTTGTTGGGCCTAGGAGGGTCTGGGTGTCCTTGGAGAGCTGGAGAGGCTTTGTTGTGTGTGTGTGAGCATGAGAGAACAGCACTGAACGAGCTCCAGGGAACTGCAGAGTGACACTGGGCAGGGCAGGGCTGGAAAAATATAGAAGTTCAAACCTAAGGCATCACATGTCCTCATGTCTTATGCAAAATCATGGGAAAGAAGATGGAAAAATCCCCCACTTTCTAAACCAGGTTGCCAAGAACCCCAAAGCCAAAATCCAGCTTTAACTGCAGGCCAAAAGTGAAACTTCCTGAGATAGACACGGCTGGTTCGGAGTCTTTAAGCTGCACATCCCAAGTAAACCACAACAAAAGCTTAAAGAGGAAAGGTCAGACCTGTGAAGTGCTATTTGTTTTCACTGAAACTTCATCCCCCACTTACCCCCAGCCTAACCAGCAGCGGAATCAATTACCACTTGTCAGACTGAAACCCGACCCCAGAAATGAAAGAAGGACACGACCTCTGGGGGGGGAGAAGAAACCACGAGTGAACCACTCTGTCCTGCAGGGAAGGGTTAACAGGCCTGATCCTCTTTTTTCCCCCCCTGCAGGAGGGATCGATAGCAATGTTCCCTGCATTTACTCTTCCTTTCAGCGGGGATGGCCACTAGGACAGTGAGGTTATTGAGATTGGGTTTCATAAATTACTCCATTTAATAATTGAAGACAAAGAGGTTCCATACATTTTAATAGCATTTAGTGTAACTGTTCAAATTTGTAGGACTCACAATAGATCAATCTCAGCTGCCATTACCCCTCGAGGTAATGGTGCCTGCACTTACCAGGCTTCTGTTAAGTGTAGGCTCAGCTTGTCAAAGAGTGGTTGGGTTTAAGGCTACATCCTCCTCATTCCCATTTCCCACAAGCCTAGAACAGCATTCCCAAAGGGACACCACACTGGGAACGCTGCTGTTGGTCTATCTCAGCTGTGCCAGCTGAGAATTCTGTCCTTGCTGTGTACAGAATGATAAAAGGGCATTAATTCTGACATCTGGGACCAGCCTGGGCTATCCCTCACTTTAAACACCGGCAGTGAGTCCGGGCAGGAGAGAAGATTCCTTCTTATGTTTCATTTGGGAATGCAAGGAAATAAAAACCATAAATGGAGCTGAAAAAAACTCCTTGGGAAGGTGGAGAGGATCCCTCTGAGTGCTGGGAGAGAAGCAGCTCGTGGTCAGGTCTCTCAGGATTAAAGACATTTCGTTTTTTAAGCATATGGAGAAGCCTGGAAGACTTTGGACACTCCATCAGCTAGATCAGCAGGGGAGCTGGGGCTGATGATTCTTTCTCTTTCTTTCTTTCTTTCTTTCTTTCTTTCTTTCTTTCTTTCTTTCTTTCTTTCTTTCTTTCTTTCTTTCTTTCTTTCTTTCTTTCTTTCTTTCTTTCTTCCTTCCTTCCTTCCTTCCTTCCTTCCTTCCTTCCTTCCTTCCTTCCTTCCTTCCTTCCNTTATCCAATCCCACTGCCATGTGCTTATATGGGAGATCAAGGACTAACTTTTATCAATTTTCAGGTAATTTATTATTAAAACTTTGGAAGCTTTGTGGATCCCCTGACTTCTGTCATTCCTTTATGCCACAGCATCCCCCCCTCATCAAAACCACTTTGGTGTTTCATTACCTTTGTTTAAACAGTCATCCAGGGAAATGAATATTCTGATTTTTTGGTGTTGTTTTGCCTTGGACTTCCTCGAATTAAGCATTTTTCCTTGCTGCCTCTGCCGCAGGAAAAAAGAGATTTCTTAATCGTGGAAACATCATCAAATCAAACCAAATAAATAGAAATAAATTCTCTTCTATTCCCACTCTTTTCCTCTCATCACTGAAAAGCAAACAAACCAGGCAGGGCTCTGGAGGAGACAGGAAATGAAGGCAAGGAGGGACAATTCAGAAAATAAAAGACACTTTCTTGAGTTTCACAGAAAAATGTGGCCCTGATTTTGCAATGTGGTGCTAAACTGGTGATAAGTTGATGTAGAGAAAGCCTCGTGCTCTGGCTGGAGCATCTGTGGGCTGGGATCCAGCATGGATGGAGCCAGGAAAGAGGAAAGCCATGAAATGGGTGAAAAGGGAGGTGGGAACATCTGCAACTGGAGACAGGAACATCTTCTTGTGGCCTTCACTTTTCTCACCCATATCTGAAACAAAGCTCGTGTGGCTGAGCATTAATCCTGGTTAGGATTTCTTGGAGAGAATGGGTTAACCCCATGGCCTGGAATGTCTTATGGACTCACAGAGAAGTCCTAAAACAGTGCACAGGCACAAAGGATTGCTTTCCACCTGAACCTAAATTCTAATTAAAATCAGGAGTGCGAAGCCACTTTGGAGTTGAAAAGCTTCACATTTGTCAGCTACACCCCCTTAATACTAATATTAATTCACAGAATAGTTCTGTGCACGGAGCTGTGAGAGGAGAGTCCATGACATGTAAAAACAAAGCTTTGGGACTTCAGGAAACAGCAACAGCTTTTCAAAGGAAATGTCTGAAAATTCCACAAAAACATGTTTTTCTAAATAGCTGGGATTTTTTGGCATAAGAAAATGCAAGCAGAAGGAAAGTCTTAGACTTAATCCCCACTCTGCTGGACAGTCCATTTTGTGATGGATGGATCTTCTCTTTAGGCTCTGAGGTTCCCTCCTCCAGGGCTCCTCCTCTTCCCAGGGTTGGATGGACTCCTCTTGTTTGTTGGATCCCCAGAGTCTCAGCTCTGCTTCTGTTTGCTCTTTGCTCAGCTTTTCAAAGTTCAGTTCCTTCTGGGAGTCCTTTATTCAATCTTTTATTCCCTGTCCAAAGGTCAAATCCCTTGGATGGTGTGGGGATCTCTGCATGGCCCAGGGGTTGGGGAAGGCTGTGGAGAGGACAGATCCAGGGATCTCTGTGCTTTCCCAGGTAGTGGAAAAAAGTAATGGGATCATGGAATGGCCTAGGTTGGAAGGGACATTAAGGATCCAGTGCCAGCCCTGCCATGGCAGGGACACCTTCCACTGTCCCAGGCTGCTCCAAGCCCCAATGGCCAACCTGGCCTTGGGCACTGCCAGGGATCCAGGGGCAGCCACAGCTGCTCTGGGCACCCTGTGCCAGGGCCTGCCCTCCCTGCCAGGGAACAATTTCTTCCCAATCTCTCATCCAGCCCTAAATTCTGTCAGTTTGAAGCCATTCCCTGCCTCCTGGCCCTGCAGCCCTTGGCAATTGTCTCTCTCCATGCTTCCTGTGGGCTCCTTCAGGCCCTGCAAGGCCACACTGAGCTCAGCCCAGAGCTTCTCCTCTCCAGGCTCAACAATCGCAGCTCTGGCAGCCTTTCCTCCCAGCAGAGCTGCTCCATCCTCTGCTCATCCTGCTGCCTCCTCTGGGCTCTCTCCAGCAGCTTCACATCCTCCCAGGACTGGGATTCTGGGGCTGGATGCAGGACTCCAGGTGCTGGGAGCTCAGACAGATTCTCCTTTTTCCTGTGGACACCAATTCCCAGCGAGACCAAAAACCAACCCATGACTCTCCAGTTTCTATCCAGCTCTCAGGCTGGATTTCAGCAGTGCTTCTTCCCTATTTTTCCCCCTGCACATTCCAGGTTCCAGATTTTACCATCTGTCCAACGTTTTAGTTTATGTTTTATGTTCTGTTGTAGTTTATGGAATATCTGCAGACCAGTGAAGATGTTTTTAAGACTCTCCATTACTTGCAGATTTTTTGTCCAAAAATTTCTTCTCAGCTTATAGTTGCTCCAAAGCAATCTCATGATAATTGAAATTGGTTTTAATTACCTTCATGAAACCTTCCCAACTCAAGATATTCCATGATTTAATTGGGATATCTGTGTTAGATCCTTGTGTGCTTCCTTTTCCTTTTAGAGCCTATTCCCACTCTTCATTGGAAACAAGACTGGAACCATGTTTGTCTTGCACAGGGATTGAAAATTTCCTTTAAAAAAAAGAAAAAAAGTCCTGTGCTCTGATGTGTTTGAGAAACATTTCCCTGCCTCTGAAGATCCCTACTGGAATATTTATCAGCAGTGAATCCAAGCTGTGTGTGTGAGCAGAGCTGGAGCATGGACTTCATATTGCTGAAGGTTTCTTTTTGCCAGAGTTTGTCCCATTCTTGTGTCTTGTCACATGTCTGGCTGATCCAGAGACTGCCCAGGCATGATGTAATCCTGATTTTTAGTTCATCCCAGACAGATGGACACACAGGGATTGCAGTTCAGGAAAGCTCCTAAACACGTGGTTTGCTCTGTTCCCATTGCAAAATAAATCCAATTTCCTCAGCAGGACTTAGGGAATGCTCATGGATATCCTCATTCCCTGCAAAAGAGGAGGAACTTCTGCCACCTCTGTGTGGAAATTCGGCTTGGATGCAACATTTGGGTGGGAAACAGAGGATGAGAAAGAATTTTTGGGATTTTTGGGATGCTCTGTGCTTTGTTGTTGCTCAGGTTTGGTGAGGAGAGAGAAATCAGCTCCTCTACCATGGTCTTTTCCATGTCCTCATTAAATATATCAGGAACACAAATCCCTTGGGATAGGAACAGCTCAGATAGCTGCAAATTCTCTCCTTTTTTTTTGGATGAAAGATTGCCACTGATACCCAGCCTGCAAAAATAGGGACCTTGAGATGGAAACACTTCCAAAAGGTGATTTTGGAATCCTGAGCAGAACCAGGAAAGATTTTCACTTGCCTGGAAATTAATATTGGAGTGAAGAGTTTTTTTACATCCACAGAATTACAAGCTTTGCAGAGGTGTAGGATGAGTCTTGAGTTTGAGATCAAGATTTTCCTGCACTGCTGAGGATTAACTTGGTGAAAACAATCTTGGCTACCTGTGGGTTTATCCTGTGTCATGGGAGTGTCAGGAAAATCAGGGAATTTGTATTGCTTGTCTTCAGGTACAGGGCAAGGAGCTGCTCTCAGGCTGGAGGTGTCAGGTTTGGCTCTTCAGCTGCCATGTGGCAAAGTGCCAATTTTGGGAGGTCCTGACAGGGAAGGTGAAAGGTATCCCAGAGCTTAGCCCAGTTCAGGGTGTGTTTAGTGGATTTGGCCATGAAATATCCAACTGGAAAAGCTGAATGGAGCAAAATGAGATGTTTTCATTGTTGTTGAATTCAAATTGTGTTTTGAGAGAGCCAACAGATCACAGTGCTGGTGGTTTTTTGTGTTTTCTTATTATCCTATTATTGTACTATTATATGTGTGCATTTTATATTAATTGCATTATTTAAGGTGTATGAATTATGCCTTATTATCAATATTATTGTATGTCTATAGCCAAACACCAGTTATAGAAGGAATATGGGATACATTTTCCAGGATGTGGTCTTTGATCCCTAATGTGATTTAGAAACAGACTTGGTTCATGGTTTTATAAACAATCCCAGGATGTTTTGGGTTGGAAAGGACCTTAAATATCATCCAGTGCCACCCCTGCCATGGGCAGGGACACCTTCCACTATCCCAGGCTGCTCCAAGCCCTTTCCAACCAATGTGGATTATGGCAAATCTTGTGTTTTTCCCCTTGCTGGGGCTGTGATTGCTCCATGCTCCTCTTCCTTTTACACACAACACTCTGGAATTTGGCTTTCCCTGGGAATGGGGAGTTTATCTGTGGCCCTGACTTTGGAAAATTCTCTTTCTGCTCTGCACCCACTTTAAAATCCTGCACAGCTCTGCCTCCACCTGTGCCCCCAGTCTGATTTAGGATCATGGAATCATGGAATGGGTTGGAAGGACCTCAAAGCTCATCCAGTGCCACCCCTGCCATGGCAGGGACACCTTCCACTGTCCCAGGCTGCTCCAAGCCCCAATGGCCAACCTGGCCTTGGGCACTGCCAGGGATCCAGGGGCAGCCACAGCTGCTCTGGGCACCCTGTGCCAGGGCCTGCCCTCCCTGCCAGGGAACAATTCCCACTTCCCACTCTCCCATCCAGCCCTGCCTCCCTTCCATTTAAAGCCATTTCCCCTTTTCCTGTCACTCTCTGACCTATAAAAACTCCCTCTCCCTCCTTTTTTTTAAGCCTGACTTAGGCTCTGGAAGGTCACCTCACGGAGCTGTGAAAGGGAAGAGCTGATTCTCCAAATCTGAGGCTCAGTTTTATTTAAGGCCCTCAATTTCAGGGCCTTCCTCCTTTTGACACAGCCACGGTCCCACTGGGATAGGAAATAGATTTATTAGAAGGAACCCACTGTAGGATTTTGGGCAGGGTAGGATTTAGAGCTCTTGTGGGGATCTGTATCCCTCAGTAACCCCCATGAGGGTGCCCTTGGGTCAGTGAGGGGGAGGAGCCCTGCCAGGGGCTGCTGTTCCTCCTTCTCTGATTCCCAAAAGAGATGAATTTTAAGGAGAGATGAACTGTGCCTTAAAAATGTAGAGTTCAAACAGAGAATGGAGAGAGCCTCAAGGAATCCCAGCCCTGGTCTCCATTCCTGGGCAGGCTGAAATAATTCCTGAGGAGGATTTGCCTGTTACCCCATGGAGGCAGAGGAATGTGCCCAATTTCATCCCTGCATGGAATTATTTCTGGATATACTGTCTAGGAATAATGCCACCATCCCACTTGTGCTTTGGTGCCACTCAGTATTCATGTCCTATTTTTACCACGGAATTGAATATATCCTCACAGCCTCCTGCTTTTACCTCCCCTTCAGAGAGGGTGAAACTGGAGAAGAGGAGCATCCGAAACTGGAGAAGCTGAACTTCCTCAGATTTCAAGGCAAAGGATGTCCCAGAGTGACTCAATTTGTGTTTTGAACGCTCCAGCATCATTTCTGGCTGTGGTAATACTTGGGATGAGACAAAATGAACCCTTCTCCTTTTGGAAGAGAAGGAGATGATGAAACCACATCCTCAGGCTGGGACTCGAGGCACGTAGATTTGGGCAGATTATCTCATTTCCTCTGTGCAATATCTGAGGTCATTGCCTTGTCAGCAAACCCTCCTTCCACTCTGGAAGGCACTGCTGCTCCTGAATTTGTCTGTCCTAAAAGAGACCAGGAATTCCTCTCCTGGAATCCCCTGGGAATAGCCAGAAACTCGCAAGGACAAAAGTCTGAAGAATGTTTTCAATGGTTAAAGTCTTTTTGAAACGTGGCAGAACAAGGGGGAATGGTTCAAGCTGAAAGAGGGCAGGGCTGGATGGGAGATTGGGAAGTGGGAATTGTTCCCTGGCAGGGAGGGCAGGCCCTGGCACAGGGTGCCCAGAGCAGCTGTGGCTGCCCCTGGATCCCTGGCAGTGCCCAAGGCCAGGTTGGCCATTGGGGCTTGGAGCAGCCTGGGACAGTGGGAGGTGTCCCTGCCATGGCAGGGGTGGCACTGGATGGACTTTAGGTCCCTCCAACCCAACCATTCCATGATTCCATGACCTTAAGTCTGAGGTTCTTCTTTCTTCTTCGACTTTTCAGGCTGGTCCTGAGGTAGAAATCATTTATTTACACAACTCCTATCGCTACTCTTTTATGGATGGGGAAATGAAAGAGAAAAGAAATGATGTGCTTGAATCCCATGGGAAGTCTGGGGACACTCTGAGTGTCCTCAAACTTCAAATCCCATTTTCCAGTGCAGCAGTTCAAAGCTTCAACCACAAAATAAAACCCCCTCAGCTCTTGAGTTCTTTTTATAGATGGAAACCATGCTTGACATGTACAAAAAAATATGTGTGGAATCTCACACTTTGAGTGATTAAGGTCATGGAATCACAGAATCCCAGGATCCCTGAGGTTGGAAAAGCTCTCCAAGGTCATTGAGGCCAAGCTGTGCCCCATGCCCACCTTGTCCCCAGCCCAGAGCACTGAGTGCCACCTCCAGCCCTTCCTGGGACCCCTCCAGGGATGGGCACTGCAAACCTCCCTGGGCAGCTCTTGCCAAGGCCTCACCTCCCTTGCCATGCACAAATTCCTCCTGAAATTCCTGATAGTCCTTTTCAGCTGGAAGTCAGTCTCCTTCCCTGGGTTAGAAACGCCGATTTTAACACAAAATACATGTTTTGTGTAGTTTGTTGACGATCTAAGGATGATGAAGGTCTAAGGATGAACTCGGGGATGAACTCTCCTTCCACACAACAAGGAGCATGTCCCAGTGCTCACCTGGATGCTGCCCCAAACTTCAGCTGATCCATGATGTCAGGAGGGGACCAGGGCCTTTTTTTGGGGGGGGATGGATGTGTGATGGGAGCAGCTAGGAGTGTCCCCAGCAGCTCAGTCAGGAAGTGACATCAGGGCTGGACTGGCATGGCCTCAGTGCCATGAATTATTGAGTGCCTGAGATTGTTGTGGGGAGGGGCTGCCCAGGGAAGAAGATCTTTTCGGGAGGCAAATAAAGGACGGCAGAACAGCTGATTAGTTACTATTATCAGTGGCTAATGGGTGTCGTGTTGATAAGATGGTAACCAGATAGCACCGAGAGAGGTGCTTTAGTGCTAAGTACTCCATTGCCTGCGTGTGAGGCCTCATTACTGCACTTGGATCCCCTCCTGGATGAATTTTTTATGACCTCACCGTTTTTTTTTTCTCACTCCTTGCTTAGCTCTGCTTTCCATCCTGGCCAGGTCCTGAGCTGGAGTGGGAATGTGTGATTGGGAATGTGTGATTGGGAATAAAAATTCCACTTTTTGTCTTGCAACCACCTCCCCCCACCCCCAATATCGAGAAGATGGGAAGGAGAAAGGAGAAAAAATTCCTCAAAATTCCCAAAGCTCAGCTTCAATTCTTCATTTTGTTGCACATCAAATGGGTTTTACTAAGTCTGCTCCGTGGTGGTTAAACATTTCATCCTAAAGCTGTGGGATGCAGCACAATCAAGGATAAGGTGGCTGCAAAGAAGTTCCCAAAAATCTTCTCCACTGAGGTGGAGGATGTGAGAAAAATCTCATTTTTCTGTGCTCCTTCCAGTGCTGGGGACACTTTACATGCATTGGGGAATCTCCTGAGGGTGCCTTGGAGAAGGAGAGAGAAGGTGGAGAGGGGAAAGGCACAGACAGGACAATTCCTTCTCCTGGACAGGGTGACAAGAGTGGGAGAGGTCAGGAGAACCAAGGGTGCAAATCCCAGCTCCTCCAGTCCTGCTCTGGTCTGAGATGGGCTGGAGGAAAGCAGATTCCAACATTTGCTTGTGCCTTGTGCCAGCAGCAGCTCTGGGAAAGAGGTGAAATTCCTGATTTGGGTGACCCCTGGGGTTTCCTGCAGAGGAGGTTGAGGAAAACCTCAGGCTGGTTTTGTGTTCCTGCCCCACCACGTGGTGCTGGAGCCCTGGGAGCTGAGAATTTTCAATTCTCTCTGCTGAAAGGCACTGATCCACAAGGAAACATCACATTTCATCTGAGGCCTTGGGATAGGCTCACAAAATTGAGTGAGGACATTAAAATCACATGTGTGTGGTTTGAATAGAAGCTGTGGTGTCACAGGGTGAGAAATTTGGGATTTAAGCTTTTGGAATACAGTAATACATATAATTATACATGTGCCAAGATGGAGGTTTTAGGGTTGTGGCTGATACTTCTTTTTCACTTTCTTCTTCCTTCTTCTCCATGGGTTTAGATGGTGTCTTGTAATTGGATAAGAAAATCTGCACTGCTGAACTTAGGGGTTTGAGTATTGGGTTAGAAATAAAAATAATTTAGGTGTCAACTCATTATTGGACAAATTGTCCTTGAAAAGTCCTTGCAGAGCTGGAGAAACACCATGATAGCTTTGTTCCACCTTGTTCCAGAGCTCACAGCTCCTAAGAGTGGAACAGAGATAAGAACTAATAAACAACTGAGTCCAAACAAGAACAAACTGCATCTCCTGTGCTCCATCCCAGCTCGTGGGAAGTGAGGGAAGAGGCTGGAAGAGAAACCCACACCCCAACAACATGGAAGGCCTTTGCCCATGGATCAGATAATGAAAATGGCACCCAGGGGCAGAGAGGCTTCCCCTGGCATTTTCCAAGACCTGTCTGGAATTTCTGAGGGAATTCTCCTCACTATCGATATAAATCCTCCTTAGAGACATAAATATCTCAGTGTTACACTGTCTGCCAAGGAAGAAAGTTTTCTTTAGGTATAATCCACATTTCCCACTCATTGGGATCCCATTGATCCATCCTCAATCCCATTGTTTCCTCCATAGCCCAGGAGAAAGTTCCTCAGGGCTGCTCCCCAGGATTTCCTCTTTGAAAGAATCTTTGCTGAAAGATGAGACACGTGGTGTCACATCTTCATTTTTTTCTTCCTCTGAAAACATCTGAGTCACACCTGGGGGAGCAACAGGATAAATGACAAGAAAAAAAATGAAATATCTGGTACAAGTGAGTTCCCTGTCACAGCTTTTTTACATGATGTCATTTTTTTATACCAAGAAAATATCAAAAATTCAGTATGAAGAATGAATTGATTCCCACTTTCGTTTTTCTTTGTTGCTGTATCAAAAAATCACCAGGATATTTTCAGATTTGCACACTTCTTAATCATGGAAAGACTTGGAAATCCCGAGACCTTTGGAATTCTTCAATAAATTGTTTGTGACAGTAACATTACACCTTTCCTTGTCTCTCCCCATTCTTTTTCCAGTCAGCCTCGGCTAAGTCCTCCCCAGGAATTCCTGTTGAGGAGAGATTTTAGCACAGAGGTTTTTTCCTTGCCTTTTCCCATTTCAAGGAACAACTCAGCAGCTCTCTGAGCTGACCAGCAACACTCTGAGGGTCACATTCTTGTCAGAGGCCAGGCTCAGATTGAGGAGTGTCCAGGAATTTGCAGCTTTTTAAATTCAGACTTGGTCCCTGATGTCAGAGCTGGGAGTGAAATTCTAGGAAATCAGGCCCTGCTGAATATGTCAAACCTCCAAAACACGATGGAAAAAAAGATCAAATCTTTGCTGAGAGCTGCTAAAAGCTGCCATGCCAAATGCAGGGAGGAGTCAGCTCTGCATAAAACACCTCCAGGATGCTCCAAGATTCTCTGCATCAGAGATGGAACTCTAGAAACCCATGGAAAATTGCATCCCCTCTGGAAAGATTGTGAATCTGCCTGGGGTGGGTTTGGTTTGACCCCAGGCTCAGGGATTTTTCCTCCTCTGGCTGACTCCTGGATGCCCCCAGGAGCAGGATGGGCACTCCCGTGCCAAGGCACTGGTGTGTCCCAGTGCTCCCAGACAAACCAGCTGGGTTGGAGTCCAGGAAAGCCAGAAAACTTTTCCTGTCTCTTTTGGGGGTCAATTTTTCCCCAGAACCCCTGAAGGGAACTTAGCCTTGGACCTAAGTCCCTGGAAAAAGCTTCCTTCACTTTTAGATGAACTGAAAGCACCAAAGAGATGAGAAAAATTTTGTTTCATTTACACTCATTTACACTCGTTTCACTCACAGAGTGAGCATTTGTACTTTTTAGGTTATGCTATATACAAGATAATGGAGAAAACATAGAGAATCTAAAGTGTTGGCTCTTCCTTCTCCTTCTTTCTTCTTCTTTTCCTTTTTCTTTGTCTCCATTTCCTGTGGACTTCTTTTTGGTAGAAAGGTTTCGTTTAGAAAAGACATGTTAATAAAAATAGTAATTATTAAGACAGAAAACAAAATAAAAATACAGAACCATTGATAATTGAGTAAAGAAGCTTTAAGAGCTGCCTGCATCTGACAGCAGCAGCCATTTGCTCACCTGAAACAGCAGCAGCAGCCAGAACACAGACTGTACAACTAAAACTAAAATAAGAAAAAATAAATAACTCCTGAAAGCAACAAAAAATTTCGTCTCTAGTCATTTCAAGAACATAAGACACTTAAAAAAAAAAAACCCAAAACAAACCCAAACTCAACCAAAACCAAAAGCTCACACACAGCTGGGCAGGACTCTGTGGAGCCCAATAAAACAGTGAAGATTCCTCCTCCAAAGACAGGGAGTGACTCCAAGGAAGTTCCTTTCCTCATTCTCCTGCTTCTCCTTGCCAAAGAGCATCTTCCCAACTGCTTTAATCTGCAAGATCCATCTTACTTTAACCCTATTGAAAAGGACTGATGTTTTGGGGTTGTGCTGGGCTATATTAAAATCCATATTTCAAACAATAAATGCTTTCCATTTATCCAGCCTAGTCTCTTTTCTATGGAGCCAAACTTTCAGGCAGTTAGCTCAACCTTTCAGGGATATGAAGCACCTTTTTCATCCTGTGCCAACACTGTAATGCCTCCAATAATTTATGTTTAATTTTTAATACAGTTATCTATCATGAGTAATTATGTGGGCTGCTCACAATATTCCATTTTCTGTTATGTGGGTTTTTTTCTGAAAATCTAGGACTGGAGGAAAAAAAAAAAAATAAAAGCCCCAGTGTTGCTGCTTTTCTGTCGAATTTTCTTTGAAATTTCCTTTGAAAAAGAAATATTGAGGCAGCTTGAAGGTTCTGTGTGTCAGAGCCTGAGAGGTGCTCGAGATCTGCTGATATTTGTGTGAGAAATGATTTATATCTGAGCAGAATTCTCCACGTTCACAGGGATTTTTTGTGGGGTTTGTGTGCAGGGCTCGGATTTTTGGGACAAAATTTAGTGTAGAGTCCCCCCCAGGCTGTTTCACACAGCGGTGGGAGCAGCAGGATTTGTTAATCTACAAATATTGATAACATTCCCAGCTCTGTCTGAGGCACTGGAAGCTGAAATCCTTGGGGCCATATCAAGTTTTGTGTCCAAATCCACCCTTGGAGATGTCTGTGTTCTTCCTCTCAGGCTCGGGAGCTCTCTGGATGAGCACTGCTCTTCTGGGAGGGGAGAAAATGGTTCTTTCCCTTTCTTTCCTGGCCAGAGCACAGCTTGTCCTGACGTGCTCCTGCTCTGGGAATTGGGGCTGGGATGTGGATGGGGCTGTGAACAGAGATCTACACCCACCAAGGAGGCCTTTGGATAGTTGTCAAGGCCATTTCCACCCTCTGTGCTGGTGGAGAAGCCTTGGAACGAGAGCAGTTCTCAGAAATGGGGTGGGTGATGACTTCAATTCCCACCCAAAAAAAAAGTGAAAATGAATTTCTCCTCACATCCTTGAGTTTCTGCTTCTTCCACAATCCATTCATCTTTTTATTTTACCATTTACATCCATTCTTCCCATGGGTGAAACCAAATGGTTTAATGAATGAAACTTCATTCCAGAACTTCCACAGGCAGTCAGGAAGACCTTCAAGGAAAACATTTCCTGCTTGTGGTTGCTTTAGGCCTGAGCCTCAGAGAAGGCTTGGACCACACCTTCAAATGACAGAAACTTGGAAAGACAAATGAATACAGGGAAGGTAAAATTAATACCCAAAATTGCTGCACTTTGTGGGTTCCAGGCAGGTGTTGGTGTCTCCTCAGGTGAGGGCAGGAGATTTTCTCCCAAGCTGTGGCATTTTGGTTACTCTCAGCGCTGTCATTCCCTACTTGAACCCACAGAATCCCAGAATTTAGGCTGGAAAAGACCCCTGAGATCTTTGAGGCCAACCCACTTTGAGTCATTGCATTGCTCCTTGGTCTTTGTCAGACCTCAGACGCATCTTGAACAACACAAATTGATTTTTTCCCAAATTCTTTGGCCTGATGGAAGCTATTCCCTGCCTTTATAAATTCTGTTATCACAGGAACTCTGCAAATTACTTTGCTCTTAAAGGCCTGCGGCCTCGGCCTCGTCAAAATCTGAGGTAAAACTCCCCTCAGCATCAGCATCACAATATTCCACCCCACACAGAACCCAGTTTATTTTGGTAGCAGTTCAAGATTTACTCATCATATCAATGTTTCACCACACTGAGAGGTAGCCTTGAATAATAGAAGGTAAATCTGAGGCTGCAATTCAATCAAGGCCTGCTGTTGATGTCTTAAGCTGAGACTCAAACAGCTTAAGTAGTTTATGACCAGCAGCAGAACTGCCTTGATTGAATTATTGCTCAGGCATTCAATTGCATAAATGTATTGTTATTTATAAGGTGTGCCAAAGCTTGGCTTTAAAGTTGACTGTGGCAGGCTGGGACTAATGGAGAAAAAGCAGCCTGGCATTCCAGTGCCCCTCAAGCCAGGGAAATGAGTGATGGGCACTCTGCTCCTGCTTATGGAAAAATAATTCCTGTAGTGCTGGAGGGAATTCAATCCTTCAGGTCCATGGCAGGAAAAGAGGTTGTTACAAACAGTGTCTGGAGCAGAGTGTGGGGCCTGAGCCCCTCATTGTTAGGGACCTGTCTGAAGGCTGAAGGTGATGCCTTAGATGGCTCCCTAGAAACAGAGAGCAGGCAGGAATAAAGGAATCAAGGAGGGATTGATTGGAAAGGCCTTCAGAGGTACACTCTGGGCTCCAGAGGCTCCTGCCTCAGTGCATCCCAACATGGACAAGGACAGCTCCTGAGTTCTTCCCACTTGGATCTCAGCATCAATTCCCCAAGCAGAAGCCAGGCAAGGATGGAATTTGCCCAAGCTTGCCCCCCTGTCCCCAAGATTGTGGTTTGCAGTTTTTGTTCTGAGTGTCCTTGGAGAGCAAGTCAGAGGTTTTGTTACGTCTATCTTAGCATAGAGAACAGCACTGAACAGCTACAGAAAACTTCAGAGTTCCACTGGGCAGTACAGGGTTGGAAAAATATAGAAGTTAAAACCTAAGGCATCAGATGCACAGATTTTAAAACTCTGTTAGATTTAAAGGGAAACAGATGGAACAGGGTGAAAATAGGTACAGTGGGCAAAAATGTTGTCACTGACACAGGAGAATGACACTGGGGCAAAGGAGAGCACAGGAAAAACATAGACCTGTTGGAAAAAGTCCGGGGGAGGCCACCAAGATGATGTGAGGGATGGAATCCCCCTGCTCTGGAGCCAGGCTGGGAGAGCTGGGGGTGCTCACCTGGAGAAAGGGAGCATCCAGGGAGAGCTCAGAGCTCCTTGCAGGGCCTGAAGGAGCCCACAGGAAGCATGGAGAGAGACAATTGCCAAGGGCTGCAGGGCCAGGAGGCAGGGAATGGCTTCCCAGTGCCAGAGGGCAGGGCTGGCTGGGAGATTGGGAAGTGGGAATTGTTCCCTGGCAGGGAGGGCAGGCCCTGGCACAGGGTGCCCAGAGCAGCTGTGGCTGCCCCTGGATCCCTGGCAGTGCCCAAGGCCAGGTCGGCCATTGGGGCTTGGAGCAGCCTGGGACAGTGGGAGGTGTCCCTGCCGTGGCTGGGGTGGGATGGGATGAGCTTTAGGATCCCTTCCAACCCAAATAACTTTGGGATTCCACCAAAGGCTTTCCCAGAGGTCTCCCCTGTTCTTAGCACCCGTTTTTCAGGGAGGACACTGAGCCAGAAGCACCAATCTCCATAAAATCCCTTTCACTGACAGCTCTGCTCTCTTCCATCCTCCCAGAGGCTGCAGGGTTTTTTTTTCTGGAGCTCTGGGTGTCTTTCCCAGCATCTTTCCAGGGCAAAGCCCATGAATTCAAATTTCCCTTTTGGAGCTGCTCAGCCTGGCTGCATCAGGGGCTGTCCTGGCAAATTGGAGCTGACAGCTGGAAACTGCTCCCATGGATTTCCTATTGCTCCTTTTAACCAGCCTGGATTAAATTGCACCAAAAGGGCTGACAGCTCTCAAATCCGTGCCATTATATCACATTAAGGGCTGCAAAAATCCGCCTGCTTCCACAAATTTCAAAGTCAATTGATATTTAAACCCAGGAGACATCCCAGGGCTCAGGGTAGAAGCAGCACACGTGGGTGTGTTCCTTCTCCTTCCAGGCCCAGCTGTACTTCCCAAGGATTGCCCCACACCAGCATTCCTGGAAGTTCCATGCACAAGGGAAATTCTTTTAATTAACTACAGGCAGGAATTTTTCCCTCAGGAAGCCTTCGGGCAGGACATGGCTTTGGGAAGTAGTTATACCTTATCTTGGATTCATTAATTACAAGAATTACTTGTGTGTGGATGAACAATCCCATGGAAGGAGTGAGGAGTGAAGGTTAGGTACCTTGCACGTCAGGTAGATTAAATAATCAGTTCTAACTTTAACACAACTTCTGAAAGATTTTCCCCTCTCGCACATTTCCAACCCCTCAGCAAAAAATATTGAACCCAAAAAATAATCTCTTTTTTCATAAAAATTAGGATACACTGCCATGGTTAATTGTGGAGGTGGACTGGAATGGGATGAATTATGGCTCTGCTTCCTTCCTTTTTGTATCACATGTGTTGCTGGGACAATTGGGATTGTTGGAGAGGAGAAGCTCTGGGCTGAGCTCAGTGTGGCCTTGCAGGGCCTGAAGGAGCCCACAGGAAGCATGGAGAGAGACAATTGCCAAGGGCTGCAGGGCCAGGAGGCAGGGAATGGCTTCCCAGTGCCAGAGGGCAGGGCTGGCTGGGAGATTGGGAAGTGGGAATTGTTCCCTGGCAGGGAGGGCAGGCCCTGGCACAGGGTGCCCAGAGCAGCTGTGGCTGCCCCTGGATCCCTGGCAGTGCCCAAGGCCAGGTTGGCCACTGGGGCTTGGAGCAGCCTGGGACAGTGGGAGGTGTCCCTGCCATGGCAGGGGTGGCACTGGGGGAGGTTTGATGTCCCTTCCACCCCAAACCATTCCATGATTCCATAACACTCTCACTTTCCTGCTTGCTATGAATTCAACACTGCCACTTTTTAGGGATTATCAGCAGAAAATAATTTCCTGTTATGTCTCTAAGTCCCCTCCCTCCAGATCCAAGTGGATATAAATAACTTCCATCCAGGACTGTAAATATTCCTCCCTCACGCTCGGGCTCGTGGACACGAGTCAAACTTCCTTTCTGAGGTGAATTCATCAAAACTCAGAAACCTCTTCATTAACACTTGAGAAAAAGAACATTTACATGATCTTATTCCTGTTCTCTTCCTTCATCAATACAGGAGAAAGAGAATTATTCACATCATCATTGTCACATTTGTAAGTCCTTAAATAACCAAACCCCACACATGTAAAACAGGTAATTTTGGGATTGTGCATTTTATGGTTTCTTGGCTCACTGGATTTGGGACCAGCCTGCTCCAAATCCTGGGAATTGCACTGGGACATCCTCAGGTCACTCCAGCCACTGTAGCAGTGGCAGCCTGACCTTGGCACCACTTGAAAGGCCAGCAAAGACTGGGAGAGCCAATCCCCCAAATTCCAAACTCTGTATCCTGATGGAGCAGAGGAGAATAAACAATTCCCAGAGCTGACTGTGTCCTCGGCGTTCTGGAGAAGTGACATCATGGCTGATGGACACCAACACACACACAAGGGACAGATTTAGTCTGGGTTTGTGCTTTCAACTCAGAAATCTATTTCTCAGTCCATACACACTGCTCTTGTTTCTTTGTTTGTAAAAATACTGGATTTGGATAGGAATAAGATGAGATTTTACCAAGTGCAGAGCTTTTATAGAATCATGGAATGGTTTGGGGTGGAAGGGACCTTAAAACTCATCCAGTGCCACCCCTGCCAGGGCAGGGACACCTTCCACTGTCCCAGGCTGCTCCCAGCCCCAATGGCCAACCTGGCCTTGGGCACTGCCAGGGATCCAGGGGCAGCTGCTCTGGGAATTCCATTCCAGCCACTCTCGACCCTCCCAGGGAACAATTCCTTCCCAATATCCCACCTAACCCAAAAATGTCTTAGTTTGAAGCCATTCCCTGCCTCCTGGCCCTGCAGCCCTTGGCAATTGTCTCTCTCCATGCTTCCTGTGGGCTCCTTCAGGCCCTGCAAGGCCACACTGAGCTCAGCCCAGAGCTTCTCCTCTCCAGGCTGAAAATTTCATGGATTTTACATTAATCCTTCATGGATTTCATTTATTATCACAATCAAATATGTCCCTTAAACTCTTTTTCTAATTCTGATATCTGTGTGTTCAGGTGTGGCCTTTATGGTCACCGTTGATTTTTTGATCTGATGTCACATTAAGGACTAAAGTTGTTTTTTTGGGGGCTGTGATAATTTCCACTGGGTGCTTCAGTACCAGGAGCAATGAAAAATCAGCTTGGTTGATTTTAATACTGATAAAAAAACCTCAGGATGAGGATCAGCTGTGGCTTTCCTTGAGGTTGTTAAAATGGGAATATCTCAAAAG
Organism: Erpornis zantholeuca; assembly: GCA_013400515.1. Taxonomy (NCBI): domain Eukaryota; kingdom Metazoa; phylum Chordata; class Aves; order Passeriformes; family Timaliidae; genus Erpornis; species Erpornis zantholeuca. The sequence continues at coordinate 38,414 of VZTN01009281.1, forward strand.
CAGTTTGGGAGGTTTTTTGGGAAGTCATTTGTGACTCAGAGACCTGCACTGGTTCCCCCTCACCCATGAGAGCCATCACTCTCTCCAGGCTAAAATCCCAGAGATTTAAGAGCATTTCCATTCCAAAGGCCAAAATTCCTTGGCATCCTCTCTTTCAAGAGCCCCACAAGACTCTTGAAATCCTAGTATCAGATTTTCTGCACCAAGCCATGTTAACATATTCACTATTTTAATCACCAGCAACTGCCACAGCGATTTAATCCTCAAATTTCCATGCGTGTTCCAGCCCTTCAGTAAATTCATGATGATCCAGCAGGTTTTGCAGAAGTAAAATGAAGATACTGAAGGAAAAGTGATGAACAAAACTTCCAGACTCTAAACAAAGTTGGAGGAGGATCATTAAATCAATGCTGGTTTTAATTTTATTTTTCTTACTGAAGGGAAAAAAAAAAAAAGGGTCATGAATTCTTATCAAGCTTCCTTAAAGGACAGCTTGGCTTTGGCTCTGACTTCTTAAAATTAAAATTATATTGATTTTCCATTTTATTAAATAAATGTGCCTCCCCGAGCTCGCTTTAGGAAAAGAAAAATGTTTTCAGTGCAATTTTCTCCTCAGCAATTGCCTGGACTTTGCCTGTGGAATGCTCATCTCCACCCAAATTAAGGGACAAAGGGATTACCTGGAACATCCCTAATTCCAAGCCACTGGTGGCATAGGATAAGTTTCACCCTATCAGACAAATAAATAAAAAGTAAATTCTCTTGGTGCTTTGGTTTAAAACACTTTGTGAATGTTTACATTGCTTGGGGAAGAAACTGGAAGTTGTAGGAAAAAGAGATTTGAACACTTTGGGATCAAAACTGGCAGTTCCTGAATGGGCAAAGCTGGGAATTATCCCATCCAGTAGAGCTTGATGGGATCTTTGGACCTTAGGAAGATGGGAAAGGCCATTCCTAATAAAAAGTGTCCCTAGACTGTTGGGGTGAGGGCTTCTTTCCCAGCCTCTCACCCTCACTCCCTGTAGCTGGGGGGAATCACAGGAGATGTGGGATTTTCTTGTTCAGACTCAGTTGTTTATTAATTCTTATCTCTGTTACAGCCTTAGGAGCTGTGAGCTCTGTAAGAAGGTAAAAAAAGGCTGTAATGGTGTTTCTCTGGTTCTGCAGAGATTTTTCAAGGACAATTTGTCCAATAATGAGTTGACACCTAAATTATTTTGATTTCTAACCCAACACTCAAACCCCAAAGTTCAGCAGTGCAGATTTTCTTATCCAATTACAAGACACCATCCAAACCCATGGAGAAGAAGGAAGAAGAAAGTGAAAAAGAAGTATCAGCCACAACCCTAAAACCTCCATCTTGGCACATATATAATTATATGTATTACTGTATTCCAAACCTTAAATCCCAAATTTCTCACCCTGTGACACCACAGCTTCTACTCAAACCACACACATGTGATTTTAATGTCATCACTCAATTTTGTGAGCCTATCCCAAGGCCTCAGATCAAATGTGATGTTTCCTTGTGGATCAGTGCCTTTCAGCAGAGAGAACTGAAAATTCTCAGCTCCCAGGGCTCCAATACTTGACCTCAGGGATGAAGGGACATTTTTGAAGGGCAAAGATCCACCCTGACTGTCTTTGACCTTCTGATGGAGAGTGAGAAGCTGCTGAGATGGCAGATCCCAGAGCCTGGTGGGAGATCCCTGATGTCCCTCCTTGGCCTTGGGCCCAACTCCCCTGGAAGAGTAAGGAAAATTCCAGACAGATCAGATTTTTATGGAAGAAACTCTTCCCTGGGAGGGTGGGGAGGCCCTGGCACAGATTCCCAGAGCAGCCCTGGATCCCTGGAATTGTCCAAGGCCAGGTTGGACACTGGGGCTTGTTGGACCCTGGGACAGTGGAGGTGGCACTGGATGATCTTTAAGATCCCTTCCAATCCAACCATTCCATGATCCTACAGGATAAGAAGGTTCCAAAGGAACTCTTAGTGCTTCCTGCACTATGTGTGACGGAAAATAAATAATTGGAGAAGTATTATTTGCATAAAGGATTTTAGGGCACAATTTAAGCCCCTGAGAGATGCCAAAAGTCCCTTATTTTTTTTTTTTTTTGGAAAGCCAGTTAAGACTCCATCACAGAATTTACAAAACACGAGCACTCAAGAGCTGGGAAATGAATAATTGAAGAGCTCATTAATCTCACACTCCCCACACAATAAACACAATTATCCATCGAAGCAGCTCTGGAGAAGTGAACATTTCATCACCACACAAGGCCCATCCTTCTGATTCCAGCTTCGAAATATTCCATCAGGAAGCACCAAACCAAAACCATGGAATAAAACTCTCCTGAAATCCAGCAGTGACCCAGGCAGGGCCACATGGAATTTCAGCTGAATTTCTCAACCTTGCAGTCCATGTTTCCCTCTTTTATTCCACTCTGGAATGGCAGGAGAAGTGTTTTTTTTTTTTTCTGCTGGGAACTAATTTTTGAAGCCAAACTGTGTTTTTTCTGTGCTGGCTGTGATGGGATTCAGAGATAATGGAAGGTTAGGAAGTGCTGCCTAAATCTCCAGTTGGATGGGTTTGAGATGGATTTCTGGTGGGAGTTAAAAAATCCTGTAAAATCTAATTTTAACCACATTTTAGAAGGGAAATACGATTCTGGAAGGGATAATAATGCCTTTTCACATGCATTTTGTGCAAGGGATTACACAAGGAAGCACCTTCCCTCTGGCATTCCTACAGGAAATACCAGGGAAATGAGAATTCCTTACCTCACAGCATTTCCACAAAAACACCTTCTCCTCCACGATTTTATTTACAAGAGGGAATGTTTTAGAGTGATTTTATGGTGTATTTCATATTGTTTGTTTTGTGTTCAGAAAATGGATTTTATGTTACTTTGTGTTTTTGAGTTTGAGAGGAGAAAGAAGAAAAAAGAGGAATTTTTTTAAAGTAGTTTTGTGTTTTGAGGTTATTTTTTTGTTGTTGTTTTGTTGTTATTAGGGAGTGATAGTTGTGGTAGAAAAGAGAGGAAGCACCTTCTTTGTTTTTTAGCTAGTTTTTGGTTTGGTTTTCTTTGAAAGAAGAGAGAGAGAGGTTTTTTTGAGACTTTGGTTTTTTGGGTTTTTTTTGTTGTTTTTTGGGTTTTTTTGGACTTGTTTAAAATATCAAAATATCGAAATTTTACTGGGAGGTTTTTTATTGGTTTGCAGATATTCTCCTCTGAATTTGTCTCAAACCAAGACAATAGCTTTTCATGAAAACCCTCAGGAATATCCTTCCCAGGATACTCCAAATTACACTCAATTTTCTGTTTCTTTCATGGACCAGTCACAGAAAGCTTTTAAAAAAACACTTTTGGGATTATCTGGATTCCAGGGAATTGTGACATTCCTGGATATGTATTTTTCCCACCTGGGCTCTTGGTTCACAAATAGATTTCAAGTGCCCTGTGCTCTTCTCCATTGTGAAATGAAGATTTTCTTCCTGTTTTATATTCCCTTTCATTATATTCCCTTTCTTCCCAGACTTTCTGCCCTGGACCCTAAAAAGGCAAACACAAACTCCAGCTCTCATTGTCCAATTTGCATCCCAAATTATGGCAGCTCCAAGACTTCCTTCCTCTGTCCCTTTCCAGAATTTCCTTTTTTTTTTCATTTCCCCCTCCTGTTTCCCTTTCCCACTGACTTCCCACCTCTTGAAAATGCCAGATTTTTCTCATCTTCTCAATTTTCTTCCTTGTTTCTAAAACCTTTACCAAGGAGAGCTGCTGATGCTCTACAGTTGTTGGTCCCTGACCATTTTAAGGGATTTGATGGAAGCCAAGGATCAAAAAAATCTTGGAATTTACAATATTTGTGCTCATTTTCAGTTTAGCAGATCTATTTGAAAACAACTGTTTGACTCTCCCTTTCTCCTGAGTATTCCTGAAACTCTTCTCCTTCCATTGCTGTCCAAGATCACTCATGGATTGGGAAGAACAAGGGGTGCAGAGTGTTCCTCCTTCATGGTGGGGCAGCTGCAGGCTGGTAGGTCCTGACATGGAATTCCAGAATTCCAGAATGGTTTGGGATGGAAAGGATCTTAAAAATCATCCAGTGCCACCCCTGCCATGGCAGGGACACCTCCCACTGTCCCAGGCTGCTCCTGTTTCAAGGACAGCTCTTCCAGAAGGAACCTGGACACAGGGAGTGAGTCCTGAGGGAGCTGAACTAAAATCACAAGGGGAGGGCAAAGGGAATCAGGCTGGGAATGATAAAATCATATGGGATTGGGTTGGAAGGGAACTTAAAGCCCATCCAGTGCCATCCCTCCCATGGCAGGGACACCTTCCACTGTCCCAGGCTGCTCCAAGCCCCAATGGCCAACCTGGCCTTGGGCACTGCCAGGGATCCAGGGGCAGCCACAGCTGCTCTGGGCACCCTGTGCCAGGGCCTGCCCTCCCTGCCAGGGAACAATTCCCACTTCCCAATCTCCCAGCCAGCCCTGCCCTCTGGCACTGGGAAGCCATTCCCTGCCTCCTGGCCCTGCAGCCCTTGGCAATTGTCTCTCTCCATGCTTCCTGTGGGCTCCTTCAGGCCCTGCAAGGCCACACTGAGCTCAGCCCAGAGCTTCTCCTCTCCAGGCTCAACAATGGCAGCTCTGGCAGCCTTTCCTCCCAGCAGAGCTGCTCCATCCTCTGCTCATCCTGCTGCCTCCTCTGGGCTCTCTCCAGCAGCTCCACATCCTCCCTGTGCTGGGCCCAGGGCTGGGGCAGCTCTGCAGGTGAGCTCTCACCTGAGCTGGGTAGAGGTTGGACAGAAGTGCCCAGAAGGATTTTCCTCCCCATCTAAACCAACTTCAGCAGCCCAAAATTCCTCAGTGACTCCAAGCAAAGCCATTGCCTTGCAAAGCTCACCTGATGCTGTTCTCAGAGCCCAGATGGTGCAAGGCCCTGGCATGTCCCTGCTCCAAGGCCATCAGCAATTCCTGGAGCTCTGGTGGCTCATTAATATCTCCCCTGACAAGTCAGATTGAAATGCACGCTGAAAAACGACTTCTTCCTGTCGGAGCTCATTAGGTTTTATGCACAAAAACAAAATCATTATTCAGAGATCTGGAACTCCTTTCCTAAAGTGGGCATCTATTGAATATCCCCAATGCAATTCTTCCCCCTAATATGGTAATTCGTTATCTGGATTTAATTATCTGCGAGGTGAAAGGTTGCTGGGCACTGTTGTTCTGCAGGAGCCCGATGGAAATTTTTAAGTACTTTCACTCTGTCTTTACAGATCAATCTTCCTGCTAATGACAACCAATACTTTCAGCTATGATTACAGAGCAGCTCCATCTTTTCATGAGCCGAGACTCTTTGGAATCATAAGTATTGATCTTTTTAATAGAAGTCAAGAAAAATGAAATTACTGGGGCTTCTTTTTTGCAAAACTATGATAAATGGCAACTGGGAAAGTTACAGAAGAGTTATCTCGATTTTTTTTTTTTTTTTCCCTCTCTGCTGTGGATTATTTTAATCTCAAGAAATGATGGGCTTTTTAATAATGTTTGTCTTTCCATTATGCACATTTGCAGCAAAGCCAGAACTTATTTTTGTGTGGCTTTATATAACCACATTGAAGCAAAGCCACGCCAGAATTGCCTGCTGGTATATTTAGGTAACCATCAAAGAGACTCTGGGCTAGAGGAGAAAGCTGATTTTAGATGCCAAGTGGTTGTGTTTTCTTGGCATCTCCGAGTTTAATCCAATTTTTGAGCAGCATTTTGAGCTGTCTGCAATCAAATATTCATTTGTTTCTTCCACAGAGCTCGCCCTTCATTGCTTGTAATATTGTGACAAGAGACTTCACCTCTCTGCGTTTTTTTCTTCTTCCTGGCTTTCACTTCTCCCATTTTCAGTGGGAATTTATGGCTCTGCCTCTTGCTCCTTGTTGGAAACCTGTAGTATTTGAGCAGGGAATGCTCCTGTGGGTCCCTGCCCCTGAGGCCTCGAGGAGCAGCTCCAGTGCACCCCAAAAAAAACCTCAATTTTCCAGTTTGAATCCTCATTCCCGTGCCAAGGGAACGGAAGGAAAACCACATCGGATCCCAGGTTAATTGTAGCTATTCCTCTTGGATAAATTCCATTGTGAAAGGAGATAAAAGGTGAGATAAATCTTAGTGACAGGAGGAAAGATGGGCACAAATCATGTGCTGGGAGACACAAACTGGTGCCTCTTACTGGTGTTAATGGGAACTGGGGGATGTCCTGCAGGTACTCAAAATCAGAGCCACAGGAGAACTCCTCAATTCAAAAAAAAAAACTCCTCAAAGGAGGAGGAAATTCACATTTCCTTCTGGCCTGGTTGATCCTCAGTGTTGTAAATCCACAGCCTGATTTCCACCAGGTAATTTCCTTTTTTTTTTCTCCTGATCACACCCCCAGGATTTTTTAACTTCACTCTTCATGATGGGAAATCTCCAACTCCCAGTGATTTGGGTTGATTGCTGCCCTCGAAACTCTTCCATATTTTTCTCCATATTTCTCTGAAACCATTTTTCACACGATTTTAGATGTCTGGATTTAACACTTTCTGTGCTCATCGTCACCTTCACGACTAAAAGTGACAGAAAAACTCGATTTTTAAAAAAGAAACTAATGTTGCAGTGTGGTTTTCCATGCTCTTCCCCAACGTGGTTAATTTGCATCTTCATTAAATCTTACACAGAGAGATTTCTTAGGTGAAATCAGAACACAAGTCTGTAAAAAAACACTAAAAAAAACCACATTAAAATTGTTTCAACTGAGCGTGAATGATTTCAAGGCATACTGAAATATCCTTCATCATTTAAAATGAAAATACTTAAAATAATAAAACCTGGGTGGTTTTTTTTTGGCTTTTTTTTAAGCTGTGATACACAAAAATTCTGTTTAATTCAGGGAGCTCCTAATCTGTGCTTGAGTGGGAGGGCTCACCCCATATTTTGGGCTTGGTTTTATTTCTTTTTCCTTATTTTATAACCTCCTGCTGCTGGAAGGAGCAGGAAGGAGATTCCTGGAATATTCATCCAACCTGAATCTCCTTCTCCTTGAATATCCAGGAATTACGATAATTAAAATATTGATAAAGGCCTGGAAATCTCATTGATTATGTTTGATATGCTCTCATTTTCATGGAGTAAACTTTTTAAAAGTAATCTTTTATATTCCACGTGCCTCTGTCTGTGGTGCAGATGCACCAAACCAGGGCATGAAATAATTCTGTGACATTCTGCACTCAGGTAGAAAAATGCACAGAAAAATGCAGAAAATCCAGGGGTAAATGAGAAGTCTGAGTTAAAAAAATGGCAATTATTTAATGATTTCCTTCTTGTTTGCAATAAAAGTAATGCAGGGAGGTTCAGCATGGCTTAAAAATCAGTTGGAAAAGTCACTTTTAATGTGTCTTTATTCGAGTTTGTTTTACAGAATTTTACTGGTTTTTATTGACTGGTTTTGGTGATTTAATGGAGATTCCATATTGGGAAGGAGAGTGCAAAACTGCATATATTATATTGATGTAAAAATATATTTATATTTATATTTATATTTATATTTATATTTGTATTTATATTTATATTTATATTTGTATTTATATTTATATTT
>VZTN01009281.1:51962-75477 GCA_013400515.1 Erpornis zantholeuca
AAAGTGGAGGGAGCTTCTCCAAAAGCCTAGGTCGCTGGCTAGGACACTTTTGAGGAGCTCTGGGGATATAAAGAAACCACCAGAGGAGCAGGAGAAGCTTTCAGGCTTCCCTGGACTCTGACACTCCTCCTGTCTGGGCTGCTGGCACACCCTGGTGCTCCCAGACTCCTGAGTGTCCCTCTCTGTGTCACCACGGAGCCTTCTGACAACGGGAACCTTTTCCATGAGCGCCTAAGGAAATCCTTGGTCAGGATAAACAGCTCCCCCCTCCTCGCCTGCTGCCAGGAAGCTCTAAATAGAGTCTCTGTGCTAGGCTGAATTATTTGTCCCTTTTTTTTTAATTCCTCCACGTTGGAGTTCAGTCCTGAAGTCGAAGCCAGAAAATCCAGGCTGTGTTGGAACTGCTGAAAGGCCACAGACCTCGCTAAAAGTTCAGGTATTCCAAATTCCTGGGAACGTGGCACAAGTTTTTGGGATGGAGTCTTGAAAAGACTTGAAAGTCTTGAAAAGTCTTGAAAAAGAGATTTCACACTTTATGCCTCCTCCAAATCCTGATCAACTCCACCCCTGCTCACCAGTGCATGCCAGTCCTGCTGTCAGCATGAATGGTGGAATCCTGGAATGGTTGGGGTTGGAAAGGACCCTGAGGATCATCGAGTTCCAACCCCACAGCCATGGGCAGGGAACCTTCCAGCCTTGTACTTGCAGGAGAAAAGGTGAAGGGCCAAGCAAAGCATTGATTTTATTCTTAAAATGCCAAATCAAACCAAAGCCCCTTTGTGATCATTCCAGCCTCGGTCATGAATTCCAAATGCTGATATAATTGGAGGGATTGAAATCATGGAATTATGAAACGGTTTGGGTTGGAAAGGACCTAAAAAATCATCTTGTGCCCACCTCCTGCCATGGCAGGGACACCTTCCACTGTCCCAGGCTGCTCCAAGCCCCAATGGCCAACCTGGCCTTGGGCACTGCCAGGGATCCAGGGGCAGCCCCAGCTGCTCTGGGAATTCCATCCCAGCTCCTTCCCTCCCTGCCAGGGAACAATTCCCACTTCCCAGTCTCCTATCCAGCCCTGCCCTCTGGCACTGGGAAGGTGATAACTTCAGCTATCCTGGAATCTGTGTTTTTCAAGGGTTTTTTTTAGGCAGTTTTCTCATAATATTCAATATCAACAGATTTGGAAAAACATAAGAAATGTGTAGAATAAACCTGTTCTGTTTAAATTGAAAACTGTTACCTCAAATAGGAATTTCTATGTGCAATTAATTGTGGATGACACCTCAGAATGGATAATTGTGATCATTCCAGGGATAATCTTCCTGGATAACTTCTGGGGAGCAATGTTTTTTTTTAAAAATATTCTGATGCTCACAATGATGGCACAGAGGAAGATGATGTTTACAAACACGATACAGGTTGAAAATGCAGAGTTGTGCAACATCTCTGGTGGTGCTGAAGGTGCAGATTGCCCACTGTGGCTATGAGAAGAGAAATGGATCTGGAAAACAGCAGGAAATCTGGGAATGAGGATGAAATGAGGAGACAAGATGGAGTTGAGAGACAGAAAGCGACAAAAGGCTTCGATAATGGGGAAGGAGTTGTGGGAGGAGGAACAGGGAAATTGAGTGCAAGGACTGGAATGATGGGAATGAAGTGACAATGATGCCTTAAATGTCTCCCTAGAAACAGAGACCAGACAGGCCAAGGCCTCCCCTCCCTTGCCATGCACAAATTGCTCCTGGTGTCCAAGCTGAGCCTCCCCTGGCCCAGCCTGAGGCTGTTCCCTCTCCTCCTGTCCCTGTTCCCTGCCAGCAGAGCCTGACCCCCCCCGGCTGCCCCCTCCTGTCAGGGACTTGTGCAGAGCCACAAGGTCCCCCCTGAGCCTCCTTTTCTCTCTTCTCTCCTCCNGCTCCCTAGAAACAGAGAGCAGGCAGGAATAAAGGAATCAAGGAGGGATTGGTTGGAAAGGCCTTCAGAGGTACACTCTGGGCTCCAGAGGCTCCTGCCTCAGTGCATCCCAACATGGACAAGGACAGCTCCCGAGTTCTTCCCACTTGGATCTCAGCATCAATTGCCCAAGCAGGAGCCAGGCAAGGATGGAATTTGCCCAAGCTTGCCCCCCTGTCCCCAAGATTGTGGTTTGCAGTTGTTGGGCCTAGGAGGCTCTGGGTGTCCTTGGAGAGCTGGAGAGGCTTTGTTGTGTGTGTGTGAGCATGAGAGAACAGCACTGAACGAGCTCCAGGGAACTGCAGAGTGACACTGGGCAGGGCAGGGCTGGGAACATAGAAAAGTTCAAACCTAAGGCATCAATAAGGGGAGCAGCTATGGGAAAAGAGTGCGATTAGAGGAAGGAGTGGTGGGGAAAAAACCCTAAAGAAGAGGAAACTGGATCATAACAGCTCTGAAAAATACAGTTAGGAAACCAGTTTGTCAAGATCCCTTGGTTTTTTATTCCAGAGTTAATTCCCATTAACAGATCTTGTGTCATGTTGCACAATGCCCAGATGGATTTGGTTTCCTCCCTCCAGTGCCTGGCATGAAGTGTTTACTCCACAGTGGGAGAAAAAGCTGCTGTGCTGCCAGCAGAGGCCAGGAAAGAGAACCAGGAGAGGGCTGGGGATTGTGCCTCCTCACCTGCAGCAGTCTGGGATCTCTGCTAATACCACAGCCAGGATTTATTTGAATTCCTTCCATCGAATTTTGATCTATGGAGGGTTTTTTTTCCAACACAGAGCTGGTCGTGCTGGTGTAGATCATCCCAGCACAGTATTGCTTGCAGGTGTCCTGGTTTTTCACGTTTTCAGTCCCATACAATGATGGAAAACCTGTGGTGTTTTCCCTAAATTCAGCCCTGGCTTTACTTCAGGTGGAAATCCCTGTTTGTTTACACACATTGGGTGCAGCAGCAAAAAACCCAACCAGAAACAATTTAAAAAAGAGAGATCTAAGTCTGCCTTACACCCTGTGGGGTTTATTTTGCTCAAACACGCTTGAAAATTAAAGGAATATGTGAGGACCAAAATTAGTGGGAAAAATGATTGGACTAAAGAAGGGAGATGCCTAAAAAATCTCACATTTCGGAACTTTCACTGAATTCTGAAAGGCTCAGTGCAGGGTTTTTTGTCAGGGCAGGTAATTATCTCCCCAAACACTCATCAAGCTGCACGATAATGGCACTGCCTCCTGGGGAAAATCCAGGTGAACCTTTTCTTGGGAAGGGGCACAAAAAGCTTCCGACATCCTTGGTTTCGGGGACAGCAACGAACGCTGGTCCCGTGGAAACATTTCATTTTAATTCCACAAGATCCTCTTAGGTAAACACTGCAACACATTGAACCCATTTTTCAAAGCAACTTGTAAAACCAGAAAAACCCCCCCCAGCCTCTGATAGGCAGCAGCATTAATTGCCAGGAGCACAAAGAGGCATTTAAACATCTCGCAGCATTTTGGCAAAAGCACAAATGACTTCTTTTCCTCCCCTGCCCTTGAAAATAGCTCTGCTCAACTCTGGGCTTCCTATGATGGAGGGTTCACCATTAATCACCTTTATGACATCTCATATGTGGAGAGATCCGTGGGCCTAATCAGCCACTTTCCTGAGGAAATTGGCCAAATCCCGGTGCTTTGAGGCGGGGGATGAATCACAACAACTTTGCTATTCAGACAAATCCCTTTTCAAGCGCCCTTAGAGCTGCTTTGGTTTGGTTTTTATTTATTTTTTTTCCCCCTCATATACAGTGAAGACAGCCCCACAGGAAACAATAATGGTTTAATCTCTGGAAAAATTTCCTTCCTGCACTGCAGCAGATTTTCAGACAGGTACTCCAAGCCAAGGAAAATTAACAAGAACCCATGCCAAGAGCTGCTCTTGTTGCCTTTTACTCTGTGCCTTCCCTTCCCTGGGAGTGACAACCAGGAAAGGCTCATCCCCTCACCAAACCCCTTCTGATCAACACTTTCCCAGGCATTGATGACAATTCCCAGCCTGGAGAACTGCTCATGGAGAAGGGAAGACACAGAGGATGCTGCCAACACTTCCTGTGGTACCCCCACCACGAACAACCCCAGTAATTCACATCCCGGCCCACAAATCCCATCTGTTTGGGACCCCCCAAATACCTAGGAAGGATTTGCAGGATTTTTACAGGTTGTCTGCTGTGGGATTATTTCCTCTGGAGTTTTCCTTCCTTCAGCTTGAAATTCTTCCTCGCTTGACATGGAGTGTGGAGGAAGAAATAGAGTTTGTTTTACTGGTGCGAGTCAGGGCTCGGCCTCCTCACGTGGAGTTTTGTTTTGCTTGGGATTTTGATTGGTTTGGGTTTTTTCTTTACCCAAGCCAGGCTTGGTTTTTGGATCTGTGACCCAGTGGCACAAGAGGGGAACACTGACCCTGAGGCAGAGAAGGAAATGAGGAATTGCCCCCAGCCCAAGCCAGTTTGCCCTTTCCCTTGCCTGCTTCCACTGCCTGTTAACGTGAGCTCAGGATCACTCTTGGAACCAGATTCCAATGTTTCCACCTCTGCAGTGCTGTCAAGGAGGTGTGAGGTAAAATATTGGATGTAGAGCCCTCTGCACACACCAGATCCAGGGAGGTGGATCCAGCAGTGCAGGGATAAGGGAAGGACAGGAGGGACAGGGAAAATGTTTCCGTCCCTGGGTCCCTCTCAGGTGAGACCTCACCTGCAGAGCTGCCCCAGCCCTGGGCCCAGCACAGGGAGGATGTGGAGCTGCTGGAGAGAGCCCAGAGGAGGCAGCAGGATGAGCAGAGGGATGGAGCAGCTCTGCTGGGAGGAAAGGCTGCCAGAGCTGCGATTGTTGAGCCTGGAGAGGAGAAGCTCTGGGCTGAGCTCAGTGTGGCCTTGCAGGGCCTGAAGGAGCCCACAGGAAGCATGGAGAGAGACAATTGCCAAGGGCTGCAGGGCCAGGAGGCAGGGAATGGCTTCCCAGTGCCAGAGGGCAGGGCTGGCTGGGAGATTGGGAAGTGGGAATTGTTCCCTGGCAGGGAGGGCAGGCCCTGGCACAGGGTGCCCAGAGCAGCTGTGGCTGCCCCTGGATCCCTGGCAGTGCCCAAGGCCAGGTTGGCCACTGGGGCTTGGAGCAGCCTGGGACAGTGGGAGGTGCCCCTGCTATTTTTCCCAAACTTTGTGGAATTGTAGGTCAGTCGTGTTGTGGAAACTGGATACACTCAGAGGGAAAAACTGGACACAGGACATGAGATGTTTCCCATCAGAAATTTTAACACTTCCTGCCAATAGAACCAAGCGTTATAAAACTCTGCTTGTTTATCTTGAGCTGTTCTTTCTTCTCCTTATAAAACATCAGCTGGATTTTCCAAAATAATGAGAAAAGAGTAAATATATATTGGCCATGTCCTAAAGGAAAGCTTTTCCAAGGAGATTGCTGCTTCTTCCCAGAATGAGAATGTCCTGCTGAGCAGGGGCTGGATCCAGCGCCCACAGAAGGCAATGGAAGAGCTCCCACTGATGACAGTGGATGTTGGATGAATTCCCACCTCATCCTCGTGTTTAAATGATGAAAACTGAGTTGCTGGGTTCTGATGAGTACTGGCAAAGCCTGGTGTTATATAAGTTACTTACAATAGGTTGTTACAACCATTTAAAAAAGCTGATTTTTTAAAATTAAAAGCATATTTCGCTGCTTCCTTTGAAGCCATTCCCAAGCTCCACACATCTCTTCCCTCACTTTGCTCTTTGGAATGTCTGTTCTACAAACAAAATCCAAACAAGGACACGATTTCCTGTTGGTTGGATAATGGAGGTTGGAGATTTTATTCTTTACGTGGGAAAATGGTTGCTGAACACATGGGACAGCACATGGCCTTGTTCAAACATTCCATCAAATCAAAAGCAGATCCCAGCTCCAATATTCCAGATGAAGGGGCTGGGAGAGGCACTCACACGGAATTGTGCTGTATTTGGGAAGACAGAGATCAAAGCACTGCACCTCATTCAAGGAGTGAGTGGTGAATTTGTCTTATCTGAGCAGCGAGGAGCAATTATGGGGAATTATTTGATGTTCCCCAAAGGTGAACCTCCCAGTGGTGACAGAACAGGTTTCTCTCTTCCAGGAAAGGCACCGTGGATACTCCATAATCCACTTCCCAGATGGCATTAAAATAACAGCTTGGTGCTCAGTAATTGATATTTTATCAGTCTCTTTTTTTGTTCATCACACCCTGCTCAGCTTTGGGCCCACCTGAGAGAAACTTCCTGATGATCCATGGTGGCCAATCCCAATTTCCCCGTGTCTCAAAAGCTGTGGAAGTGTCCAGTGAAATGCAACCAAGTGAAGAGGGCACACCTTTGCCCTCAGCTGTGCCCACTTTTGAAAACCAGTTCATTTTGCAAGCTATACATTGATTTTCCAGGTATATTATGGAACAGAAAACTTAAAAATAGAATTCACCTCTGCTGTTAACAAGTTTTGACCTTTGCTCACATTTGTTGGGGAAAGTAGCTCATAGTACCAATTAACATGAATTATTAACTCCCCCATTAATAATTAATTTATTAGAGGGCTAAAGGCATCAGTCTTTGCCAGCTAACACTATCGAGAGAAAATGAAGCAAACAACACAACCCTAATTAGAACAGCCTAATGAGGATGTCTGGAAGATCTGATGGGATTCAGTCACTCTAAATGCTCTTTATTTCCTCTCTGAAACCACACTGGGTGCAAAGAATCAGGCAGTTAACTCCAGTTCCTGTCGTGCAGGGTTTCTTCCTCCTTTCTGAGAGGAGGCAGCCCACTCAGGAGAGCTCAATTTAGGGATGATTAAGGACTGATGAAGGATGCCACTGCCTAAACAACAGGAATGCTGTCTCTCCCAGTAATGAACAATTTCTGGGGCTGTCTGAATCGTTAATGGCTTCAATGGGCTGCAGGAAAACTTCCATGTCTCGGAATTGTGCTGGATTTCGCAGGATCCTTCCTTTGTAGTCTGAGCTTGGGCTTTGTCTGCAGAGCTTGGGGTGGTGCCTGAGGTCTCTGTCTGTGTTTTGGTCAGGAGGCAGCAGTGAAATCCAGGATGGTTTAACAGGGAACGTCAATCCCTGGAAAACTGTTGAGTTGTTCCCCTGCTGGTCCATCCCAATTTTGGGTAATCGTGCCATGTTTCATGGCAGTGGCCACATCTTCCTCCTCCTGCTCCTACTGGGACACAGAGAAGCTTCCCAGAGGTTCTTTGCTGCAGCACAACCTTTGCTGGTTCACACTTCCCCTTTTCGTGCCAAATTCATTCATTAACACAATTTTTTCCCCTTTTTCCTGAATTATGTCCTGAAGTTGTCTCAAACCTCTTGTTCCCAAGATTTTAGTCCCTGATCGTGTTGAAAATATTTCTTTGGATAAATCCCAGCCCAGGTTCATCTTTCCCCATCACTCCTCCCATGCTCCTTCAGACATTCCAGCTTTTCCATGCTAGCCACGAGATGGGACAACATTTCTGCTCCTCCTCCTGTCACACATTTGTCAACTTTTTCTTCAGAAATAAATGTCAGAATTAAAGTTATTACAGCAAGCACAACTTTTAGAACTTCCTCAAGCCTGTCTTTCTTTGTTTTGTTTGAAAAATTTAAAAAACCCTGGACTGTGCAATAATTCTTCACTTTCTTCTGGTCTTTGGCCCACAGACATATCCCAAAGGTTTGCTGAGCAGATAAGTATTAGAATGACTTAGACTTAGATGAACATTAAATTAATCAGACAACACTCTGGGGGGAAATTGCCACTAATTTCAGATTTTTCATCTCCCAAAAATCAATTATTATTATGTTTATTGATATTGGACTTGTCACTACTCTCAGTACTTTCGCTGTGGTGACAGAGCCTAAGAGAAGAGAGAGGAGGGGAAAAACAGAGTAAATAATTTAAAACTTCTTCCCAAGGCATCAGAACTTAGAGACCATTTCTGTGTGAGTGAGGAGATAAAAGTTGTGGGAAATGTGGAAGATTTCACACATGTTCACATATTTTTGATGAGAAAAGTTTACCTAGCCCCACTCACAAGTTGTGTGGGATAGAGAGTTGACTTTGAAGGTGCTTGTGGCATGTTCTGCGATTTATAATCACATAATTCCACAATTATTGAGGCTGGA
The DNA here is from genome assembly GCA_013400515.1 of Erpornis zantholeuca. NCBI lineage: Eukaryota > Metazoa > Chordata > Aves > Passeriformes > Timaliidae > Erpornis > Erpornis zantholeuca. Next base: position 60,082 of record VZTN01009281.1, read on the forward strand.
AAAGACTTCCAAGACCATCGAGGCCAAGCTGTGCCCCATGCCCACCTTGTCCCCAGCCCAGAGCACTGAGTGCCACCTCCAGCCCTTCCTGGGACCCCTCCAGGGATGGGCACTGCAAACCTCCCTGGGCAGCTCTTGCCAAGGCCTCCCCTCCCTTGCCATGCACAAATTGCTCCTGGTGTCCAAGCTGAGCCTCCCCTGGCCCAGCCTGAGGCTGTTCCCTCTCCTCCTGTCCCTGTTCCCTGCCAGCAGAGCCTAACCCCCCCTGGCTGCCCCCTCCTGTCAGGGACTTGTGCAGAGCCACAAGGTCCCCCCTGAGCCTCCTTTTCTCCAGGCTGAGCTCCTTTCCCAGCTCCCTCAGCCTCTCCTCACATGGAGGAGCTCATAGGGAAGGGCTCTCCCCATGGACACCATGCTGGCAGAACCCAAGGGTTTCCATGGACTGTGGGATGTGTTCCTTGCAGGGAGTCAGGAAGCCTTCTCTGAGTGTCCCTCTCCTGGATCAAACAACATTTTCCTCTCTAAATCGGCTGTACTGTTTGAGGACTCTTTAAAACCATCAGAATCTGGCCTTTTGAAATTAGGATTAATGAAATCTGTGTCAGAAGGGTTCAGGACAAACAGAGAGGAGTTGGTGTTGTAATACTGCAGTCATCACTCGTCATTAAATCAAGCTTCCGGGTTCAATAACATTGGAATTTCAGAAGAAATCTGACTTTAATCAAAAAATATAGAAAATATTTCTCTGGTTATGGAATGATAACAATCATTACTACAGCGGTCACTGGATGCTCCTATAAATCTTGTTAATGAAATCCCAATATTGGAATCCTCCAATCAGAACTCAGGAGTTAATGGGTAACCTTTCCCTAGGACTCAAGGTAATTCCAGCCTGCTCCAAGTGAAGATCCACATCTATTAAATTTAGAAATTGTCATTCAATTAACTTTGTTTTTTTGGTTTGGTTTAACAACATTAAGTGGCTGCCCCGGTGGCATTGGAGGCAGAAGTCCAAGTCCTTGTTTTCCGTGAAATGTTTAATTTAGAGCATTGCCAGGCTGTGGGATTGAGGTGGGAGAATGGAGAAGGGATTTTGAACTCATTAATTACGAGAAAAGTTCCTTGCGAGCTGGGCAGATTAAAGAAACCAGAGAATCATAGAATTATGGAATATCCCGAGTGGGAATAAACCCACAAGGATCATCCATTCCAACTCCTGGCCCAGAGCCCCCAACAATCCCAGCCTGGGCATCCCTGGCAGAGGTGCCCAAAGGCTCCTGGAGCTCTGGCAGCCTCAGGGATGTGCCCATTCCTTGGGGAGCTCATCCCTGGAACTGCTGAGCCTAAAAAAAAATGGGGTGGAAAAATTTTTGGGAACTTCCATCCTGTGCAGTTCAACATTCAGGAGGATTGACCAAGAAGGAATCACAGTTCCTTCCCTTCCAGGTTTCTCTTGAAATCTTCTCTTAGGAATAGCACCCATCCTGACTGGAAGTTTTTCCAGCTCTCCAGAGAGAACCACAGCTTTTTGTCTTGTAAAATAGGGGTCGATCAGGAGAAGTTGTTACTCAGGAAATTGTGGACTTTGCCCACATTGAAAGGATCGATAGAAAAATCGTGTTATAAATTTTAAAACAATAAAATTGTTGCCATTTATAAATAGGATGAATTATCAAGAGCAACCTCCCCTCCTACAAATATAAAAGAACTTCCAAAGTTCCTCATGAAGTGGCTGCACCCAACTCTTTATCTAAGCACTGGCCCCAAAGCATTCAATAGAATATCCCCAGGTGAAATGAGAGTCCTGAAAAATTCAGTGGGAAAAACAAACACACTGGAAAGCGAAAATATCGGAAGCTGATGCAGCTGAATGTGGATCAATGACTGAAAAATCCTGGGGAGAACAGGATTCCTGTCCAGCTTTTCCATTTGGGAGAGTCCTGTGGCTGAAGGACAGCGTGGCAGGAATTCACAACAATAATAAAGAAAATGAAATTGTTTCTCTTCAATGCTGGCAAGAGGGAAATTTTAAAAAGAAATAAAATAGTGGTCAGAAAAGGTGTCTTTTCATCAGAGCTTTGGATCTCTGCCATGGAATAGGAACACCAAACTTTGTGCAGGCCATGACAAGGAAATAATGGGAGGGAAAGGGAGACATTTTATCCCATATTGTAAAAGTTGAAATAGTTAAAATAAATGGAATAGTTAAAATTCCAGAGATGAAAAATATATTTTTTTTTTCGATCAGAACATCCCAGTTTGTTGTTAGGGATGTCCCAAAGATCAGAAACAGATGCTGGCAGAAAAATCCAATCTATTTTTATTTTTTTCCTTGAATTAAGAACTCAGCAGAGTAGAAAGCTTTTGGAGGAACAAGGAAGGGAAGAATGTTTGGGCACAACATGATGCTGTGTCTGTGGCAGGCACAGGAAGAATCAACCTTTTGATTTCCATTTCCTTGGCACAAACTCTGTGTAAAGAGTTGCCATGCAATCACCCCCTGATGACAAGGCCTGGGTTTCTAAAAAAACCCCAAGAAACAATAAATTAAGGACATATAAAGGGATAATGGGGGCTGGAGAAGATATTCAAATTAAGAAAGCCCCTTAAGAGCAGGTGAAATAATTCCAGGGGTAAATTTTCCTCTGTTTTTGGTGAGAAGACAAATTTTTGAACATGAGGGATCGCTGAAGTGAAGGATCATTCCTGAACTTTTCCTTCTGGAGGAAGACCCCACACATACCTTACCATTTTTGGGAGAGCTCTCCCAGGAGCTGGAAAGCTGAAGGGAGGTGATGCAGCCTCAGGGAATTCCTGCCTGTGTCCCAGCTCGGTGTGGGAGTGTCCTGGTGTCCGGGATCCTTCAGCACCTGACTCCCGGACAGTTCCCGCCGGGATGGACACGCGGCACCCGCGGCTGCTGGCCAGGGACCAGCTCTGCTCTTGGACCCAGTCTGGCCAAAGGTCAGGGAAAAAGGTGACAGGAGTGAGCAGGGCGAGATTTTATCTGATCTGATATCGTGGGGGAATTAGGGAGAGAAATAAAGGAGAGATCACAAGTCTGGAGTTGGATTGAGAGCTGGGTGGAAAAATTGAAGAGGGGTGATGGCTTAAATGGCTCCCTAGAAACAGAGAGCAGGCAGGGATAAAGGAATCAAGGAGGGATTGATTGGAAAGGCCTTCAGAGGTACACTCTGGGCTCCAGAGGCTCCTGCCTCAGTGCATCCCAACATGGACAAGGACAGCTCCCGAGTTCTTCCCACTTGGATCTCAGCATCAATTCCCCAAGCAGAAGCCAGGCAAGGATGGAATTTGCCCAAGCTTGCCCCCCTGTCCCCAAGATTGTGGTTTGCAGTTGTTGGGCCTAGGAGGGTCTGGGTGTCCTTGGAGAGCTGGAGAGGCTTTGTTGTGTGTGTGTGAGCATGAGAGAACAGCACTGAACGAGCTCCAGGGAACTGCAGAGTGACACTGGGCAGGGCAGGGCTGGGAACAGAGAAAAGTTCAAACCTGAGGCATCATTGGGAAGTATGGGAAAAGGGAGCAAGAGCTGGGATTCACTGGGACACAAGTTAACATCATAGGGATAGGAGAGGGAAATGATTGAGCAGAGAAGAGGAAATAGGAACCATAGAATCATGGAATGGGTTGGGTTGGAATGGATCTTAAAGTTATCATCCAGTGCCAGCCCTGCCATGGCAGGGACACCTCCCACTGTCCCAGGCTGCTCCCAGCCCCAATGGCCAACCTGGCCTTGGGCACTGCCAGGGATCCAGGGGCAGCCACAGCTGCTCTGGGCACCCTGTGCCAGGGCCTGCCCTCCCTGCCAGGGAACAATTCCCACTTCCCAATCTCCCATCTAACCCTACCCTCTGGCAGTTTAAAACCCATCTAAAACCTGGGATCATCTTTCCAAAGAATCCCCACAACAAACTCTCTCTCTGCACTCTGCCAGGCCAGGATTGCAGCTTTCCCAGCCCACCCCAGCTTCCATCCCAATCTGTGTGGGCCTGGAATGCCCATGGAGCAGAGGCTGGCTCTGTGTCAGGATTGCAGCCACACCACTCCCTGTCCCCTCCTGGCTCCGAGATCTTTATTGGATTTTCATTCATCATTTTGAGGGATCCCTTCAGCACCTCGGAGGTGCTGTTTAGATGGGAGTGGACTCAGCGAAAGTGGCTTAAATTTTTAATTTATTGCTCGTTAAATCCACAAGCTCTGCTCTCAGTGTCCCTCTGGCTCAGGGAGCTCTGAGGAGCTCTCCCAGAAGACAAGGGGAAAGCGGGAAAATGGAAAAGCCTATGGATCTCAGCTCCTGACCACAGGGTGTAAAAATCACTGAGCCACACCAGTGGATTTCAAACCCTGCTCCTGCCCCCAGAACCCAGACACTGTGGGAAGAATCCCATCTCCAATCCAAGCATCATCTTGGAACAGCCAGAACAAGCTCCAGGAATCCCCTCCTCCCTCCAAGTGCTTGTTTTGCAACTGTGGGATTACTCTTGTCACCCACTTGGATACACGAAAAATATTTCATGGGATTCCAAAGGATTATTTGGAGATCATCCCTTAAATGTGTAGTGAACATGCCAGATTTCAATAATTTTTATCTTTTTGAGAGAAAAGAGAGACACTGGAAGTGAACAAAGGTCCTTGAAGCTCTTAGCTTTTGGAGGAAGAATAAAATAGAGGTAAATTCTGCAGGTGGAAAGTGCTGCTGTTTTCCTGTGTAACAGTGGTGGCCAAAGCGATGAGGAAAGGACATTTCCAGTGGCACGAAAAAGCAGGAGAAAGAATCCATGGATTATATTTAACAATGCTTGATTTAACTTCAGAGCAGCTGCGCTTCTTGTTGGTTTGGTTTGGTTTTTCGTCTGATCTTTATCTGTTCTCCATTTTTGATTTACAAAACAGAGCTAAGGAGAAGCAGTTTTAGCATGATAATTCTGGTCCAAGGAAGAGTCACTTCCTGTGCTTTATTTTTTCCTTTTCCTCTTTTGGAAACAGAGGTGACACAGGGAGGGGTTAGGAGAGTTTCTTTATTTTCATCAGGAATAACACGGAGTTGATTATAAATGGAAATAAAACTGTAAATATGGAAAGAAAACTGTTAGTTCAGGCTGAATGATACAAAAATACAAATTCAAGGTGAAGAGACCGAAAAATAAATGGTTTTCCATGTCAAGTTCTGAAATCAAAAAAGACTGTTTCTAGCAAAATAAATGGTTTCTATTTTTCCTTCCACGAAACGACTTTACCTCGACAGCATCCCTTTAATTCCAGAAATCATTATTGAAATTCCAAAGGGCTTTAAGGAGCTGTAAGCACTGCTTTTCATCATAAGTTTGCAGCTCTATCCTAGGTTTGTTTGGCAGGGCACAAAGCCCTGCTTGACACCTGAACTGTGGCCGAGGTGTTTGAATTTCCAGTGCCCTGATCCCTGGCCAGAGGTTGCTGCTGTCACGGGGTCGTTTCCCCGAGCCAGAAAAGCCATTTACAAAAAGTCATTTACAGCTACTTTGTGAAACTTCTTCAGATTTTCCCTCTAATGACCATTTGCAGGTTTTAGTTTTATATATTTTTTTTTTTTTCAGAGCATTTTATCTCTTTCCCTCTCTCTGTCAAAGAGACTTTCATATCATTTTGGGGCCAGCAAATGAATGTGGAATCTTTGGGTTTTTTGGATGCTTGGAAATCCTGCAGGTGATTGTTTTCCCTGCTCCAGAGATCTCCTAATTTAGGCTTTATTCACACATTGATCTTCTTCTTCAATGTCATAAATTTTAATGCAGTTTAACATAGTGAGCTGTCACCAATTTGATTTGCCAGGTCAAGGAGATCAACCTCCTTTAATCACTCTGTGTCCAGAGCTCTCCATAAACATTCCAAGAGCTTTTTTATCTCCCATGAAGTCCCAATCTCTGTCTTGGTGCTGTCTTGGCTCTGACCCTATCACAACTTTCTTCTCAGGGCTCTAAGGAGCCAATCTGGCGTTCCCTAAATAAATTAAATTCAGCTGATTTATCACAGATTTGATGCCACCTAAATATTTCCACTATGAAGTCAATAGGAAAAGGGATGACATCCCACAGGACCTGCTGTTAAATATTCTGTTAAATATTCTGTTAAATATTCTGCTGTGTCCATGGCTGTTTGGGATTTTCCTTCTTCCCAGAGATCTCATTTTCCAGCTCTGCCCATCCCTAGGTTTTTGGCTCAAAGCCTCTGAAACAAAGACTACAACCAGAAAAAAGACAAAAAACACTGGATAAGTCCAAGCTGCAACAAAAGGATTTTCCAGGGAATTTGAAATGAAGTATCTTGAGCACTAATAAAAATCCAGCAGCGTTATGGAATAATAGAATTTTAGATTTGTTAAGGTTAGAAAAGACCTTTAAGACCATCAAGCCCAACCCTCAGCACCATGTTCAATATTAACCCATGTCCCCAAGTGCCACATCCACACATTTTCTGAACACTTCCAGGGATGGTGACTCCATGACTTCCCTGGGCAGCTCATCCCAAAGTTTACAACCCCTTCTGTGAAGTTTTTTGGATAATATCCAACCTAACCCTCCCATGGAACAACACGAGGCCATTTCCTCCTTGTCGAAGGCCTGGGCCCCCGCTGGGGTTGGAGCTGGGGGTTCCAACCTCTGTCCTCTGCCCTGGGGCTTTTCTTCCTTTGGTTTGTCATGTTGGAAAAAATGCAGCAAGAGATCTTCTTCTGCTGTTTCAGAGTTGTTTATTTGTCTTATCAAAACCTCGGAGGGAGAGACAGCATCCCCTGAGGACACCAGGGCAGAAAGGCAATGGCTGCAGATCAGCAGCAACTTTTATATCTTACTAACAACCATTCAAGAAACAATAAATATCTTATTTTCTTTTCAACACCAGCAAACCCTCATCTTATTGATATGTCTTTTCAATGCTAACTTTTTTCCACCAACCAACACACCACAGGAACTGGTGTCAGAGGAGAGAGGAAGAGAATGAGGAGAGAGGAGAAGAAGAAAGAAGGAAAATCCACACCCAAAAATCTCCATCTTGTCCCTATGTAATACACAGAGCAAGATCCTAAAACTACAACTAAACTCTCTGTGGGACACTAAACAAAAATCTCTTCACCTCTCTGGTGCATTCAGGTTCTCCCAAAAGTGGAGGGAGCTTCTCCAAAAGCCTAGGTCACTGGCTAGGCCACTTGTGAGGAGCTCTGGGGATATAAAGAAACCACCAGAGGAGCAGGAGAAGATTTTCCCTGGACTCCAACACCTCCTGTCACTCGTTCCACTTGAGTCTTTGTCTTTCTTAAGAATAAATCAGCATCAAACATTTGTAAGGTTTAAAAAAATCCACCACTGAAAATTCACACCCTTCAAAACCCATGGCAGGAGGATGAATTTCACTGGGAATCCAACAATAACTCCCAAAAAAATGTAGGGTGAAGCCCTTGTGGAAGAAAACAGCCAAGCTCCCACTGCTGTTGGCTGCTCTGTGCTTCCATTCTTAATGAGCAAAGCATGGAATAAAATCCAGGATATAATTTCCCAGCTGTCCAAGCGTATCATTATAAAAATCATGTTTTCCTCATTTTTTAGGCAGTCAGATACTCTGGAATTCCGAATCCAAATCAGATTTCTGTGCTATGCAGCCCAAGCCCCACCCAGAAGAGCCCAGTCTGTCTTCATTAACAAGAAGCATTTCTATTGATTTCATTTTGCAATGTTTCATATTGCACATAACAAATCTGTATGGTCACCTAAGTGAATTATTGGAACCCAATTTGGAATGATTCCATGGGGTTATTTTGTTAGTCCTAGGATGCCTCAGTCTCTGGGTGTCAAAACTGGTTTTATTTCATGGAATAACATGGGAAAGTTAATCAGAGTAGGTTAAACCTCCCTGGGAGCCAAGGTCGCAGAGAGTCTCAGCTGTAAATGGAGAGGTTCCAGTATTTATTTATTTCTATGTATTCATTTATTTATATTTTTTCTCTTGGAAAAAAAAATTTATTTTATTTTATTTTATTTTATTTTATTTTAAAATTTTATTTTATTTTATTTTATTTTATTTTATTTTATTTTATTTTATTTTATTTTATTTTATTTTATTTTTAAATTTTATTTTACTTTTGTATTACCAGAGAAAAAGACAATTTTTTTGTCTTTTGGCATTTCTTACCAGACTGCAGAAAGTCTTGTTGGGTTCTCCAGCAGGAAACACTTTTTTCCCTCCTGCAAAGCAATCACCATTAAAAGAGGAAAAGTTGCAGCATAATTAAGCTTTTCCCAAGAAATCTCTTCATTTTAGCATTTTTCTTGGATTTTACATCACCTTTGCAGGAAATGGAACAATTCTTTTTAGGAGACTCTCTATTAAGAGCTTCAGCAATAATTTCCTTTTTCTTTTTTTTTGTCCTGTTGACTTTTCCTAACTTTTTTCCCCAAGCATTTTGAATTCCTTAAATCAGGAATTGCTGTTTATCCCCCCCTGGCTGCACTGTGTGTGGAAGAGCCACAGGTAGAGTCTGCTAAGGCTGCTGGAACTGATTGAGCAACTCCAAAGCTGAGTGTTGAGGCAGGAGCAGATAATTCCAGGAAGAAAATGAATTGTCCACTCAGGAGACCTGAAAAAATAAATCTAATGTGGAGATTTTTTGGGTTGTGTCACTGAGGGTGTCAAACGCTGCAGGGATTTGAAGATGGACGAGTCAGGAGCCCAAAATGTCATCTGCAGACTGAGACTGGAGACTGCAAAGTGCACAAACATGAAAAGTGGCCCAGGAAAACCTCATGGAATTCAACAATTCCCGGTGCCAGGGGCTGCTCCTGGGTCAGGGCAATCCCAGCCATGAGCATGGACTGGGAGAAGAATTAATTGGGAGCAGCCCTGAGGAGGACCTGGGGATGTTGTGGGTGAAAAGCTGGACAGGAACAGTGCTGGGAGCCCTGAAATCCATCAGCATCCTGGGCTGCATGCAAGGAGGAGAGACCAGCAGGGAAGGGATTGGGATTGGGATTGGGACTGGGACTGGGATTGGGACTGGGACTGGGATTGGGATTGGTATTGGGATTGGGATTGTGCCGCCGTGCCCTGCTCAGGTGAGACCTCACCTGCAGAGCTGCCCCAGCCCTGGGCCCAGCACAGGGAGGATGTGGAGCTGCTGGAGAGAGCCCAGAGGAGGCAGCAGGATGAGCAGAGGATGGAGCAGCTCTGCTGGGAGGAAAGGCTGCCAGAGCTGCCATTGTTGAGCCTGGAGAGGAGAAGCTCTGGGCTGAGCTCAGTGTGGCCTTGCAGGGCCTGAAGGAGCCCACAGGAAGCATGGAGAGAGACAATTGCCAAGGGCTGCAGGGCCAGGAGGCAGGGAATGGCTTCCCAGTGCCCGAGGGCAGGGCTGGCTGGGGGATTGGGCAGTGGGAATTGTTCCCTGGCAGGGAGGGCAGGCCCTGGCACAGGGTGCCCAGAGCAGCTGTGGCTGCCCCTGGATCCCTGGCAGTGCCCAAGGCCAGGTTGGCCATTGGGGCTTGGAGCAGCCTGGGACAGTGGGAGGTGTCCCTGCCATGGCAGGGCTGGAATTCAATGATCTTTGATCCTTTCCATCCCAAACCATCCTGGGATACCACGACATCAGAGGGAGAGGATAGATATGGCTACCCTTCCCTGCCATGTCCATCCACCATCATCTGGGATCATCCCAGCTGCTCCTCCCCCATCCCAGGCAGTCCAGCTGGAGTTTCCTTGTTCTGTGCAGAGTTTGTTGAACAGACACCAACAAAGTCCTTCTCCTTCCAACCCCAGCTCCATCTCTGCCAAACCTGCAGCTGCCTCCCCTCTCTGAAGCCACAGAGTTTTGGGTGCCTGTCACTACCTCTGAGCTGATGACAATAAATGGACACAGAATCCCTGAGCTCTCTGGCAAACAAGAAGGAGCTGCCTCATGTCACTGTCACACAACAAATGATTTCCATTCACCCTCTAAGCTTTGACTGAATTTCAATCCCAGGCTTAAAAGAATCGGCCTTGGTTCCCCCGGGGGAATTCGGGGCTGTTTTCAGTGGTCAGCAAAAGGAAGGCCCAGACTGTTCATTAATATTTTAAAAAGCCAAACACCAAAACCACACGAGGGATGATGGATTGTCTGTGCTGCCTTTACATTAAAGCAAAGCAATCAGGAGTTTTGAGCTGGGGATCAGTTGAAGGAAAGCTCCCTCGGATCCCAGTAGGGCTCCTGGGATCACAGCTCCTCATCCTACACTGGTGGATGGATCCTCCACTGGGTTTTTTTTTCCTCCAGTGTTTCCCTGACCTCTCCAAGGTATCAACCCTGCCTTTAGAGAGCAGAAGCTTGGATATTTGGAATTAAATCCCACACAAAGGATGGGAGATCCTCCCCCAGCAGCTGTGCCTGCAGACATCACCCAGCCCAAGGCTCAGCCCTTCTGCTCCAGACTGTTCTGTCCATCCCACAAAGTGATTCCTTAACCCTAAAAAACCTGGATTTCCCCAGAAATGGGGCTCCACATCCATCTGTATCCTGAGTTCATGCAGAATCCAGCTGGCTGGGAAGGTGGAAGAACTCCAGGCTCACGCTGGAGGCTTTTTCCGTGTGGGTTCAACACGGGATCTTCTAGGAAGGAAAATCTCAGTGATGAAGATTTAACATCAAATAGATATGTCTGAGGGCACAGTTTCAGGGAAGAATTCCCTAATTTTCTTTATTAAGAATTTATTAGGTATTTTCTAGCAAGCAACTCCTTTGTCATAGCAATATGAAGATTAATTTAAGTCCAAGCTCTGAATATTTGACAGATTTTTTTTACATATTTTTATGATAACATTTTTCCAGGGTGAAAAGATTGGCTTTAAATTCCCGAGGTGTTCCTGGCAGAACCAGGAACCTGACACTTCTCCAGGTACTTGTTTAATGAGCTAGAGATGGGCAGGCATTAAGACAAATGTTTCCCAGATTTTGGAATGGCATTAATTCCATACAAACAGCTGGAAAACCACAGAATTTTTTCAGAGCAGATGACTGAGACTTCGTGGTGAAAATGTTCTGCTTCTCAACCTGGGATCTCTTAAAGAGTTAATCTACACAGGAATTAGGAACATCCTGATTGTGTCTGTACCAAAAAATGTAAGGTGGGTTTGTTTTTTGGTGATAAAATATTTATTTATGGTCATAATTACTCAATTTTCAGGCAGTGTTATGGAAATAACTCCAAGATTCTATTTAAGACTGAAAATACAGATGGATTTGAGGTTCTTGATGGTCAGTCTGAGACTATTTGAGACTGTGGAAGAAAATTGTGGATGTTGGCACCTTAGTTTGGAGAGGCAGCCAGCATTTCATGGCATTAAAATCTCACCTTGACCATAAAACCGCAGGCAAAAAACAGAGGAAGAAAAAATGGAAGATTTTTTGTGAAAAAGTTTTGCTCTGAGGGGAAATCAGAAGATTGCAAATGAACTGAACTAAGTCAGGTTGCCTTCCTAGTGAAGTGAGCTGGGTATTTTTAAAAAAAAAAGTGGAATAAATCAGCAAAGCAAAAACATTTTGGTACCAGGTGGAGACTCAGTGTGGAGAGGGAAATAATGGAGGGGTTGGTTTAGCCTGAGTCTGCCCAGAAAGCCCAAATTTAAAATTATTGGCTTATTTATTAATTCAATCTTGTAAGATGTTTCTGAAATTTTAGTTTTTTTGTGCCTTTCTCAGCATGGGAGCCATGAGCCAGGTTTATGTTTTTCAGTGTTTCTGTGTCAAAGTCCAGGGAAGCCTGAAAGCTTCTCCTGCTCCTCTGGTGGTTTCTTTATATCCCCAGAGCTCCTCCAAAATGGCCTAGCCAACGACCTAGGCTTTTAGAAAAACTCCCTCCACTTTTGAGAGGACCTGAATTCACCAAAAAAGTGAANGAGGACCTGAATGCACCAAAAAAGTGAAAAAAATTTTATTGAGTGTACCACAAGAAATTTAATTGTAATTTTTAAAATCTTACTCTATGTATGCAAGTATATAAAAACATAGATAAAAACAAAATGAAAATTTTTAAGTATGGTTTTTCCTTCTTTCTTCTTCTCCTCTCTCCTCTTTCTCTTCCTCCCTTCCCTAACAGCAGTTCCTATAATATATTAATTAATAAAAAAAATTTATATTAAAAAAAATCAACAACTCTAAAACAACAGCAAAAAAAAATCTCTTGCTACATTCTTTCCAACATAACAAACAAAAAAAACCCCAAAACAAAAAACAAATGTTGGAACCCCAGTTCCAACCCCAGTGGAGCCCAAACCTCTGACATTTCTGTTCATTTCTGACTTCCCAAAGGCAGGATTCCCTTCAATATCCCACACTGATAGGGATTTTGGGGGGGATTGGTGTTTTTGGGGGGATTGGTATCACCAGGTCCTTTCCATGGAGCAATTCTGGGGCAAGTTCCACTCTCCATCTCCCAACCAAAATTCCAGAAAAGCTCTGTTTCAGTGCCAATCCCCTTGATTTTATTTTGGTTTAATCGTTGAAATCTTCATTATTCTCCTATCACTTCTTCCACAAGAAGAAGAGAAGGATGTGAAATTTCAGGGAGGGTGTTGGTCTGAGGGAACAGCTCTGCTTCTCTGGGCTGCTCCAAGAGCTAACAAAGTCTATAGATTGAGTGATCAGAAATGAGAAGGCTTTAATAAGAATATTTAGATGAAAAAGAGAGATGAAAAGGAGAGGAGAATCTCTTCAGCCTGCTCGGCTTCTGGGATCCTCTCTCTGTCTGTCTCTGTCTGTGAGAACAGAGCAGAAGAAATGTCAGTGTACAATCACAAAGTATGAAAACAAATCCCAAAAATAGAAGTGTTTTTCTTTGGCCAAAGAAACAATTTGAGATAGATGAAAAAGAGTGCAAGAAGAGAGCTGTGATGTTTGCATATCATCAAACTGAAAACAATCCAACAACTTCAAGGCTGCAAGAACCAGTGAGGCACAGAAGTGCCTAAAGAAATCTTCTCAGGGTTAACAACAGGGGGGTGAAAAGACAGATGCCTTCATCCCAGCCTATTTCCCGAGAAATGGATGGAAAAGCTTCCCAGGGAGGATAAATTGCCCAATTAGCAAACATAATGCAGAGGACACTTCTCAGGATTGCAGATGCTGTAATCTGACGGGAAACTCTCCGTCTCCAAATGGGGACATGATGGAGCTCTCATTATTCTGCCGCTGGAGGAGCTGATAAATGAAACTCTCCGTGCCCAAAATATGCAGAGGATCCCGCAGGCAGCTGATCCCCAATCTCAGATCAATAGGGTTTAATATTTCACCACCAATCATACATTCGAAAATCAATGCTGGCAGGGTGGGGAATGCTCTGCTAGAGGAGGCAAACAGGCAGGGATGGGCTAAAAGCTGCTCCAGAAGTTCTCTCTGTTTGTGCAAAGGAATTGATAGCCTTNCATAGAGAACAACATTTAAGAAGTTACAGAAAACTTCAGAGTCACATTAGCAGTACAGGATTGGAAAAATATAAAAGTTCAAACCTAAGGCATCAGAATGAAAACTTTTACACAGTGATTTAGAAATGTAGGGTTTGTGTCGCTAGAGAACACGAAATGAACACACTCACACAGAGAACACGAACACAGAGAAGAAGGAAAGCTTTGCTTTTGCACTGCTTTTCATACATTTTCTGAAGACCCCGTGGGTTGGATAGTGAGATCTTCTCCTCTCCAATTCCTCTGGTCAGTTTATAAGTCCATCACAACTCCCCTCTATCAGGAAAGGAACGAAAACAAGAGAGACAGTTACAAAAACATTACTTTTTGTTTATCTAAAATCCAAGTGAATTCTGTCTCCAAGCAGGGAAACAACCAGAAGGCTAAAATCCAAGGCGACAGGTTTGGATTTTCTGACCAGTGGAGCAAAGCAGAGACATTGCAAAAAACACAAGGAAGCACAGGGAGATATTTGAGGTATGGAAAGCTCTCTGGAAATGAGCTGTTCAGGGGAAAAAAAAAACGTTTTCTAGCTGTTCAAATCTTGTTATAGGTGATTAAAACTTGCTAAATGTGTTCAAATCTTGATGCACTGACCCACTTTTCTTCCCTGTGAGGGTGGGGAGGCCCTGGCACAGGTTGCCCAGAAAAGCTGTGCCTGTCTCATCCCTGGAATTGCCCAAGGTTGATTCTTTCCTTGCTTTCCTTCATTTCCTGTTTCATATTCTCAGTTCCCTTCTCAGCTCCAACTCTTCTCTTTAGCCTGGGCCACAACTGTGCTCTGCCAGAGAACAGAAAGCTTAAATGCATTAATATCCAAAAATAAAAGCCATTTTTAAGATGTGTCCATTAAAAATACGATTAATCTATGTCCCTGTAGAAAAATAGGATGGCCTGGATGATTTTTGGCCTGGTTGCAGTGATGTTTCTGCTTGGAGAAGGGTAGGAAGGGAAAAGCAGCCTTGGTTTGCTTCTAGATTTACTTAGTCTCGAGTTTAGAGGCAGGGCTTACACAGCACAGTTCTGTACAGATGCAGAGATGCAGGATTAAGTGAAATAAAGGGATTAAGGCAAAATAAAATAAAATAAAGGTTATGCCAAGGAAATTGTGCCTTGCAGCTCACCTGACCTGTGAATTTTATTGGCTCTGGTGTTCGAGCCTCATTTCCTCTTGGGAAGTGAAGGGAGAGCTAAAGTGAAGCATGGTGGCAGCTCCTGAACGCTGGAATGTGATTATCCACCCCCAAAAATGGAGACTCTGCTTGCTGGGATTGTGGTTAGCTTTATTCCAGGTGATTCCCAGGCACAGCTCGGGGTGAGGATGGGAAGGAGGATCCCAGTAGAGCTGAGGATTATCCTCTTCTCCATCAGCTTTTGTGACCCCAAACACCCTCCCAGACATCCCTGCCACCACTGCCCTCACCCCACGCCCAAAAGGATCTTCAGAAGGACCACCCTGACTCTGTTTTAGGACTCAGATCAACAGAAACAACAGAAACAAGCACAAAAATTACAGTGAGAGGAGGTTTTAGAGTCCTGGTCATGGCAACTTCCAGGCTTTGCCTGATGAGGGACAGGGAAGGCTCCCAAGAGCTGAATCCTGCCTGGAATTGCTTTGTTTGGAACTATGAGCTCAGTCCAGAGTGTGGCTATTAAAAAAAACCAAACCCAACCAAAACCTGATGTGGATGTGCCATAAATAATAAAAATAATCAGCATTTCCAGGGCAGAACTCTTTCAAACTCTTCCCTTAATCCCCTTGGATCAGCCAGACAAGGATTCTGCCTGGAAGAGCAGAGCCAGAATGTGAAGAATTCCAGAATTTCCAGAATTTCTTGGAAATAATAAAAATATAATATAGTATAATATAGTATAATATAGTATAATATAGTATAATATAGTATAATATAATATAATATAATA